>CM053744.1:10593468-10610504 GCA_028658305.1 Pachyuromys duprasi | reverse complement strand
TTCTTTTTTCCTTGAGTGAGGAGTCCATTACAGCCAGTGTATCCTCAGCTCCTGAGATTCTCTCTTCCATCTCTTGTATTCTATTGTTGATTCTTACCTTTGTGGTTCCTGATATTTTCTCTAAGTTCTCCAGTTCCAGGTTCTTCTGCCTTTGTGTCTTCTTTATAGTTTCTAATTCAGTTTTCATGCTTTGTACCGTTTCCTTCAACTGATTGACTTTGTCTCCTATATTGGTTGTTTCCTTTCTGTTTATCTTTAATTGTTCCTCTATGTGGGCAGTTAAATTCTTTTCCATTTCTTTGAGGGCCTTGTTCATTTCCTCTTTTTGTTCCTCCAACATCTGCATCATCATAGCTTTAAGATAATTTTCCTGTGTCTCCGCTGAATTACAATCTCCACTGCTTATGGGTGTTTTTGGTGGGGCCATGGTGTCCTGATTTTTGTTGGGTGAGTGCTTTCATTGATTTCTGGGCATTTGTTTATATATAATCAAGGAGCTGTTTGTGCTTTAAGGCTGAACTTCAGTCTGGAACTGTCAATCTCTTGTGTCAGGAGTATTCTTCAAGAAGATCAGGGAGTTCCAGTGGTTTGTTAGTGTGTGTGTTGTCTCAGTTGAACTCTGTTGTGGGCCTGGCTTCGTGCTCTGTGCTAGAAGCTGTGAGCACTGCAGGCTGGTCACCCTTCTGGCCTGAAGTCTTTGCTCCTCACTCTGTGCTAGATGCTGAGTGTCCCGTTTTGAGATGTCAGCTGGGGGCTCTGTGCTCTGCCTTGGGCTTGCTGCTAAGGGCTCTCCCCTGGACTGGAGACTTGGCGCCCCCTTCTGGGCCAGGGGCTGTGCACCACGGTCTGAGATGATATTTGGGGCATACACAGTGGTTCTGCTTTGGTTGCAGGTGTTGCTGAGCAATGTGCATCAGCTGTATGCAGGCCTGTCTGAAATGGTGCCCAAGGCCTTCTCAGACCGGCCTGTGGACACACACGGACTGAGGTGGTCGCTGGCGGGCTGAGCAGTGTGTGCCCCGCAGTGTGCAGGCCAGTCAAAATGGTCTCCTAGACCCTCTCAGTCTGCTTTCGTATACCCACATTCACACACAGGGACTGAGGAGGTTTCCGGGGGAAGCGATTGGTGTGTGCCTGCTGTATGTCCACTGGGTCTTTCTCTGACTGGCCCGTGGACTCCCACATGGACGGAGGTGGTTATTGGCGGACCCGCAGTGTGCAGGTCAGTCAAAACCGTATGCGGTTCCTCCTCCATCTGGCCCAGAGGCTGTGAGATTCAGTCTGGTATTGCAGCTGCGGGCGCCCAGCGCGGCTGCTCGTTCAGATCAGAGCTGATTTTTCCGGGTAATAACTGGGTGTCCCTAGGATTTTCCCACTTGATTTCCTCGCCGTAGGAGTTCCGCTCACCTGGCAATCACAAATGCTGGTGTTTTAGGTCCCAGAGTTCAGTCTCCTGGTCGCTGTGTTGTTTCTGCTGTTCTACTCCTCAGACACAGCGTCCTCTCCTGGCAGCCATGTTGGATCTCCGAAAATGCTTAGTTTTAAAAAACTGATGGCAACAACATTCGATTTTATAGACATCTCCCTCTTTTTAACAGAAAATTTTATGAGTGAAAATTTAGGTTTTGGCCCCATGATAATTTCAGTCAACCATCAAATTATTATTTCTTTATTATTTTATCATGGAATGAAGACTAGCAAACCACTGAGCATTTGAAGCCATTTCTGGATATTTTGAGAATGTTGAATACCAACAAACTAGAAAATAAGATAAAATGAGGGATTTTATGTTACGAATCTTGGTAGAACTGTCAAGAAAAATGCCCATTTGGCTTTAAAGAAAGCAATCCTGAATAATGAATGTTTGAGAAAATAAACTGCAGCATAGTTTTATGTTACTTTCATATTAATAATTAATATTGTTGCTTGTACAAACATCCCAGCTTTAGCTTAGGCATTTATCTGCTTTGTAGCATATGCCAGAAGCTGGGTACTGCACATTGAACTGGGTTTTCTTTCTTTGGCATTGATATGGGGTACTTGTCCCTCTAAAACCAATTTTAATGTTTAGAACAATTGAACATAAGAGTACAGTCTCTTAAAAAGAGTGATGAGCAATAAAAAAGAATCATCTAGTTCTATAAGATTATCAATAAGTTCTGTGCTGATGAAGAAATCTATTTAACAATTGGGTTAGTTAATTTTCTTGTTGCTATGACAACATACTGGACAAAAAGCAACTTAAAGGAGGGAGGCTTCAATGCAGGCTTTAAGAAGTACAGCACATCATGGTTTGCCAACATGGCAGCAAGAGCCATGATATCCCTAGACAGGAAGCAGAGAGAGCAAACCTGGGCCTCTGCTGACTTTCCTTATGGAAAGGTTTGTCTCTAAGGCAAACTCCAGATCCTGTCAATGAAAACAATTACAACAACAGAAGGGAAAACTGTGCTTGATGCGATAGTACATTAAAAAAATGAGATTAATAGAGTTATTGGAGAAGGTATCCTGAATAGTTTTGTGTCAACTTGATACAAGCCAGACTCATCAGAAACGCAGGAGCCTCAAATTAGAAAATGCCTCCATAAGCCTGGGCTGTGGGCAAGCTGTGGAACATTTTCTTAAGTAGTGATACATGGTGGTTGGACAGCCCACTGTGGGTGGGGAAACCCCTGGGCTGGTGGTCCTGGGTTCTATAAAAAACAGTAAGCAACACTGTTTCATGGCCTCTGCATCAGCTCCTGTCCCTAAGTTCCTGTACTGCTTGAGTTCCTGCACTCACTGACTTTGATGATGAACTATGGAAGCCTTTCCTTTTAAAGTTGCTTTTCATCATGGTGTTTCTTCACAGCAATAGCTACCCTATGACAGTAGGGGAACCGATTCTAAATGAACATCATTAAGAACAGTAGGGTATTATGAATTCTTACATACTAAAAATTAGCCCAACATATAATTTCAAAATTACATTTAAATGGCTTTGTATTGCTGGTTGGTTTATGTTACTTTTGTTGTTATTGGATATTTTAAAACATAAAGCTTTCAGAGTAACTTGTTTATTCCCTTTTTAGTGCTAAGAATTATTGTGGGTTCAAATACTCAAATGACATTTTGTTTTTCTAAGATAGCTGTTAAATTAGCATTAAAATTTTGAAATGTTTTAAGACTTGTGATATGTTTATACAATTGTGATAAGTTGTATTTAGACTTACACACATGCTAGATATTTTTACTCAGTAATACAGTCTGAGTACATAAGACAAAGATGCTGCCTCTTTAGAAATAGAACATATTTCTAATGTTCAGAATAACAATTTTGTCCTTTGACTTTATTAAGATACAGTGTTTCAGAGAGGCACTAATCAAGGATGTGTCTTGCATATTCAGCCATCAGAAATGTCTGCTGAGCTCTACATAAGATGCTCAGTCGCTTTCACTTCCAATATTTCAGTTCTGTGTGGTTACACAACAGCTCTCATCCTGCACTGTTAGATGCTGTATCTACACGCAGCACAGAAACAACATGAAAAGCTCCCCAAATGCGAAAAGTTTCTGCAAATTTGACTTATCTCAATTTCACATTCTTTTGTGCTTGGTTTGTGGTGCCTGGTTTTTGTGTGAAGTGACGGCCAAGTTTTCAAATGAAAGCAGTTAAGAAACAAAATATTTACACCATTCTAACGTGTGTTTCCTGTACAGCTAGATACAATACAGACTCTAAGTCACTGGTCTGAAAGAGCTTCCACAAATCTATAATAAAATAATTAAATTAGTGGGTTGTGTTTAGATCAGAGACCCTGGGTTGCCAGCTCTTAAGAACTCAGGGAATTCAGAACCACAGAAGGATCATTTGGACTCCATTTGGCAGAGACGTCAGAAACTCACCGCTCTTGGGAACGTCCTTTTCCAATAACATTTATAGCTCTAGATGGAAGCGAAAAGCACCATATGTTAAGAGTTTCCTGCAAAGCTTCCTGGTAAGAGAGGAAATAAATTCAACTTGTCACATCTGCTCGTGGGCCAGTCAAGTAGGATTTTATCACAGCCTTAAGTGGTTTACAAAACTGTCCTGTTATCGACTGAAGGGGCTTTACATTTCAGATTTTTTTAAATACTGATGTCTGTAATCTAAATCATTAAACTATTTTTTCTTATTTGGAGTTTAGCAGCATGAATCATCATTTGCTTTTAAGCAAGGAGAATTATTCAAAGCAATTGGGCTAAGAATCGCATCCCCATAGCATTGTCTCCGAGCTCTCTGTGGCTTAACAGCTAGAGTGCCTTGAGGTCTTCTTTCTAGCTCAGCTTTGACTCATGGGTCCTTGTATTTTTGCCTAATTTAAGATGTGAACTGCATTTAATCAGATCCAATTGATTATCTACCATTCCAAAAGTCTCAGTTGGTTTCATCCATGGCAGAGGCCCACAGGATCAGTAAAAAATTTTTTTTTTTGACCAGAGTTACACTTACCTCTTTAGCATAGGAGTTAAAATCCACAGCAGGAACCACACGTTTGTGATTCATCTGTTTATCCCCTACTGTTAAGCTCAGGTAGAGTTTTACAGGGATTTCACTTCTCTCCCAAAAGCACAGTCCTTATTCTGCACATGAATTAGAAATACAGCATGGCATGTGAGCCCAACCTTCTCCCAAGGAAGCCCAAGGTAAATGGATGTTATGAGCCATGAACAAGTTCTCAACTCCCCAATTCACAATTTCACATTGGTGCCTTTTTGTAAGGGAAAAAAATCATCAATGCTATCGTTTTAGACGTTAAAGGCATCACTTGAAGTGAAAACTGCTACCTTCAGATATATCTAATTCCATGGGCAATTACAGAATGAATGAAAGTGGTGGAATCTCAGAGTGCCATACAAGGGAACTAACCTCAACACTTGCTTGTGTTTATACGGACACACCATTCCTACAGGTAAAACATAGAAATCATAGAAAATTTTCAATAAATGAGAGTAGAGGAAAATAGCACAGATAATAAACCAGAAAGATTTAGCACACTTGCCCACAAATGTATCAAACTAGGCTACAGAGTGTACTGAGTTTCCTAGTAACCAAAACAAACAATTAGTGGTACAATTATTTTTCACTTAGAGATGTATTTGTCAGAAGGTCATTCAACTGCATGGACAGACATTTCACAAGTGCGAATGAGGGAGTCAGCCCATGCTTAGTGCCCTCTGTGTTAGCTCCTCTTCTCCCTGCTCTGACAAATCACCTGAGAAAGGTTATTTCAGACAGGGCAGGCTTGCGGGAGCTTCAGTTTTTCAGAAGCAGAGACTGCATGCCAGGGAAATCTTGAGCATCCTTGCTCATATCTTGGAGGATTAGAAAGTAGAAAGCTGATGTATAATTAGAAATAGATATCACCTCCAAGGCCAGCTTCTAGTGGCCTATGATTGCCAGGTAGAGACCATGTCCCCCAAGTTTGACAACCTCCCCAAACAGTTCTTCAATGTTTCAGAAGTATAAATACATGAGACTATGGGAAACACTTCATATGGAAATCATAATTCCATCCCCATTGCTTCTCCCTCTCAAGCATGAAGACATTAGTATATTTCATGGAGAAATTTCACGAACTCACTGTAACTTATAAACTTAGCGGGGTGCAGTTTAATAAACTATTCTACTTGTGTTGCTGCATTGCACAGCTCTGAGTGATAGCAATTCTGTAGAAGTAGAAATTGAAGGTGTGACTTCATAATTATAACAAATTTTAGTAATAAATATATGCTGGTCACCTTCCATAACAGAGTTGGAAATTTCCACTATCGATCATTGTCACCAACAGACTTTATGAAAGAGACTCAGACACTGGTAGTGATGTAGTTATGGTGGCCACCATCATTATGATCAGACCCTTCTACATCTATCCTTTTCTGTTTATATAGAATATTTTCTGTTCTATTTTGCATCTTGGTTTGGCCTTTCTGGCTTTCTGAACAATATGTATGTTCAGATGGAGCTGTGCTATGTGCAGATCCATAGTTATTTCTTTATATGTATTGTCACAACCTTGGTCTTTCTCTTCCCACCAGTTGGGTATTGGTGGTTTCAGGAGGAACTTTCTCAGCTTATGTGTTAAGGAAACAGTTGTCTCACGATGTGGCTTTCCCACAGCGATACCATTTTGTGTGAAAAAAAAATAAGAAGCCTCTTTTATTTATCATGTTGTCCTTTGTGCAAATGTAATGATTCAACATAGTCTAATGGAATTATTTGTATTATTTTGAGCACAAGGTAGTATTTGTGTTTAAAATCCTGTGGCTTTGAAATAGATTCTTGAAAAAAATAGGTTTCTAATGACATAATAAAACTTAGTAGAGTTAGAGAAGTTAGAGTCATGAAGGAAACTCGCAGTGCACCATTGGCAAGCACAACTTCCAAAGTAGCAGTAGTTTGCAGCAACTTCCTGTGTTTTCAGTGTGTATGTGTACACACACACCTCATCATTTTGCTTCTGCGTGTCGGTATTCTCTTGAGTATTCTAATATCATTCTTACAAAAAGAGTTTGAAGAAAGCCTCAAATTCTTTCTGAGGTCACTAAGTACCTCCATATAATGCAAAACTTGATGTTGGGAATGCAGCCCAGTTCTTCCACGGTGAGACCCTGAAATTAATCTCCAGCATTGAAACATGAAACACAGAAAAAGAAGAAAAAAGCCAAAGGAAAGTAAGGATATGACGCTAGTATTTGGCTATGGATGGACATTAGGTATACAGTCTGGCAAACTGAAACGGTCCAAGCATATTGTAAAGCAGTAAAATATAATCAAAATGAATTTTTTCCTTTGGCAAAATGAAGCATTTTATTTTGCACAACTTTATCAGAGTATAAACAAACTTTCTACTTAGCTTTAGAAATATATTTATAAGCCCTCTGGACTTTCCATCCCTTCCTCAGCCCCCAAACTAGCAGTTACATATATGTTATTTCTGATGTCTCAATGAGCTGACCAGGATGCTAAAAGCAGTAGGAACTCCAGGCTGGAAAGAAATGTCAGAATACATGTGGAAAGTCATTGAGTTCGGAGACAACAGCTTATACATTTTATTTACATCCATGCGCTAACAGGTTTATACCATGTCAAGTAGCGTTCTCTTTGGAAGTGGTAGTGCATTTAGTCTTAGGTAGAAATACAATGATCCTTTTAAGGCTAGATATCTCTTAAGTGGTAACTTGGATCAAAATCCCCCAATTTATGTCCCATGGTGCCTCTTTTATCCAGTCTGGTAATACATGCTTTTATAAGCTGCCTAAGACTCAAGCAATGCTCTTTTGGGGTTAGAGAGGGATGCTTGGAAATGTCATGGCAGCCTATATTCTCTGTTCTCTTCTGCTCCCCCCTTTTGTGATGTGAGGCTCACATCACAGTCTTTATGGAGGAGACCTGCCCGACTTCGGCCTTGTCCTGCCCCACCTCCTCGTCTGCTATTAAAGATCCCTGGAGAGATTGCCTGAGGGACTGTTAGAATAGAAATATTTTTTCTCCTAATTTTCAAAGCTGAGCTAAACAATAGCAGTGTTTTAAACTCTATCACCTTTTAAGCAGGGCCACCAGGAGTAGAAGACTCACATGTTGGCTGTCTGCATTTATGATGTCTTTTATTTTTTTTTATTTTTTAGTTTTCCTTTGAACTACCTGGAATGCTAGGCCCATTAGAAATAATGTGTTCATTCAAGAAACACAATCAAAATAATTGAACAGCTTCCCCAGGTCTGAGTGTGTTAATTTTTTCTTTTGCAGAAATACATTTGGAGATCACATCCATTGTGCTCAAGATGAAAAAGAGTGGTTTTGAGGCTGTCACCAAATAGGAGTTGCACAGCTCTAAAGGCTGTTGAAGGAGCTTGAGAGCAAGCAGAGATTTAAATCAGGGCTTATTGCCTATCACGTATCCGACCGCCTTTCTCCCTACACTATGGCCCTGCCAATGAAAAGGGCCTGCAGCCCAACCCCCATTTGAAGGGGATATCATTGTTCCAAAATTCCTTCTCCCAAGAAAAAAGAGTCATGATTAGAGGCAAAGTTTCAGAAGTTCTAATTGAGTAACAGTAAAGACTGGCAGAAGGTTTTAAAACACTATGGTGAAGTGCTTCTAATTTAGCATCAATTAAATGTTTGTAAGGCCTTAGGAGTCAGTTGTGCAAACCACAACAGGAGCGCTGAGATAACATATTGGTGCCTGACACGCATCCAACCACTGTGAGCTCCACGGACTCACAGGAGCCCTCTTCTCTCTGAACTATTTTGCAACAGCATCTCACCCTAGTCACAATCACTCTTGAGGTGCCTCAGGGTCTGGAGGCAAGTTGGAAGCTGTACAACCACAGGTTGAGGGTCGAATATATGTAAGTCTGTGAAACCATCACAGAGCTCTCAGAAGAGCCCTCGCCATAAGAGTGAACTAAGAGCAGACAGCTACATGCAGTACTCATAGTCAGCCCCAGTCCCTCATCATGTCGGACTTGAGAGCAATGCAGAACCAGGTATCCAGAGGATGTAATTTGCCATAAAGAAATACGTATTGGAATAAGATCATGGTATGGTGGCTGCACTTTCATCCTACCTTACAGACTCCCCATGAATCACAATGCCAAGGTCCAGGAAGCTGGGGGACCATTCCCAGGAGTCAGCTACACAGGAGTCACTTCCTGCTTTATTTTATTGTATCTCCTTTATTTGAACAAATTAAAAACTCTTTTCCTTACTTTCTAGATTTATGATGTAGACTATTTTTTAATTATTGGCTCGGAAACCAAGTTTCACCATTTAATAGCCACATAATCTCTCTCTCCCTCCCTGCTCCTCTGTTTTTTAATCAACTAAAAATAATATTGTTTCTGTTAACTGTCATCTACTACCTATATGCCATCTGTACCTCTTGTTAAGCTGTGAAGTTTAAGTGATAAAACAGAAGTAAAGTCTGACTTATAGCAAATGCCAAACAAATGTTACTTAGTCTCAATTCTGGATTTTCTAAGTTTCTGATTTTTTTCCAGTCTTGATAAGAGATAAGGTGACTGCTGAGGTGTGTATTCATATATTAGTTTGCACACATTTTCAAAGAAGAAAGTCATGCTATTGATAAGTTTCTGGTATTTGGGTGTATTTGCAGCAAAGGATAGTGAGGGACTCATTCCCTTCAGCCATGTTTGTACTTCGAGGATTCCTGGTGCCTCCAGGCAGTCACTGCTTACTGGTTCTGCTTAGAATAATTAGAGTGGGGATGACTCACCATCCTGCATTATTGTGAAAACAAACACAAAAATACAGATAACCATCTAGGTGGCTAATGCAGCTACATCTCTGAGTAAGGGTGGGGATGCAGCTTACTGGGCTAAGATTTTTGGTTGTTGTGGCTATTCTTTGCCCAGTCACAGGGTACTGGGCATATGCACACCTACATGCCCCTCACCCCCATATTTGGGCTAAGGTCCTCATTAAGGCGTTGTATTTAAGGCAGTGTCTTTCAGTTAGTAAAGTGCTTGCTGGGCAAATGTGAAGAACGGTGTTTGATCTTACAGCAGCCACTCACCCAACCAATCCAGAAAGGTAGTGTTACAAGCCTGTAATCCCTGCATCAGGGAGGCAGAGACAGGAAGATCCCTCAGACTTGCTGACCAGCCAGTCTAACCAAATGGAAGGTCTCCAGTTTCAGCAAAAGACCTAGTCTACAAACATAAAGTGGGAAAACTACTGAGGAACACACCTAACTACCTCTAGATTGTATGAGCTAATGATATGCACATATATTCAAACACACACACGTTAGTTTTTCTACCACACATCCCCGATGGAGTACCAGACCAATGGAAATTCCTGGCAATGGGTAAGAAACGTGCCTGGAGTGGCTAGCTGCCTATAGAAACATTCAAGAAAGTGGTTTGGCAGTCCCTAATGGCCTGGAATCCAGTGGATATTGCTCTGCAACACTGAAAAGAAACATTTCGATTTGGATGTGTTTGCTTGTGAAACAAATGTTTACAACAGAAACTTCCATTTGGGTTGTTAGAACAGCATCAAACAAAGTATGTATTTACTGAAGAGGCAAGCGCTGCTTTTCAGTGTAAGTACTGTTTCTTTGGGGATAGGCTACATCACAAGGAGAGTGTTCTGGATAACAAAGAGGAAACAGAACTACATGATTTTAATGTAACAGATAGCACGTGTAAAACTTACCAACTCTGCAAAAGCTGCTTTCTCACGAAATGTGCTTTAGGATAAAAACGCATTTGCTCTACCAGAGATGTAGCTAAATGTGTTAGAAACAAGAGAATATGTAGGTGGAGGTGTTCCAGACTTTGTGGTCAGAGAAGAGGCACCCTTCAGTATGCACAGCTACTGAAGTGTGGTCTCTGATGGCCCTGTTGTTGGTAGGCATCGCATCTGTCTTCAAGCCAACCTAAAAACAGGAAATAGGAAAGACAAGGTGCTGAGTGGTGGAGTGCCGCGTTAACTGGCAACAGGCACATGATGCAGCGGCTCACGTCCTCAGAGAAAGAGAGAGCACTGTGAAGGGAATGCTGGGGCTTAGTTCACCCCTCCCCCTTTGTTTTCTGTCAGTCTGAGACCTAAGCCTATAGGACAGTGCCATGCACAGTCAGGGCGGGTCTTTCCTCCTCAGTTCAAAACTTCCGGAAAGCACCCTCGCAGACAATGATATTGAATCTTGTCAACTTGAGAAAGATTAACCATGAAACACACCGAGTGAGTTATGAAATGGAGAATCTTTTGTGATAATAGATACATCAGAATTTGAGTAAATACCTTCATGTTGAGATTCCAATCAGGGTTTCCTGAGAAATGAGAATTCTATTTTTGTGCGTTCAAAATTTTAATATGATTAAAAGAATTTTTGTAGATTATGATATAATTACATCACCTTTTCTCTCCAACTCTCCCATGAACCTCAACCCTTACCTTTTCTAAATTCACAGCAGTGCTCAACTTAATCCAGCATGTCCAACTTTTCTACTTAGTGACATATTTCCTTGTTTATTAATTTCTTTGTTATAGTTTTTTGTTTGTTTGTTTTTTGGCTTTTTGTTTTATTTTGTTTTTTGGTCTCTGGATGGATTTGGGGGAGTCAGAACTCAACTATTCCCTATCTTTGTTTTTCAAAACCTATTTGAGAAAAGGTTTCAGACTTGCTACTTGTAGAAGAATATAACATGGGAGGACACATATCTAAATGGCTGCCTAATATAATTGCAGTTTTGGCCCTTTTTATTCTCTCTGGTTTGCTGCGCTAGGCACACAGGGCACACAGTCATAGATGTTGATAGCCCTTGCAGAAGCCCATGGTGCAGATGCCATTACAGTGCTCAGCCACAGGTGAGGAAACTGCTCTAGCAGCTGCAGGGTTTTAGCTCAGGAAAACTCACAAGCAGACTAGAGTGGGATGGAATGGAATCTGCTCTACCATTGATCTGAACTGGGCTTTCTCAGGAGCTTTCCTGGTCAGTCCTGAAGATGAATCAGCTCCTAATGGTGTTTCCAGAGGATTCTGAAACTTTCAACCTTGGTCCCCCATGATTTACTATACGGAGAGAGATTATTTTGAGATATCAGCTACTAACGACTTAATCTTTTGTGTATGTATGTATTTCTCCAGGAAGCCTCACATGGAATACGGCTCCTGGTCAGCTCTATGCCAGGAGGGAACCTTATGGCTCATATGTATCTAACGTGATGACTTTCATTCCTTTACCCATGTTCTTTCATCCAAACCCTGAAAGGCTAACGCACTTACATACAGCTGGGTAGGATTAGGGCATATTGAAAGGCAGAAGGCTGGAAACAGATTTTTCTTCCATGGCAAATGTAACGGCTACACAGCTGCGGTGCCCGCACACATCTGGAGAACTGCTGGGACGTAAGCCTAACATTTGGCAAAGGTAGCAGATGGGCTTGTTATCAAATGTGAATAGAAGTGGAGTCAGGCTCCTGGGGAGTGGCACAGTGAAGAACAGGAAGAGGGCAGCTACCAGGGCCGTAAAGCACACAGCAAGAGCTGACAGCACTTAGGCAACGAGAAACCGACCACAGTGAGAGAGCAGAAGGAAATTTCTTGATCATTTTATATAAAGAGATAGATTTTTAAAAAAGCACTTCACTCCACTAATTAGAAACTGTCAAAACTGTGCTGAGTTAAATCTGGTTAATTTGCTAAACTTGCAGTGGGACTGATGGTAAAGGTTGTCGCAGTCAACATTTGGTGTGGTGTGTCCTGGGGACACTCCATCATTACTAATTGAGTAAGTGACGTGAACAGAAGAGATGGACAGGTCCGTCTTCAGCTCATTTCGCAGAGCCCTGCTGCTTTGTAAAGGCTTCTGCCAATCTCAGCTTTGCTTCCAGAAAATGGCGCTGAAGCAGCTTTAAGAATTAGGTCAACGGTATGGGGTAACTAGATAGAAATCCCATTCATTTGAGTGCGGACTGATAGTAAGATGTGGCATAGAAAGTGTACTGAAAACAGAGCAGCCACACCATTGTGGGAAGTTAGGTTTAGCCTCAAGTCCTTGGCATAAGAGATTTATTTTGCCTTAAGGAATGCTTCCACCTTAAGGTAGGAACTTCACAGATGCATCTTCAACTCCGGTTGCACTGACATTGAGAAATCAAGCTGCTCCAGTTGGAGCTGAACCAAACAACCTGCACATTTTGCTAATTGAATTTTGGGATCTGTGTTGAGATAGCCCAAACAGGACATTGGTTCAGCTCAGCATGGATGCCAAATTGATTGGCCTAGAAGGACACACAGTCAGTGAGCCAGATGGTTGGACCATGGATGTTTTCAAAATGTCCATGTGTGGTTGCTCTCAGTTGGTGACTCTTTTATTCTTCACTGATCAGTTAAACTTGTCTAGCTACTTGGATTGTTCTAATTGCTGAGTTTCCTCAGAATTAAATGCTCTAAGTTAAATCAACTAACATTTAGCAAACGGGAGCTACTTGTGCTGCTTTCCCTAAGAGCCCTCCATAGAATTAACAGTTAGGTGCTAATTGCGAATGATTAAGTGCTCGCCAGTCTTGGAGTTCTTCCTTTAATATTAATGAGGTGGATTAGCATGGAACATGTCTTCTATTAATATTATAAATGGAAATCTGCATGGATCACTGAGTGCTGTTTTGTAAAAGAAAGGAACACTTAGTTTAAAGGGGTAAAAAAAAATACATTCTAAAATGTATCTTCCTTTCAATTGAGAAGTAAAGTTACTGAAGAATAATGTTCAAATATAATTAGTTTAGAGCAAGAAAGTAGGTTTTTAACAATGGCCACAGTAGCAAAATTGTAGATAAAATCCATCTGTTTCTGTGGGTAGGTATAGGGTGTTACACCAACTTAAATCATTGTATAACTCACATACAGAGACTATATCATGCCAGAATACTTGAAAGTCCCAGCCTACATCAGGCTCATTTATTCACTTCCAACATTACTGCTTGCCTGTTTTTCAATACTAATTAATTTCTCTTGATTATTTGGAAGGATCAGGTGACCACTTTTTTTAAAAATTGAAGTTAGAGTTAGTAAGCCCAACTCCCCTCCTGCCTTTCTTATAAAGATGCCTTTTCAGAAAGCTTTTGATTTTACCTGTTGTTTTAGAACTGACCACTATGGAGCAGTGACGTGTCTAAGCTGTAGTGCCATTGTGCTTTATTCCAAGGGTGGAGTCATTAAAAATGGCATTCATTTTGCAAGGTTCTATTTGAGCAGGCTACAGGGCCATGGAAGACACTGCAATACAAAACAAAAAACAATGGTAGAGTACCATTTTAACTCTTTCTTTCTTTCTTTTCTCTTTCATTTCACTTGTAAACACTATGAAGGTATGAGGACATAAACTTCGGCATTCATTTCAAATCAAGACCTGTGTTAATCATTCTTTAAGGACTTAGCCCTCCAGGTGAAACAGTTTTTTTTTTTTAATTCTTTGAACTTCCATATACACATATATTTATCATTTGTCCTAGATAAACATGTCTACAACCAAAGTGTATTGTGCTGACCACTTCTGCATTCTTAATAATATAAATGATATCTCTGTCTAGGTTACAAATATTAAAAGCCATCTAAATAATTCAGAATTTATGTGATCATGAACAAAATGGAAATACATCACTAAGATTCCGTATTTGAATACCTCACATACTTTGGATTTCATACAAGTTATATACTAAATATTAGTCAGTTTTGTTTTTATATTAATATATTCAGTTGTCATTATGATGCTTATAATTATCTCAAGTTTTATATAAAGTCATAATTTATTGATTACTGTGATATGTATCAAGCCAAAAACCTATTTAAAGTATCTGGTCGTCTGAGGTATTTACTGTTATTCTCATAAGCACTGAGAAACATGATGTGCAAAATCAATTCATAACAGTTGCAGCAGGCAGAGGAACTATGGAGATTGCCTGCCTGGTGAAGTGCTTGATATACAAGCCAGAGGAGCCAAGTTCCATGACCAGAACCCTTCTCTGCCAGAAGCCATGTAGAGAGGTATGATTTTAGCTTAAATGGTACAATGGCAGAGAAAAGTGGGTTCCCAGGCTCATGGGTTAATTCTGTATGATCAATGAGATCCAACCTAGCCTACCTGCTGAAGTCCAGGACAGCAAGAGACCCTAACTCATAAGAAAAAGTGAACAGTGCCTTAGCATTGCTGCCAGGGATTGTTCTTCAGGCTCCACAGGTAGGAGAACACACATGCACCCATATCTGCACACACTTGCACATGTGCATGCACAGGCATACACCCACACATGCACACACTCACAGATACACACACACACACACACACACACACTCACTCACTCTGTGGCAGGTGGAACGTAAATGAGCTTAGAAATGGCTGGGCAGGTCCATGCCCTCTTTCCATTTCTCTGAGTGTACTGTACGTGATGGATGGTATGCCATAACCACAACAGAGTTCATGTTTTAGCCAATTAAAGATTAAATTAATGTGTGTGGGCTTGGCCTAATCAAGTGATCTCTTTAATATTCTCTCCTACTGACCTTGAAGAGAGTGAGTGGCGTTGGGGTTTGCTGAAAAGAGGGCATCTTCTAGGACGTATGGGCAGTTTTAGTGGAGAG
Organism: Pachyuromys duprasi; assembly: GCA_028658305.1. NCBI lineage: Eukaryota > Metazoa > Chordata > Mammalia > Rodentia > Muridae > Pachyuromys > Pachyuromys duprasi. The sequence continues at coordinate 10,595,373 of CM053744.1, read as the reverse complement.
CAGGCAAGAAGAAGGAGCCAGCAAATGTTCTAATACTATGCCCCCCAAATGAATTCTGCTAAAGATCCACGACATAGGGGGAGCACCTAAAGCTTGAGGTGAGATCACAGTCCCACTGATATGCTAAAAACAATCTAGGAAACCCTTGAAGGATACAGCTAACCCACAGCTCTACTCTTGACCCATCAAAACTCCAAAATAATCAATTTAGTGGTTATGAGCCACTAAAGCTTATAGTCTTTTGTTAGCAGCGATAGAAAACCAAAGATAATTTGGTTTGAACCATGAAGAATAAATTTAACTGACATAGTCACTCTTCACATTTAATAAAACCTGGCTGCAAACTTTTAATAGCCCACAAAACATGATGTCATTCATAGCAAAAGAAAGCAATCATGTAGCCTCAAGTATTATGGCTAATTACAAAGAAAATTCAGTGTTTCATGAGCTTTCCTCTTTATGTTCTTTGGATAATATGCTGTTATCATTGGCAATGACACTGCCAATCATTCTTGGGTGACTTTGCAAGAAATAGGCTAGGCATCTCTCCCAATTCTCCTCGATACTCTGGTTTTAGACTCAGAGACTCATAAATGATGTTAAAGGTCTTTTCTCCAGACCACAACGTCTTTCGGTCTTTCACAGCTGCACCCACCATAATAAAATTCTCAGACTACATTTTAAAGGGTGCTCAGACTCAGCTGACCATAATCTGCTCCAGAAGCTCTTTGAAAATGCTCAGGTTTAAATTTGGCGCTGTTTGAATCATGCTTCTTGTATCCTCACTGGAGCATCAGCCTGAGTGTTGATAGCATACTGCCCAGGGCGCGTCTCAAGCACTGATCCCAAACACCTGAGAGTCTGCTTTGTACCTTTGGTGTTGTGCTGTTTAGTTTTATGTCAATGTAAGACAGCTTGTCATCTGGGAAGAAGGACTCCCAACTGAGAAAATACCTTTTATTAAGATTTTTCAGTAGGCAATTCTGTAGTGCATTTTTAATTTTTTTATTAATGACTGATGTGGGAGGGCCCAGATCACAGAGTATGGTGCTGCCTCTGGGCAGGTGATCCTTGATGGTGTTCAAAAGAAAGCTGAGCAAGCCATGGAAACCAAGCCAGTAAGCAGCATTCCTCATTGGCCTCTGCTTTAGTTCTGGCCTTGACTTCTCTCAGTGAAGGTCTGTTACCCAGAAGTCTGAGATGAAATCAACTGTTTCTTCACCAAGTTGCTTTTGATGACAGTGTTTCATCACAATAATGGAAACCATAACTAAGGCAGTTGGTAAGTCACAGGGACACCTGCCTCTAATAACTCTTGAGAATCATTTTTATTTTAAAGCAGACATTTGGCCAAGTTCTGACATCACCTTGTTTTCTCCTTGTTTGTAGAAGTCTGAGTCTCCAAGATGATACCAAAACGAAGTGCATGATAAGAATAAAACAGATTATTAGTCTCCTAGTTGATGTCAAAATGAAATGTGTGATAAGAAAAAAAAAACAGATTATTCATTTTAGAACCTTTGTTGTATATATTAGTAATTCAATAGCTAGTACAGTAAACAGTCAAAGTCCAGTCACAGCACATACATGTAAGCAAGCAAACACACCCACATTCATGTACTCACATTCATAATTACATAGTTACGCACTCACACACATACACACACACTCAAGTTCAGGTGAACATAAGCTCTTGAAATTTTAGTAGCCTATATTTTTCTTCTATAGGTGATATTATAGCAGAGAGAAGAGTCATCTCTCTCTTTGGAAAATAAACCAGTGTAAACCAACACAATATTGTAAAAAAAAAGGGGGGGCCTATGAGAACATACTTTTGAGATTATAGACTAGTTATAATCCCAAGATGAAGTCATGAGAGAAATATGTTTTTTCTTTCTTTTTTTT
>CM053744.1:10553271-10592968 GCA_028658305.1 Pachyuromys duprasi | reverse complement strand
ACTAGTTATAATCCCAAGATGAAGTCATGAGAGAAATATGTTTTTTCTTTCTTTTTTTTCTGAATAGTCCTGGCAAGAGGTTATATTTATTTGCCCATTTGTACATTAATTCATTCATTTCTGTTTATATGTGTGTTTGTGCCTGTGTGTGTGTGAGTGTGTGTATACATGAGATAGGGTTTCTCTGTGTAACAGCCCTGGCTGTCCTGGACTTGCTTTGTAGACCAGGCTAGCCTTGAACTCACAGAGATTCACCTGCCTCTGCCTCCCTGAGTGCTGAGATTAAAGTTGTGCACCAGCACACCCAGCTTGGATGTCTTTCTTAATCACTCTCCTTGCTGTTTCTTGAGACAGGGTCTCTCTACACCAGTAGTACCTTCATTAGCTAGACTGACTGGCCACCAAGCCCCAGGGGTATTTGTCTCCTCTCTGCTGGCTCTGATGACATGGGAATATTTTTTGTAAGTTTTTTTTTTTTTTCCCAATTGCTATATCAGATAAAGTGTCTGAGTGTAAGATCTGGTCTGAGAAACTTCAATGCACATTAGCAAGCACTTTCCTGAAAGCAAAAAAGATTATGAGGCCTGAATAACAAGCATCTATTGAATCATTCATTGTACTCAACAAAATCAAAGAAAGACCTAATTGAGTTGTCAGCTGACTGATCATTAAAATAATAATAGACCACGATGTAATTTTTGACATGTACCTCAGAAAATGTTCAAAGAGTTGAGTGATGTTGCCATGACAAAACTCCTTCAAGTCACATCTATTTATTTATAGGACTTTTTTTTTCTCAACACATACATTTTTAAAGCAAACAAAAGAATTAGATTATTAATGATTCCAGTAACATTCTACCAATAAGCTATATTCTTTATGAGATATGTACTAATTGGAAATGCCATCCTCATTTCATGTAGTCTTTGCTTGCAATAAATTTACTTCCTACATTTAATAAACATTAAAATACTGTTTGATCCTGTTGAACAGTATTAGCAACTGTTATAATGAATGGAAACCTAAGAGAAATACAGTTTCCAAGTTTTTCTACATCCTTTGTGACAGGGAAGACAAATAGTTAACATGCCACATTAAGATACATTTCAGACAGTCATCACAATGAATGTGGAAACTCAAGGACAAAGGAACAATACAAAAAGGGAAGTTACTATACAGCATTTAAAATAGATTTGTTCAGTGTATTCAGACTCTTTGAGTACTTTCTACCAAATGATCCAGCTGTTTCAGTTAATTCTTACAGTGTATCAGAAACTGTGTCCCAAGCAACTGATTAAACATGGTGAAAAAAACCTGAGGCCAGTATGTAAGCAAAAATCTTTGAGATCTGACCACACTCTACCCTCTGGTCTCTGAATAGGAGCACATGTATTCTGTTAATGTGTGTCTCTCGAGCACGTGAATCCATTCTACCTCCTAACTATGAGCTGCTGCTTCTTCATCATCTGTTTGATCTCCATCTGGACCCCTGTGATGTCTAGCCTTGCATTAGATTCACAGCATAACAATGTGCCCCGGTCTGTTTTTATTATGAGTCATCTAAAAACAAGTAATAAGTTCATAATCAGAAGTATATTTTGACTTCTTTTTATCTGTCATTATGAATGCCCTGTTCTTGGCCATTTTCCCCTCCCCTTCACAAATCTGGGTTCACGTAGCTCTCAAACTCCCTTTTACAGCTTCCTAATCCTTCCTTTTTTGAAGCATGTGAATATAGGCTTAGTTTTGGGTGACTACCAAGTGATTCACTTGGATTGTGAATAACCCCAGATCAATGTCTTTTCTTTCTTTCCTACTGTATTTCTTCCTTTATGAGGGTATTACTCTGGCATATATCCCAATTGATGGAAGAGCTCCAGAAAGGAGTGCTATTAGGAATATCAGTTACATGCTTACCCCTTAATGAAGCAGCTGGCTTAAGAAGCTTTAGATTTAAAATATCTACCCCAGCACTATTATTCAGTCTTAAGTGAGGCAGTCCACCAACTTTCTTATAAGTAATTGGCTGAAGCTAAAAGTCTGAGGCGCCTATATTAACAGACTGATTAAAGACATGAGCCGTACTGGAGGCAAAGTCAGGTGCAGGACTCCGAACAGTACTGAGATGAAGATTTATAAAATGAGTGTTAAGGTAATTTACAGTGGAGTTCATGTTCATATTAAGTGAATCAGTGGACAAACTGATATAATAGATGGTCTCATTATACTATTCAGATCAAAATGATTTCTACTGTGTGGCAAAATGTCTACAGTTTCCATTCATTCCTCTGCTACTGTCATTTATTCTTAAGTGGATAGGTAACCTCATGGCCTCACTATGTTATAAATGAGGAACAAATACAACAAAGTGACGCCTTTTCGATGATGGTCAGGGTTTACTTGGTCCAAAGAGAAATAGAAAACCTTAAAGCGGGGGTCGGGGGGTAGGAGTGGGAGATGACCTTGTTCAGGTAGAGGCAAACTTCATGGAAACAATCTGGATATGCAGCTTTATGCTGTTCAGTAAGAGTCTCAAAATGAGGAGGAACCACAAGCCTCAGTTCCTTCTGGGCAGAAAAGTGTCCCATAGACACTTTTTCTTCAGCCTCACTAATATGGGACCAACATTCTTAGGCATAGCTGTCTTAACCTGAGGTTGTATGTTGGAGCAGATTGGGAGCCATATTCTATGGAACATCACAATGAAGTATATTCTAAGTTATAATAAATCAAAATGATGAGGGCCCACAGACTTCACAAAAATGTTGATAAGGTTTCACTATATCAAGTACATAGCTATTACAGTGATTTGCATTTCTTGTATGGGTGTGTTATAGCACAGAGGGCAGCTGCAACAAAATTAGGGCTTAGAAGTGATCATTGTAAAGAGTTGGAAATTGAAATATAGCAAAAGACATGACTAGCCTTAAACTTCAGGCTTGAATTCTGCTCTTTAAACATCCAATAACTTTCATTTAGTCCATCAAAACCATTACTTCTTCAGATGAGCAATTACAGGGCTTTGGGCTGTGACAGAGGTGCTTCAGAGTGCCTTCCTGCATTCACAGAGCACAGAGCACTGAAGAAACTAGTTCCTTGGGAACTGTAAAGGTGAGCTAGCTACAAACTTTGGAGACCAGAGTGGGAACAAAAGAATCTATAGCTTGGAAAAGCAAAATTCAAAAAGGAAAAAGAAAGATATGTTTGCTTTTCAAGAGTCATGGGAGTTCTCTTACCAGAGACAGTGCAGAGTTCAAGTCCAGTGTGTATTTATTCAGTGTTTCTTAAGGGCATACTGTAGGCCTGACTTTATATTAGTAATTGTATTTACTATGGTGAACAGAACTACATCTCAGCTTCAGTGAAGTTTACATTCTCAGAGGAGAGCGATTAAAATAAAGATAAGGAGAGAAAGGAAGAATTACAGGAGAGAATGAAGGACAAGAGGAGTGTGCCCCTCTAGTGTTGACCTAACCTGTAGATGACCTCCTATTCCCTAAAGAACAGAATGCGTTCATGAGACAGACCTCGTTTGCCTAGCTATCACTAGTGCTTTATCGTTAGTGCTGCATTACATATTCATAGCCACTTTATTGGCCCAGTGAATTTGGTCATTATATTCATTCAGTTTTGCAGATGAGAGGAGAGGAAAGAGAGAGAGAGAGGGAGAGAGAGGGGGGGATAAATGATTTGCTTAATATGACAGTAACCTAGTTGATTCCTAGTTTATTTCAAGCAGAAAACTTGAACCCAGAGCAATAAGGACGTTCAGGTTGTTCAGGTTTTGAATGTTATTGCTTGGTGAGAACATGGCAGGACCCTGGAACTATACAATCCCCGCTGTCTGAGTTTGGACAAGCTTTTTCCATTCCCAAATACTAAGAGTTGTTTGGCTCTGTGAGGCTGAAGGCCCCTAGGAGTTCTCTCTCTGACTTTGTGATATCAAAAATTTTGAATCAGCTCTGCAGAATACTGAACTGCTATGTGATAGAGCGCTTCAGCAGAGGAGACTAAAATATCTCACACGCAGACTGACTTTGTTCCCCGCTACAGAATCTGCCTGACAGGGGCAGTGAAATGTCTCTATTTGAGTTACATCTTTTGGTAAAGATCTTAATCAGGATGACTCTATCTACTTAGCACCATTTCTCACATTCTTATCCAATGTTCCTTAACAGTTGTAAAGATAAGGGGGAAGGACAGCTTCAGCACTGACCTGCTGTAGTAAGTGCTGAGTTAGCCTTACTACTGGAAATCTGAAAACAAAAACAAAAAAAATGTTGAATTTTTACAAGGGCTCCGAGTAGCCATTCATTTTGATATATATTTTTTGTGTAATTGATTTCATGGACACATAACATGTATACAACCCCTCATACAGTCCACTCCATTTCAATGTAAAGAAGACAGGTAAGGATTCATTAATGAGCTATTTTATTTTCTATATTTCAAGTGAGAGGTAGATAAAACTAAGAATGAATAGGTGATCTAAAGACACAGCCCTTGTGTGGGGCTGGGTGACCAGTTCTTATGGGAAATTCAGTTTTGCTGACTTGAAAGTGAATTAGGTTTTAGAAATAGAAGAATGTATGTAGCATTCAGTAGAAAGCACGTGGAAAGTAGATCAACAGTGGAGAGGACTGGCGTTTGAGGGGCTGTTTGTTGGCCACTGAAATCACAGTGTCCTCTCCCCTCCCGCCTCCACTATGCATCCTAGCAGATCCTTCTGCGGCTAGGTCTTTCCCAAAGGTAAAGTCCTCATCAACACCTAAGCTTACCTCAGTCAGCATGGTGCCCCTGCTGCTGCAGATATTAATGATGTTATGAACTTATTTAGTGTAAGTGTGGCTTTAACGTGCGTTATTGCATTATCCATCAGTGGAGTGTTGCCCTTAGCAACTGGCATAAAGTTATCTCTGGTCCATTGCTAATTTTATATCTCTTTGTTGGGTCAGCTTTACTGCTTTCTCGACTTCATATTACTTCTGGGTTATAACTCACAGCAGTTTAAAGCCATCCTCACCTTGTGACTGTGACCATCAGTGCTGATTGCAATAGAGCAATGAGCCTTGGGTGCATGGGGTCAGAACAAAGTCATTGCTATCATGCTTTTCTTTCTTTTTTATTTTTTAAGTATGCTCTTGATAATAACAGCTAGAACAGATAAAGAACACAGATCTTTACTGTATGAAATTTTGCTATTTGGAGAAATTTATACATAGATGCTAATTAATTTTGAAATTTTGGTATCTTTTTCCTGTGACATTCAACATTGATTTGGGAGACACGGTTTTTTTAAAACAAGATACAAGGTCATATGGCCTTTTTTGGGTAAGCTAAAAAAAATGCCAAGAAAATAGTGTGCAGGCCTAACTAGTATGCAGAAATATGTAGTCTGTCCATCTTGGAGGAATGGTTTCTGTTACACAAGTTTGAATCTGCACTAGACCGTAAAGGTTGGAGCAAATACTTTATTTCAGAGTAATAAATCAATTTTATAAACACTGTTCATTTGTTTGTTTGGCTAGATTTGAAGTTGAATAGAATATTTATGGATGAAGTCATTATATATGTTTAAGAACAAATCTCTTTGATTTCACATTCCAGTGGGTGACCCTTCCTAGGTTGAGCCCGTTTCTTCAACTGTACAATGAAAAAGTGACATGGCTGACCTTAAAGGTTAATGAAACTATGTACAAATGACTGTCTTATTTCCCTTGTCTCTATGTTATAGGAGTACACTGGGTAGAATATTTGAAATGATATCAATGAGATTTGGTTTTGGAGTATAACAGTCTGAATCACTAATAATAATGCTGATACTATCTTTGCCATTAGTAGAAACTTAAAATAATATAATATAGGAATGTAACGATCAACTCTGCCTTGATGATAATTTCAAACAAAAAACTCTATTTCCGATTGCTGCACTCATCTTTCCTTGATGACATTAAACAAAGATTAAATTAAATTTTTCTTTTGGGCAGGCTAATCTCTGGTTAAATGGAAGTGTTCTCTGCCAAAAACCCCTGGCATATATGTGCAGAACAGTTTATCCATGATGGCAATTAGACATCTTTACATATTAGCTATTAGCTCATTAGTATACTTTAGAAGTACACAGTAGGAATTTGTGTAATTAAATTGAGATCTTCTTTATTCCATGTTTGGCTTAACTAACCACTTTACCAACTTATATTCAGTATATATCTTCGACTAGGTCAAGCAAAACTCTCTTTAAAGAATTTATGTTCTCTGCATCCCATCTTCCTGCTTTGACCCCCTATAGAAAAGCCTGAAGGAATGTTTCAGTTGCTTTATGAATAGTATTTTGCATGTTTCTGCATAGATTTGCATGCCAAATTAAGGAAGTTGTAATTCCAAGGTTTGTGATACAGAATTTAATTAATAAACTCAGGCAAATTATTCCAATTATATTCAAAACCAGTATTAAAAGTTGACATTGGAGGCTCAAGTTAAGGATCTTCTTAGCTTTGGTCTCAAATCATTTCAAGCCTAAGTGAAAAACCAAAACAATAAATTCTATGCCCAGTTATGACACAGAATCATAAAACTCCTTTGTGCAAAGAGATCCAAAGATAATCTGGAAAACTATTTCCAATGATCTACAAGGCCCTTTGTGACCTCTAATATGGAATGAATAAATTCCACAAATTTGCATTAAAAAACTCAGCCTCCAATGTGGCTGCCTTTTGGAAACAGACTTTTTCCGGGGTAAATAAAGAGCAAGGCACTCTTCTCTACTAGCATTTGAAGAAGAGGAAGAGAGATGGAGAGAGCTGTCTCTGGGTGTCTATGCACCCATGAGGAAAGGCACATAGCGAGAGGAAAACTCCCCAACCCTGCCCCATGGCAGAACATAATCTCTCCCAAGAAACTCACCTACCAGGTCTCAGTTCAGAGCATCCAGGCACCAGATAGACAGTCTGTGGTGCTGGTAAAGACAGCCTGGTAGACCAAGTTGATCCCGTCCTCTGTCATATGATTCTCGATCAGACAGACTTAGGAACACAACTCTCTTTTTCACTCCAGAGGACACTACATTTTTCTGTCTTTGCACAAAGTGCATCTTCTCTATGCTCTTCTTTTTCACCACGTATTTGGCATGGCCAAGTTGGTAACCATCTTTGGGTCTTTGCTTCTATGTCAGTTTTCCAAAAAGCTGTGTGAGATCACCTTGTAAATGATTGCAGCCTGCTACATCTTGGCTTGGACACCCTGACTTCTTTAGGCTGCTTTGAATTTTAGTCTTTTGTTTCTATTGCAATAATTACTATTATAGTAGCAATACAGGTTATTTATTTCTGCTTCAACTGACTAGTCTTCTATTCTGGTTACTGGTGTTTTCCAGCTATGTAGAATAACATATATATTTGTGATATATATATATATATATTTGATAAAGGAACAAGACTTTAGAAAGAAATATTCAAACGATACATTTTGTTGCTGCTTCTTGTTTCATATATTAAGATTATGTGAAGCACTGTGACTGTTTTCATTCACTCTGTTTAATTCATTCATCCAAACAGCACTTCTTAGGCTATACATACTTTTTAAAGTACACAACCCCTTCTTGACCAATAAATTTTATGTGATCTTGTGTATATAGGTATATAAAAATAGGAATAAAACCAAGCCATGTACTAAGAAATTATAAAGAAACTTAATTGAAAACAGATATTTAGTATACATACAATTTTACTATTTATTAAGGAAGCTGGGGAAATATGTTAGTGAGTAAAAGTATTTGTTGTGCAGGCGTGAGGAGCTGAGTTACAATTCTTAGCATCCAAGCAAAAGCTAGGCAAGGTCATATATGCCTGTAATCCCAGTGTAATGGAGCAGAGATGGAAGGATCCTGAGCATTCACTGGGCAGCTAACTTATATACGAAACTGCTAAGGTTAACTTCAGTGAACTGTCTCAAATGAACATGTCAGAGAACGATAGAGCAGGGCACTCTTTGTTGTCCTCTCGTCTCTCTGTGTGTAAATGAACACACACAAGCATACACACACAGAGAATATAATTTCCTTATTTTTAAAACAAAAGACAAAACCAAATGTACATACTATGTACATTTGCTAGATATAGATGTGCTTGATTATCTAATCCAATATGACCCCCAAATGTACACATTTCCAACTCATATGCTGAGGAATGACAGAATGAGACTAAAAGTTTTGTTTCTGTAATTAAAACATCTCTGTAAGAGTGTGTCCAGTAAAAGCATTGTAATTCAAAGCATGCAATATTCTCCCATCTGAAGAGAGGTATTTCAGGTTTCATTTGTTGGCATGGTGAGGCATGATAGCAGGCACAGTACAAAGATCATTTGTGTGTGTTCCCAAACATGCAATGAAGTGGCACAGTGCAACATTAGAAAGTACTGCAGGCACATGTGATTTCTTAAATGTTTAATTTTTGGTCATTTTGTATTCAGTAATTTTTTTATTTATTGACAAATATTTTTGCAACTCCTTTTATCCACTCACATACCCTATATAGACCTGCAATCCACCAATTTAAGAACCTTTCTTCTGTAGCATTAGTAGGTACTGGCAACTGGTACTGGGAGATGAGAAATAGTGTTGTGCTCAGTTTTCAGAGAATTTAGTGCCATGCTGTTATATGGTGTCATACGCATGATACTGCCAGATGTTTTTCAAAGACACATGTTAGGAAAGGACACCAGTCAAACACTCTTTCCTGAAATTAAAGATAAAATATAAACCAGCGCTGCTCAATTTGGAGATAAAAGGGAACGCCTTACTCCCTGACCCCCTAAGTCACTGACAACTTTCACTCCGTAGCTTGTGTTCACATAGGGCATGAAAGAGCCAAATGATTTTTTTTTTATTTTCTTTTTTTTTCCTTTTTTTTTCTTTTTTTTTTTTTACTATTGTCAAGGAAAACACAAACACTTTGGCTTCAGGGCAAGAGGGGTGTAGGTCATGATCTCACTGTGATGTGCTCAATTTGTACATTCTTTTAGACGCTGACTTCTTGAACTCCACAAGATGTCTAGAGGCTCAAGGATTAGGTCTCTTAATGTAATTTGTTGTGGCAGCCACTAAGATCTCTACATTGTGAATATCATTGGAAAGCAGTCTGGACCAATGCATGTTAATTTGGGATATTTTTCTTCTACAACCCAGGATATCAGATTTGCATGTCATCACATGGTAGGCTTGCCCTGTGGGAAGCCACTACTCAGCCTGAGGGAGATTGGCAGTCTTCCAGGAGCCTTCCTGGATTGGTTGTGTTGACTGCAGTTACTCAACAGCCTTTGTAGCTATTTAGTCCAGGAATCTTAGATGAACCTGGGGTTGGAGAGAGGGTAAGTGGTATAGAGAATTAGCTATACTATCATGAAGACTGAAGTTCATATTCCAGAAACCAGACATAGCTCTAAGAGTTTTGATGCCTTCTCTGGCATGTGTATGTACAAAAACATGCACATATAGACACACAAACAGATACGTAAATAGATCTTAGGGCCAAAGAGACGGCTTCCTTGTTAAGAGCACTTGTGTTTCCAGAGGAATACAGTTTGGTTCCCAGCATCATTATGGCTGCTCATAACCATCTATAAGTCCAGTTCCATGGGATCTACTGCCCTCTTCTGATCCCCAAAGGAACCAGGCACACACATGATACACATTCATATTTGTAGGCAAAATATGCACTCAAATAAAATAAAATATAATATATAATATAAATCTAACCTATTAAAATCTTTTAAAAGTGTGATTCTATTAACATGTTTTATGGTATCATACCACTTTTATTATTTGAGTAAAATAATCCATGTAATTTAAGAGATAACTCATGTTTACATTTAGTCACCCTTTTATAAAGTTCAATAAATAATAATTCATATACTTCATTTAGATTTTTGTTACATCATGACTGTTATGAATTGATACCATGAAAATAAAGGGGAAAAATCTCATGTATATAGATGAAACAAGCTAAAGAAATCTCTGGTGTTGAAGAACTTGTGATATTCATTGAGTCTTATGTCACTAGTCCATCATCTTTTCCTGCTAGCTGTCAACCTGCTAGGGAGACACTCTTTGTGAAAGCAACCTCACATTGCACAAAACTCATCTGAGGTTTGCCCTCCCTCCTGATCAGAAAGTTCTTCCTGTTACTCCCAAATTTTCCTCACTGGAACTGTTTAAGAGGAGTGTGTTAAAACACACTGTCCCTCTTTTGTATAACAGTTGTTTAACTCATTTAAAAATTATTTATTTATATATTGGTGTATTTATTTATTTATTTTGCAACTCTCAGGTCCCTTGGCATCCAATCTGCTTTAGAATTCTTAGAGCTCAAGTTATCGCATCATCAACTAGATGTGTCATTGTTGGTCTCTAACCTGTTCATAGTGTCATGTGTTGCTTCTCTTATGAACAAGTTTCTGATTTATTCTGTCCTGTTCTGGGGCTTCCACCTCTGCTTTTTCTCTAATACAATTTCCCGGGTTTTATTGAGAAACTCCTTTTCTTCTCCGATGAGATAGGAATAGAATGGAATATTTAAAGTCCTTTCATCTCTTCAAGAGGTTTAACCAGTTTTAATTTAAAACATGTTTCCTGCCTAATCAACTTGGCATTTACTAGAACCATTCTGTTGGTATAATATCAAGACAAAGATGAATTACAGAATACTCTATCCCTTTCATAGTTTCTTGTTTATTGATGGGTCAACAGCAGTACAATTGCTTGAAGAGGGGCCTAACTTCTGCCTGTTCTCTGTCTCTCCTACCTTCTTCCTAAACCACTAACATCTAATATTTACATTTTTTACTTCTATAAGCCTTAGACAAATTCCATGTCAAATAACAGGCAACTATTTACTTCATTTAGTTCTTTAAAGTTCATGTTCTTGCTAGATATATTCGCACACACTGAAATGCATTTACAGTCACTGTTCTATTAACACCCACGTTTGGAAACTCCTTATGCTCTTCTGAGCTATCTTGCGCATAAGAAATCTTCCTTGAACCAAGAACTGGGTCAGTTGAACAAAGTGATGGGATTGTATTATTACTTATATGATAATATACAATGTACAGCAGATATTTAGTTTTTAGATGTGGTAGAACTTGTTTATTTGATTTAACATCCATGGCATGGAAGATAATATGCCTATCTGTTAAGTTAATGTGGAAGTAAAATAATCAATGAATAACATTTTTATTTGAAATGTATCCTATATATGACAATATATAAAACATGTGTGCTGGAATATAAGAAATAATAAGAAAAGTTCCATTTAGCCATCAGACAATCTGAAGCAACAGAGCATTGCTAGTAACATAGAACTCCTCAAACTTCTGCCAAGTTTACTTTTCTGGATATTATTAAAATCATCCTATTCTTCTTACTTTCAGATTTATTACATATGTTTTAAACACTTAAGAATATAGAATTTCCTTCCTTTGGATTGAGACATATATAAATACAATTATAATGTTGCTTGTAATTTCAGGTTTAACCTTCACTCTATATTTTGGCTCTATATACATTGGTATATGCAGCCAAATTTTAATTTTTTACTAGTGCATAAATGTTCTGTTTTACAGTATTACAAGTATATTTATGCATTCATATATTTTACTTTTGACGGATACTTTCGCTATCTAGATTTTCGTAAACAGAACTCCACTGGGAAGCCGCAGAGTTGGCTGAGCAGTTACAAACATTTGCTGCTGTCTAGAAGACGAGAGCTTTATTCTCCTCATCCATACAGCAGCTTACAAAAATTTCTAACTCCAGAACGAGGGGACCCAACACCCTTTTCTTGCCTCTGTAATTGGCAGTAGCAGGCACTCATGTGGTACCCAGACATACAAGCAGCCAAAACATCCATATACACTAAAACAAACAACCCCTCCCCAAAAGCTTTGCTGAATGTAGGAATAAAGTAATCCCTAGCGTACCTTTCTCTAAGGCACATAACTGAGTTGTGTTTATTGGAAAATGCAAATTTTGAAGTCCAGTTTGAAGTGATAATAACAGACTGGGCACAAACAGTTGTATCAGTTACTCAACTCAAGGACAGATGAGGAGTCCTGCTATGACAAGTTCTGCCCAATACTGGCCTTGTATAACTTTCAATTTGTTTTCCAATCTCATACATATGTAAAACTGTTGGTATAGTTTAGATATAAACTCCCCTGAATCCTAGCCAGGTGTCATATTTTCTTTTCTATAATTAAAAACCGGCTCTGCCTCCTCTTCTTGGAAATGCCTGTTCCTTCTACTCCCCTAAATTTCCTTTGGGTTATTTGTCTTTTTCTTAATGGCTTGTCTGTATTAATGCTCCATATATTGTATGTGTGATAAATATGTTTTCCAGTTTGTCTTTTAACATTTTTATAGTTTGCTATTCACTTTTAAGTCTTTAATTTACCTAGAATTGATTTTTGTGAATATATGACATATGGATCCAATTTCTTTTTTTATGAGTAACCAATTGTCTCTGGATAATTTATTAAAAAGTAAATTAAAAAACACATTCTTACCATTCTGTTTTATAATGGTCTCCATGGCCATAAATCAAGATCCCATGAACACACAGTCCTGCTAAGAGCCCTCTTTTTTATTCCTCTCAAATACTGGTTTAGCACAGTGTCAATACATTGTCTTAATGGCTTAGCCGTGTGTTCTATCATGATCACTACCTCTTCTCTCTAGCTTTATTGTTGTATCCCAGAAATAGCTCTCTTCCAAAAATAATTATCTTTTATAGTTTTGTATCACTTGAATGTTCTATTTCATTTACCTACATTCTTTGTGCTACTAAGGAGTGAACTTGTAGACTTTCACATCGGGGAGAAACACTGCCTGGACTTTCCCTGGTCTCTTCCCTGCAACCTTGAAAATGCACATTTTTCTTGTCAAATTCCATACAAATCCATGTTGTTTTGAATGGCCCTACATTGGACTTAGGGCAAGTCCATCTTTTAATAGTATACATTAGAATGCTTGTTCCTAGACTCTATTCCTATTCCTAGTTTTTTTTGTAGTATAGTATAGATATTTATTATAGTTAAGTATTGTTAGAGACTTAATATGTATCTACATGTATAATGCATTCTGTGTAGGTGCACATGAATACCACGCATACACATATGTATAACATATATATATATATATAATTATACAAATTCTATATAATACAGTGATAATTGATTCTACATATATGTGTATGTACATGTATACATATATACACATATAATTCGACTATCTAATTTTGTTTCCCTAATTTCTTTCTCAGCCATTTTGTCTTTTGTATACAAGAGGGCTACTGATTTTTTTTCTTTCCAGCCACTTTGCTGAAGGCATTATCAACTGAAGGAGTTCTCTGGTAGAATTTTTGTGTTCGCTCATATATACTATTATATCATCTGTGAATAGTGATACTTTGACTTCTTCTTTTCTCTTTTGTATTCCCTTGATCTCCTTTAGTTTTCTTATTGCCCTAGCTAGGACTTCAAGTACTATGTTGAAGAGATACAGAGAAAGTGGGCAGCCTTGCCTTGTCCCGGATTTCAGTGGGATAGATTTAAGTTTCTCTCTGTTTAATTTGATGTTGGCTATAGGCTTGCTCTATGTTGCCTTTACTATGTTTAGGTATGTGCCTTGTATCCCTGATTTCTCCAAGACTTTAAACATGAATGGGTGTTGGGACTTTGTCAAATGCTTTTTTGGCATCTAAGGAGATGATCATGTGTTTTTTTCCACTCTGTTTGTTTATGTGATGGATTACATTGTTAGATTTCCATATATTGATCATTTTAATTAAAAACATTGAGAATATTTGTTGTACCATCAAATTCATACTTCAAATTCACATTTATGAAGCTACCATAGTCTCATAATGAAACCTAAAAGTTCAATCAATAATTTCCAGCTAAGAAACCTTGGTTAGTAGACCATAAAGTGAATGACCATCATTTTAATGCAAGGTAAGACAATTTATTTCCAAAGTTTGACATTGCTAAGTATCATGTATATAATAGTTTGTGAGAATGGTTGTTTAAATTTGTACAGCGTTGCCATCTTTGTTTGATACCTTGATGCCCTGACTTATTCTTTCTGACAATTAACCTGTCTTTATCTCTGCTTACAACTAACACTGACTGGGAAGGCAGAGTTCTAGAGCTTCTACTGTTCATTTAGTAGATGCTTGGCTTACCTACCTATACCTCAATTCTCTTTATATTAACAACTAATTGCCTTACTACAATTCACAAGACAGCTAGACTATAGGATTTACTTGTGAAGTCGTTTTGTTTTTAGCATAGCACTTTACTACCCAATGCATTGGCTGCTTCTAGCACACACACATCCAACACTGAGCCACCTTTTCTTCTCTCACCTCAGATCTAGACCCTGTGTAGCTTCAAAGAGGGCAGTTTGATCACAGGTCTATTAGATACATATGCACATCAAAAATAGACAAGAGTTTCTAAAAGGAAGAAAACATGCTCATATGGTCCAAGGGGAAAGTTCATTCACTCAAAGACAATATACTGTACATATGTTACTTATACACCATCATTTTAACTCTTCTTCAATGAAAAACATCTGTTACCATAGCAACTGCCATATTGCATGCTATCTTGGAGACTACTACATCATTATACTAGACACACAGAAAGGTACTCACATCCTTAAGTCATTTCAAAGTCTGTCATTTTAACAAAGTGTAAAGAGAAATAATAAATATACATTAGTTGTCTCTCTTTTATTGTTCTGGCCTTAGCACCACTTGTTTCTGTGTAAAGTGTATTTCCCCTTAATTTTAACAAATAATGAAATGATGCCAACTTCTATCTCGCTCAGTTAGAGGAAGAAACAGGCAGCAAAGCAGTTAAAAGGAGAATTCTGATCTGGCAGCTCCTGCTGTATTGTGTCTACTTGCTTCTGCATTGGGAAGTTCATATCCTGTCAGCCTCATGACATCTTCCTGAGCCAAATGTGCCTCTGAACATGTGTGTTTTCGTTCATCAATGTGGAATTTGGACATACACATGATCTCCTGTCTTAATCTTTATCTTCTGATAATCATCATCAAGTCACAAGTATCACACATACCATTATACATTTACTTGAAAAAAACAGTGCAGCAGAAATCTGGATGCCTACAGAATTCAATTTGATGAAATAAGCCATATTGGTAGCTATGAGTAGGAAGTCCTTTCCAAAATGTAAATTAATATTGGCTAATATTTTTATATATGTTAATCCCTGAGCTTGGAATTATCTGTTTTAATTTTTGACTGGTTAATACCATAGGTATGTCATATTATCTATAGTAGAACTAGAGTTTTTTCAGATAAATGCTCTCTCTGAGATTTTATGGACACTAGACAATAGATATGAATCTCAGACTCGTAAGAAATCAGGCTCCAAAACACAAGTTCATCTTCTCCGTGCTGTACTAAATCCTTCCCTAGGTTGAATGCAAGGCTTTCTGAAGAACGCTTTTTGCTTGCCTGACATGTTTAATATCATTTTATTAATGTGTCTTAAAAGTTCTGATATTATCAGAAAACTACTATGAAATCACAATGACTTGATAAATTGAACTATTTCAGTCAGTCCAAACATCCTTGGTTCTGTTAGTTAGATGAGTGGTACTGAGGCTGGACCTAAGAATTCACTCTCCTTAGGTAAGTGCTCTTCCACTGAGCTGCATTTCCAGGACCTATCTACCAGTTTTTAATACCTTTTATTTTGTGATAAGATCTCATTGAGCTGCCTGGCTTGACCTTGAACTCATTCTACTGTTCAAGAAGGCCTTTATCTTTCGATCTTGCTCATTCAGCCTCCTGAGGACCTGTGATGACAGAACTATGCAGCCAGGCCTAACTGAATTTCTCTGACTCTGCTCCACACATCCATTCGTCATCTTGATCACCTTTCCTGTAATTCTTTACTTTCTCAGGTTTCAAACTGTGGTAATCATGAGAACGAACACACACTACACCTGAGGAAAATTGTTAGATCTTAAGCCTAAAATTTCTTTGTTTCTATCACTAAAACTAAAATTTTTTGACAGGTAGAAATGATGTCAACAATCCAACATAAGAAGACCCAAAGTTCCTTTTCATGTCCTCATCAGAGCCGAGGTACCCCAAATCTTCATGACATTTTTCTTTGGAAAACAATAAAATGTGTAGCTCCTAACCTCTACCATCTAGGCTGCCTTTTGAAATTGCAGTTGAAAACTGTGTGAGTGGTGCATGTTTACAGATGCAGATACAGTGAGTCCATACCCAAGAAGGTTCAGATTGAACAAGCCCAACCTATAGAGCTTAAGTATCCAATGCCTTCAGGAAAGCGATTGAAAGCTGAGAGTTGAGGGGCCAGTAATACAGCTGAGTGGGCAAAGGAGCTTCCCACCAAGCCTGACACTTTTGAGTTCCATCCCTCAGACACAAAGATGGAAGATGAAAACTGATTCCCACAAATTGTCCTCTGACTTCTACATGTGGGTCATGCCAGCCCATGTACTTTAAGTTCTTTCTGTTCATTTGCATTTATGATCCTGACATACCTATTCTCATCATCTTAACTTTATGTTAAGATTCTTAACTGAGGCTCATGTGGCTTCCATTTTAAAATTATATAGTAATTGTTACATTTTGAGTTTCTTTTTTTAAAAAAAATGTCTTTATATTTAACAGTTTAAAATAAAAATGACTAACATTTTGCTTCAAAAACATCTGTCCAATCAACTTCAAAATTCTTACAGGAATCAGTGATATGATTTTGAAGATTCATTTATTTTTATTTTATGTGCATGCTTGTTTTGCCTGCATGTCCATATATATGTATACAACGTGTGTGCCTGGTACCCACAGAGGTCAGAAAAGGCTGGTGAATCTGCTGGTACTGGAGTTTCAGAAGGTGGTGAGTTGCCATGTCGGTGCTAGGAACAAAACCTAGGTCCTTTGGCAGAGCAGTAAATGCGTTCAACTGCTAAGCTATGTTTCCAGTGCCAGTTTCACAATTCTAATGCATCACAGATAACTCTCTTTTTTACTTAAAAATGTTTGATCTTGTAATGACAATGATGTCATTCAAGGTTTCTTAGCAACGAAGAAAGTGTCTGTTTTCTTCACTCTGATAGGATAAATTGGATGTAGCAATGATCTAACACAAGTAAAAAATTAAAAGTTTTTCTCTGTAGAGAAAAACATTTGTTTTAGAAGAATGCATTTTACTAGTATGAGCCATCTAAGTGAATGGTTTTGTAAATACAGAAAACAACAAAAATCACTTTAAAATCAAATATCTTAATAAAAGTAGATTAGTTTGCCTATGTATACTGCATTGTCTTTTAGTACTTATTCAAGGATTATTAGTGATAAGTGCCAGTTAATATTCAAAATCACCCTTTCTTTGATCATATAAACATGACAGCAATGATCTTTGTGGTCATGTAAGTTGGCCTTTGGAAGGTTTCCTTCAGCTAGGAAGGAGATACTTACAATATGATGTCCTGACATTTGGTTTTGTCTGAGGGATCACCTGAAGTAAGCAGTAAATCAATTAACTGACATTTTTTCATGCACAGTTATTAATTTTTTTGCAAATATGCTAACAATTTGCAATACAATGTACTCAGTGCCCTGAAAAAATATATTTCTGTTTATGTAAAATAGCTTTTTAGTATATTTGTTCTTTAGTTACTGCACTAAAATGTTTAGTAAATACTCAGGACTTAATACCATGTGACTAGAATCTAGTACTAGATGTATTATATGTTGACATCTCCGAAGATTATAATTAAGCAA
Organism: Pachyuromys duprasi; assembly: GCA_028658305.1. NCBI lineage: Eukaryota > Metazoa > Chordata > Mammalia > Rodentia > Muridae > Pachyuromys > Pachyuromys duprasi. The sequence continues at coordinate 10,575,124 of CM053744.1, read as the reverse complement.
GAGTTTCTCTCCATCTCTTATAAAACCTTTTAATTGTTTCAGGAAGTCATTGATTCCTGTAACTGAGTCAAAGCATACAAGGCTAAACAGATGGCTTAATGTCACAAAGTTATTGGCTTATATGACTCGATTTTTATCACCAGGCTTTAGATGAAAACAGAAAGCCATGAATAATAAATAGAAAGCAAACTCATGTACATTGGATCAAACTGCTTTATAATATTAAAATGTTGGAGAAAACTTTCAAGGGAAAGCTTTGTACTTGTAGTGGAATCCTCGCAGAATACGAAAGAATACCTCTACAGCTAGCATATGAAAGACTGTGGGCTCGAATAATGTTTGTGGTATCCCAATAACATATCTGCCGACCTGAGCACACTTCTCACTTTAGGCGATATATATAATTATGCTGAGTATATGAACTCTTATTAATATATTACATACATATAATATATGATATAATATACAATAAATAATAAATTTCTCTATATATAATATATTTAGAAAATGTTTTCCAAACTTGTTTATTAGAAAATAATCAAAAGGGCAAAAAACATCTTTCTTGTTAAAAAACATTTATTGTATATAATTTTATTAACATTTTAATAAGATAACAATGATTGAAGCTGTACTGAAATAAAAATATATGTTTATTTCTGGTTATTTACTTTAAAAATGTTAATAAAGCACGTTATAAAACTGTGGACATCCCTGGTTATTCCCCTATTAACAAGCAGTGTCCACAATATGATGTTCAAATAGCAAATATTCCTTGATGTCAACAGAGACAACTGATTTTCACGAGCCACAATGAAACCAAAACAACAAAAACAAAAAACAAAAATGCATTCATTATCTTTTACACACCCCTCCTGTTTTTCTGTCTCTTTTCTGTCCTAGTTTCCTTTCCACACACATATTGGATTATTTGAGGTGGAAGGATAATGAGATTAACTTACATATGGTATATGATGGTTTTATTTTTTAACAAATTCTCATTGTTTTCAGTCACTGTAAGTATGTTATTCTTACATATGCCTAAAGCAGACTAAACCATGAAACAACAGCAACAAAGTGCAAATAGGTGCATTCATTCACTTTTAAAAATCATATGTTCTCACTTTCCACAAGAAAGCAGATATATAATCATTCAGTATATTTTTGCCCACACTTTCATGTTAAGATATTTTATCTCAAGATATTTTGATCACTTGTATGGAATTTTCCAATAATTAAAATTTTAATCATTAGTATAATACATTAGCCTAATTTTCACAAGATCTGAATATCAGTCTCTATATCTCTCCTTTTTCAAGGACCATCTTCCATATAAGCCAAATGAAAGTACTTGCCATCTTTTCTCTCTCTCTCTTTTTTTTGTAATACAATCCCTAACCCTTGATATTTTTTCCCATTCTTTTCAGATTATGTTACAGTTAAACAAATGAATCAGACACAGAAGTAAGAGAAGCAAGGTGAATGCATGGAAGAAACTGGTCTTTCTGGTGAGGAACAGGCAAAGCAAAAGCCGTCAGAACTTTGTCCTCCACCCTTCTGCCTTTTGATGCTGGGGATCGCATGAGTAGTGGAAACAGATGCTATCAAACCTACATTTTTTGGCTTGGGATAAAGGGAACAAAGGCTAACAGAGTCATGCTGTTTTGCAAACTGACATACACACTTCATTTTTCCAAAATATTTCTAGCTTAAAAAAAAAAAGAAACAGATTGTCAGGCTTGATGGAGCTGTGGCTGCCACTGTTCTTGCAGAGAGAGCACGCACCACAGAAACCTACTAACGGGGAGCTGAGAGTGTTGTTTAGAGTCAGATTTGTTAACAGACCTGTGAATGCTACACTAACTACATGTTGCTCTCACTAAACACCCAACAGAAAGAAACTTACAAGAAGTGTTTATTTTGGTTCAGAGTTTGAGGGAGATGGAGAGCATCATGACAGAAAGGCAGTAGTAGCTCGAGGCAGAGAGACAAATTCTGGTGCTCAGCTGGTTTTTCCTTTTGTGCAGTCTGGCACTCTTTGTTAAGAAATGGTGCTGCTAACACTGGGCTGCCTTCTTCCCTCTCACTTAAACACTCCTGGAAACATCCCCACAGACTCACTATAAAAAGGAGGAAACCCCAGTTCCCTTCTGAGGTCATCTTTAATTTTGTTTGTGTCCTTGAATGGGTGTCTTTCATCTTAGTCTCTGTTTGTCCATAGCCAGGGCCAGGTTGTTATTGCAATACATAACTCTGATTGCTTTTCTCATGTTGAGGTGGGATTTGAATGTTTGTGTATTCCTTTACCATGGAGAATACCTTAATTAATTACACACCACTGTGGCAGATAAGTCTTCCCATTAAAATATAGCATATGTGTGATTGGCTGATAGCTGTCATATATTGAATTAGTTACTTGGTAATGACAGCAATTAAAAGTTATTTGGGCTTGAAATATTTCCAAACAAGATCCACCAAGACCTTAAAACCACAGGCTATGATCTGTGGAAAGGTAGGGGGAGGAGACCGGGCACAATGTCCCTTAGGTTGCTTGCTCTGGCTTCCCTCTACTGCTGGTCCTGGGTTCTCCAAGACATAGAAAGCACCATCAGCAAAAATGAAGGCTTTTTTTTTTGATCTAAGAGCTTTGGCTTTGTTTCTTGGGCTACATCTACTGGTAAAGTGCTGATATCATAAGCTAAGTGAGAGGAGACACTTTCCCCCTAGTCATTTGCTACATGTTGGAGCATGGTCCCAGGATAAAACAGTAGATTCTGATAACTTCTGTTAAAAGACCTTTGTTTCTCTAGCATATGCTTCAGTGTGTGCTTTTAGCCACCAAATGTTAAGAACAACAAATGCTCCATTGTGACAGCAGAAGGCAGCGGGACCTTGGTGTTCTGAGAAGACTTCATAACAGAAACTAGAAGAACAATAGTGCTGGGAAGACCAAGTTCAGACTTGGGTAAGAAACTGGCTCTCCTGGGGATAAATCCAGCTAAAAGGCTTATTTATGTGCTGTTTCGTGAGGACATTTGTTGCTGTTGTTTCTGTTGTTTTTGCCATTTTACTTGGTTATTTATGGTTTATGTTACAAACATAAAGGCTCCAAAAATCTGATTTCATTTCCCCAGTGCCCTTACACCTTATTGGCTTACAAGCTGCAATTTCACACTTTGGGGCACAAAACTCCTGGCGTAGATAAGTGGAAAGGAAACCGTGGGGAGAGACACATCTGGAACAAAGTTAAGGTGACAGGGATACCAGAATTTTATATGAGAAAGGAAAGACAACCTGGATAAGACGGAGGGTTAAGGAAAGCTCTCTGAAAGGTGCTTTTTAGGGTGTCTAATCAACTGCAGTATTTTGTCAAATTCAATAAAAACATTCAATTAAATTATTTCCTATAATTTACAGTGGGACAAAAATGAGATTGAATAGCTTAGAATTCAATGATGCAAACAATCCTGCACCCTGCCTCTTTGCCTTGGGGCATTGCCCAAGATAGGACAACTCACATGATACTGAAAGTGGCCCCAAGGCACCCAGAATGTAATATTTAAGGTGTCTGGGGAGATTTTCCACAATGCCCTATGCGCTACTAACTTTTTGTGAATTCCTAATTTATTAAAGGTAGATTAAAAAAAAATCCCAAATCTCTATGAATCAGGAGAAAGAAATGAATAGAGCTAAATTACATGTCATCAGAATTTTAGGGGGAAAAGAGAACTTTGTAGGTAGATGAAGCCATCAGAGAAATAAAACATTCTTAGCAAACTATGGGTTACTAATCATTCCAACAGCCTTCCCTGAGATACACGTGTGGGAAACACAGTGTCACATTGAGTCAATTTGGAGCTTTTCATTCTCAGACCAAAGAAATGCACATACAAGGCTCAATTTGGGTTAATATTAGTTTCTGTGACAAGCGTTTGAGTTCATTTTTTCTTGTATATATTAAATAATTTATCATACTTTATGATTATTACTCATGAGCAAGCTTAAACAGCTCACTAATGAAACTAACATGTTCCACAGGACACATTTAAAATTGTTTAGGTAAAACAGGGTGACCATTAGGATCCTTTGGAGGGGAGAGCAAGTGTCCAATTGTGCATGTGGTTGTTGAATACACAAAAACTTTAATTTCACTCATTAGTGACCTGGGTTTGATAGGCAATTACTTTGGTTATGAGAGTCCTGTGGTTCCTATATTACTCTTTTTAAAAGGAAAATAATGTGATGTAAAGAGCATTAAGAGAAAGTTTGCTCAGAAAGCAAAGAAGAGAAGTACGGACATAATTTTCTTCTGAAAGTGTGCCCCAGCCGAGGTTTCCTGTTCTGTAGAAGGCTGCTGGCAGGAAGCTCTTCTGCCCACCTTTCACCTCTCCCATTTTCTTTATAAAGCCTGTCAGGCCAGATGGCCATAAATGCTATCTTTATTGAATCAAGAACCTTGGTACTTTATCTGAAATATGCAAGTATTAATCAAAGTTCCAAGACCTGAAAAAAATATATATATAAAACATCAGTCTCTAAAGCGCAGAGAGTCCACTCCTACAAACTCTTTCATATATGGACAAAGGCTGCTTAGAGCATGTGAAGAGGGGATTTTTGTTGTTGGTTGTCAAAGGACACACTCAACAACAGAAAAGCAGCAAGAGCAATGGGAGCAACAGCAGTGAGGACAGATGTCACCGAATTTCTTATTGAGTTCCTAGGATGTCGTGCAGCTGTGTGCCAATTCTTTTTCGGGTCCTGAAGCCTAGCCCTCTCGTTGTTTCTCTGTAAGCCAGTTAGCCCTCATTTTCAAGGAACTGATATCAATAGAGACCAAAAATTGAAGTGTTTCTATCTATAGTGGTGCCTACCTGTGGGTAATTCTGTGTATTCCCAGTCACTGGGAAGAATCTAAGCCATTATGAACCATCATGAAATGCCGGAGACTTTTTGAATGCAGAAGCACAACACTGTTTCCCCAGACAGCCGATGGGATGAACAGAACATGAGCATCTTCGTTCAACAGGGAGACACATGCCTCTAACCTAATTGCCTAAGGCCAGAAGATTGCTGTGAGTCTGAGGCCAGCCTAAGCCAGTCTGAGTTAGCTAAAGGACAAGTGATAGAAGAAAAAAAGAATTTAAAAATTAGTGTTGGATACTTAGTTGAAATTATAGTGTTGTTAAGCAAAGCATTCTGAAGCTGATAGAATATTCATAATATTCTTATAGTTATCCAGAAAATTTGTCAGGTGTTATGAGTCTTGTAAGACCATCGAGAAATTCTTTGAGTGGGGGATTATTTGCAGTTTGCCTGGGTTCTGAATGAGGAACTCTTGCCAATAGTGATCACATATTTTTCTGTTTTTAGAAAAACAAATGATTTAAAAAAACAAACAAACAAACCATGGATCCTTCAGTTGAATGTCATACAACCCATGATGACTATATCTAGCTTTAGATGGTGGTTAGAAAGCCATCATCCAATAGAGAGAATAGGGACTTTTTGAGTGTTATGCCAAAGACTCTCCATCTGCATTTCATTTCTGTCACTGTTGCGATGGAATTGGTGAGAGACTTGTCTTTGCTCCTACACAGCACAGAAACATCAAAATGAAACCTTGGCAGTCTCCGTGGTTTCCCGCCAAGTCTCACATATTTGGCTGCACTTTTGACGTGTGAAACACAAGAATTGTACCTGAGAGGACCGGCTCTCACTCTATTGTACAGAATTTGTTCCAACTTGTCTCTATGCATCCGTCTGTATTGTAGACGGAGACTGCTTCTTTCCTGAAGTCCCATAAGGCATTTCTGCAAGGAGCAACACTCATTTAACAAGTGCACTCTGCCATGAGGCGGGACCGGCCAGGAGCAACAGCATGCCTAGAACGGAAATGTTGTTTAATGAATATTTATTGATTATGAATATTCATTAAATTAACATCTTTATGGCCAGCCTCAGGCTTTGTAACTTATGCGGCAGTAAAGTGGTTAAGTAAAGTTTTTCAACCAGTCTTGAAGCACTTTGAGTTTCAGAGAATAGAGAGAATTCTGAGTGCAAGCTATCTTCTGGGATACAAGGGGCTCCCAGATGTTTAGTGTGGTCAGTTAACATTTGGCATAGAAACTGCTGATTTAGGGATCAGGGTCAAATTACCCTATTCCCTTTTTCTACTCCGCCTTTTTTAAATGATGCAATCATTACAGCAGTGTGCCCTAACTATGTACCCTCTGTGTTTTCCATCTTTATGCTAAACCTATTAGTCCTGACTCTCCCTCGATTTGGTGTAGGTTGCTGAGTTGGCTGGTATCTTCAGGACTCTTTGAAGGTAGATAGACTTGCCCTCTTTCAATCCATTCAGGAGAACATAGTCTTTCTAAAACACATTTCCACTCAAGCAATTCTGCTGCTTAAAATTCATTAAAGATTTTCCGCTGCCTTTAACTGCAGTTCAAGCTCCTGAAGCTAGACTTGGATCTTGCTGTCTTCCTAGCTTCGGGTCCCACTAGCTCCTACTCTGATTTCAGTTTGCAAGCTGCAGTGAAGAGCTGCTCATGAAGCCCCCTATGGATGGTCCTTGGAGCATGTCTCATTCTCTGCTCCAGGACCTAACTCCATTCCCACACAACTGCTCATGCTTTCCTTATTACCCCTCGACTCCTTTTCCTCCAAAAGTCCTCCTTGGATCTCCCCAAGATGGCATCGATTCTTTTTTTATGCCTTCATCCTGTTCAAGCACTGTTCCTGTCAGGTGCGCGGCTCTGCAAAGAAGTTCCCTTCTATGTTCTTCATCCACACTTTGGAGCCAATGAAATCCTGGAAATGGGCATCTATCTTGTCCACCAATGTAATCTCATCACTACTTCAGTGCTCAAACACATAGTAGGCGTTGAAGATGCAGGACAGTGGTAGAAGTGGGTGGGCTAAGGTGCAGGTGTGCCAGAATCCTTATCTGGAGGGTTCATTTTACCAGGAGTTAGGTCAAGTGCTGGTTAAAAATAACTTCCGGAGATTACATGTTTCTGGAAAAATAATGTGAGAGAGTGGTAGGAAAATAATCATTATACACATTACAAGGCAAATTCAACCCAAAATTCAGTTTTCATTTGATTATCACCATTGGTTGTTTGAAATATTAACCTAGGAGTTCAGCTGGCTTTTATGTATATAGGAGGTTGACTGTTGATTGTGTAATTAAAATGAAATAGATGGATTTTCAAAAGAAGGAGATCAGAGAATATAATGGATATTCCATTCTATCCTATAATATAATAATATAATATACTATAATAATGTAATGTAATGTAATACATGGCAAACCTCATTTAGACGGAAGTCTGGAACGTAGAGCCTTTGTTATAATTTAGCGTGTCTTATAACTGTCTGTTCAGCATTTCTCTACCAGATCCTCTCCTCTTCAATGCATTCAGTAGTCCTCAGACCATGGAAGGGACTCTATCTGTATTATTTACAGTAGCAGCCCAGTAGAATACCATTCTTTTCTCTTTGATCTCTAGGGAAAGTAATACCTTAGAAGCACAGAAATAAGCAAAAATTTACTAAGAGTTTACTTCAGATGGCTAAGGAAGTTGTTTTACTTTTGCAGTTTATTGTAAGCTGAGAAATCAGCCCAAAAGATGGGAGTCCCAAGAGAAAGATTGCCTATTTCAGTAACGTAAAACACCAGTAGATTTTCCTTTGAGACCACTAACATGAATATAGAGATTCTTTTTTCTTATTTGGCTTCACTTGCAACATTTTCTAATTTTAATAAAATTTCATTTGCTGTCATACAACTGCAGAAAATATCGACTACTTTATTAGCTCCATACCAGCACTGATGAGGTGTCTCAGGGTACGCCAGAGAAACTAAGCTAATTGTCTGTCTGTCTGCCTATTGAGTACTCTCTCTCATCCCTATATCTGTATAATTTACTTATACCTATCATTTGTATCTATTATCTGTATTGGTTCATTTTGCATCTGTTATACATAGAGCAGTTTATGACAAGCTACTGAATCATGCAGAGATCTATGATCTTTACTTTGCAAGATGGAGACACAAGAAATCTAGTTGTATAGTTAAAAAACGTAGGGTCCAAAAGCTCTTATTTTAAATCAGCCACACAGATTACAGTTTGATGCTGAATGTCTGAGAAAGTCAAATGCTAAAAGCCTGCTAGAGATTGTTCCTCCGCATTAGCATCTCCAACAGCTCGGCCCTGTGTGTTCCCTGTGTCTTTACAGATGCAGGTGTCCTACCCACACAAAGTGAGGACCATCTTCTCCCCAGGGTTGCTTTTTAAATTCTAATATTTTCCCCAGAGCAGACGTACTCAGAAACAATTCTGAACTAGCCATGTGGGTACCCCATGGTCCAATCAAGTTGACTTATAAAATTGACTATCATGTGAGGTTAGCTCTGATTTTATTCTAGGGACAAACACAAGTCCCTCCTTTACACTAAAGTTTTATCCTCTCCGTCTTCAAAGCGATTTTCATCGGATGTGTCTGCTTTCTAGCTGTGTTTGCCTTTTGAGTTGTCATTGATTTCTCAGGTGTTACTAATGCCCTGCTTGGAAATATCTGCTAGATTTGAATATGGGCCTCTAATATAGAGGCCCAAAATGATGGTAGTATCACAGTGCTTTTGGGGGTCTTTATTTCTTTCATAACTTCAGCTGTAGCTGTAACCAGTAAATGATGGAGGTTTTCTGTCTTGGCTATTTTAGGGTTGAGAGAGATCCCCTTTAGTAAGGCCCACACTGCCATCAGACCAGGTTCCTCTGTGATTGAGCACTTGCTTGCATGGAGATTGCCGTGTTCCTTGTCCCTGTGCAGGGCTCATCCGTCATCTCCGGGGTCTGCACATGAGCTGTAGTGGAACTGGCTGTCAGTCTGCCTCGAGCTGGATCCGGCGCTGTGTGCACCATCTCCCTTCTTCCTTCATTAATTCTGAAGTTTCCTGTCTCCCTGCACAGGGTGAAACAATGCCTTTGTGTACAGCCCTTCTGCACTAACCTCAGTAGAATCAAACCATTGCCGCGTTACTGAACCAAAGGCTGTGGACGTCAGAAGTGCCTCACGAGCTACATCAGAGACATCAGTCCTCTGTGTTCATGTCAAGATGCTTCTGCTTCAGGCTCCCTTGGGCAAGTCTGACCCCATTTGCAGTTGTTTCCAGTTTCCCTGTGGAGATGGGCCTCACTGTTTAATGTTTAACAAATGCTCTGCCACACAGGGGTCCAGATGCAGACTTTTCCTAAGCAGAGTGATGTCATAGCTCTACTCCCCAAGCTGCATTTCCTTCAGGGGATGCTCTGCTCATGCTTGCTGGCTTCTGCTAGGGCCACTTGTTCTCTGTGGATGAAGTCTTGAGCATATGAGTCTATAAGGCTCCCTGTACATAAGGGCTCTCATGAGAAAAACAAATAGAGATTGTTTGGTGTATCCAGAGATTAGATCCAAAGACAAGAGCAAAACTTAAAGAAAGCACGTTTAAATTTAACATAAGGAAACAAGGGATAATACTCCAGTTGTGTCTAATGATAGGGTAGACCCTGTGAGTTGGCTTTTCCTGAGGCTGACCAGAAAGGACAAGAAATAGAGGCAGGAGGAAAGGATTACTTTGTTGGTAGCCAGCATGGACTAGACTGCTTCTAAGCAGTAATATAATATAATGATTTGATCCTAGTTGTCTCCCTGTCATCCTATCTCTCTCTTGTTCTGACCCACTCTCCTCCTCTGCCTCCTTCTCTCCTTCTCCCCCCTTTCCTTCTTTCTTTCTTGCTTTTTTCTTCCTTCTTATTTTTAAATGGTTTTAATTGGAATTCAATTGTTTTCAAGGGTATTATACCTTCACTTCAGCAGAAGAAAATGATGGTTGGAACTCTTTCAATATGTGCCTGTTCCCCACCTTTTCCTTTCTAAACAAGTCAAAATATAGAAGCTTATCGTATGCATGATCTTATAAGGAGGATTTTTCTTTCAAGACACTTCCTGACTCTCACTACACTCAGCTAGTTGAAGACAGCACATCCGTCTTTGAACTCTGGGCTGTCAAACATCTTCCATAACACCAGAGCTGAAGTTTGGACATTGCCTTTCACCACCTTGTCTCTACTAAAAGTGAGAGCTATTGCCTTTAAGATTCTCCATGGCTGGGAAACACTTGCCCACAAGTGTGGCAGCCTTTCCTCATAGAAATTCAGATTAGAAGCTGATCTTTTAAGCTTTCCATTACCGAGCTCCCACAAAACCTGCTTACTGAAGAGCTCCTATTTTAGAAGCTGGCTTTCCACCAAATTAGTGGAAATTCAAAAAAATTTAAAAAAGAAGAAAACAAAATACCCAATTCCAGTTCCTGTTTTCTCTGATGATGTATTTGCCTTTTTATGGCTCAGGCACCACATCTTAATTTTAACCACAATTCCAATCGCAAGGCTGGATGTCGGCCTCTACAGAATGACATGTTAGTCCCCTATCATTTGAGCACTGAGCTGTTACTACCAAGACATCTATGTAATTTTGATAACAGAAATCTATAGGCGTGGGATGAGGATTTATTTGTAGGACTATAGAGTAGTACTGATCAGGCAATGTCCAAGAAGATCATTTAGTATTATCTTTGTGTGTTTGTTTGCTTTTTTTTTTTCTTTCTAAAAAAGAGTAAAGGCATTTTGTTTACCAAACACACTTTGTGGATCTATAAAACCAAAAATCTTTGAAGAAGCAGTCCCCGCAACTGCATATGGGAAAGATGGGTTGACACTTGAAGCTTCAGCCAGCCCTGTCTGCATTCCACAACTTCATACACCACATTTTTACACTCACTCAACAACTGGGACGCTAGTGTTCTGAATATCTTCTTGCTAGGTTAAATTGCTTCCTAGTAATGTGATATATCTATATTCATTTTTAGCATAACAATCACAGCTTGTAGCATATCTGCACAGGTTATTCTTTTTTAAAATCGTATTTATTTATTTCAAGTTATTCACTTTGTGTCCCCTCTGTAACCCCCTCCCTCATCTCCTCCCAGGGCTACCCACCTTTCCTCTTTTCCCTCTATGCCCTTTCCTCTTAAGGGGAGGTTCTTTCCCCCTTCTATCTGATCCTAGTTTATCAGGTCTCATCAGGATGGCTGCATCATCTTTCTCTGTCGCCTGGTAAGGCTTCATGTCCCCCTCCCCTGGGGGAGGTAATCAAAGAGTCAGCCATTGAGTTCATATCAGAGACAGCCCATGTACCCCTTACTAGGGAACCCACTTGGAAACTGAGGAGCCTGTGGGCTTCCTTTGCACAGGCAGTCTAGGTCCTCTCCATACGTGGTCTTTGGTTGGAGTATTGGTCTCTGCAGGCCCCCCTTGGCCCAGGTTTCTCGGTTCTGTTGTTCTCCTGTGGAGTTTCTGTCCCCTCAAGGTCTTTGTATCTCCTTCTTCTCCCATAAGGATTCTGGCACTGGCTGTGAGTCTCAGTATCTCCTTCAATACCCTGGTGGGTAGTCTTTCAGGGGTCCTCTGTGGAAAGCTCCTGACCTGATCCTTGTCTTCTCCTACTTCTAATGTCTGTCCTGTTTGCCCTTCTGAGTGAGGATTAAGCATCTTCCCTAGGTTCCTCCTTGTTGTTTAGCTTTTTTAGACTATGGATTTTAGTATGTTTATCCTATATTGTAGGGCTGTTATCCACTTAAAAGTGAGTACATATCATATGTGTCTTTCTGCTTCTGGGTTACCTCACTCAGGATGATCTTTTCTAGTTCGTACCATTTGCCTGCAAATTTCATGATTTCGTTGTTTTTAATTGCTGAGTAGTATTCCATTGTATAAATGTACCACAGTTTCTGTATCCATTTCTCCACTGAGGGACATGTAGGTTGTTTTCAGATTCTGGCTATTAAAAATAAAGCTGCTATGAACATAGTTGAGCAAATGTCCTCATTGAATGGTAGGACATCTTTTAGGTGTATGCCTAGTAGTGGTATAACTAGATCTTGAGGTAGAACTATTCCCAATTTTCTGAGTAAGTGCCAGATTGATTTCCAAAATGGTTGTAAAAGGTTACATTCCCACCAGCAATGGAGGAGGGTTCCCCTTTCTCCATGATTATGAGTTTTTGATGTTAGCCATTCTAATGGGTGTGAGGTGAAATCTCAGAGTTCCTTTGATTTGCATTTTCTGAATGACAAGGATGTTGAGCATTTCTTCTAGTGTTTCTCTGCCATTTGATATTCCTTTGTTGAAAATTCTCTGTTTAGCTCTGTATCCCATTTTTAATTGGATTATTTAGAATGTTGGTGTTTAACTTCTTCAGTTCTTTATATATTCTGGTTATTAACCCTCTGTCAGATGTAGAGCTGGTGAAAATCTTTTCCCAGTCTGTAGGCTGTTGTTTTGTTCTGATGACAGTATCCTTTGCTTTACGAAAGCTTTTCAGTTCCATGAGGAACCATTTGTTAATTTTTGCTCTTAGAGCCTGTGCTGTTGCTATTCTGTTCAGGAAGGTGTCTCCTGTGTCAATGAATTCAAGGCTCTTCCCCACTTTTTCTTCTAATAGATTTAGTGTGTCTGGTTTTGTGTTTAGATTTTTGAGCTACATGGACTTGAACTTTGTGCAAGGTGATAAATTTGGGTCTATTTGCATTTTTCTGCATGTAGACATCCAGTTAGACTAGCACTATTTGTTGAAGATGCTGTCTTTTTTCCATTATATGTTTTTTTTTTGGTTTCTTTGTCAAAAATTAAGTTTCCATAGGTGTATGGATTTATTTCTGGGTCTTCTATTTGATTCCACTAATCCACCATTCTGTTTCTATGTCAGTACCATGCCATTTTTATTACTGTTGCTCTACAGTACAGCTTGAGATCTGGGATGGAGATAACCTCCAGAAGATCTTTTATTGAACAGGATTGTTTTAGCTGTTCAGAGTTTTTTGTTTTTCCATATATATTCAGGGACAAGGCAAGGCTGCCCCCTCATCTCTTCAACATAGATCCTAAAGTCCTAGCTAGAGCAATAGGAAAACTGAAGGAGATCCAAGGGATACAAATCAGAAAGAAGTCAAAGCATCACTATTCACAGATGATTTGATAGTATACATGAGTGACCTCAAAAATTCTATCAGAGAACTCCCTCAGCTGATAAATACCTCCAGCAACATGGCTAGATACAAAATTAACTAAAAAAAATCTGAAGCCCTCCTGTATACAAAAGAAAAACGGGCTGAGAAAGAAATTAGGGAAACAACACCCTGCACAATACCACAAATAACATAAAGTACCTTGGTGTAACTCTAACCAAGCAAGTGAAAGACCTGTATGGAAAAAAAATCTTCAAATCCCTAAAGAAAGAAACTGATGAAGATCCCAGAAGATGCAAGGTATCAGAAAATGGATGCTCATGGATGGGCAGGATTAACAGAGTGAAAATGGCTATCCTACCAAAAGCAATCTACAGATTTAATGCAATTCCCATCAAAATACCAACACAGTTTATTACAGACAAGAACAATTCTCAATTTCAGGTTGTTCTTCAGAAAATCTGTGCACATGTGTACTTGTTCCTGAGGACACATGTCATAGTGCCCATGTGCAGGTCACAGGGCAAGCTCAGTGTCTCTTTGCACCTTCTACCTTGTTTAAGAAAGATCTCTTGTTCTCTCTGGGGATGTGAGGTTTAGTGGTTTGAACGCTTCTGTGTATTATGGTCTGCATCTCAAAGGAGCTCAGGCTTTACAGACACATGTGACTGTAGCTGGCATCTTATGGTCCCTGAGTATGTGAACTTGGGCCTTCTTGTTTTCACAGGAAGAACTTTGCCCACCTAGTCATCTACCAATTTATGTCACACTTTCATCGGAATCTCATAGACATCTTTTCTGAACCTGAATGAATTTCCCTAACACATCTCTTCCTGACTTCTTTATCACAGAAAATGACACTTATGACCCTTTCAAATTATCATAAAAACCTTTTATTCATAGCTCTTATTATTAAGTGCCTGACTATATAGTCAAGAGAGATTTGGTTGGTTGGTTCTTGAGATAGGTCATGCTATGTAGCCCAGGTTAACTTGCACCTCATTAGGCAGAAAACACACTTGCCTCAACCTTCCCTGAATCTTCCTGTCTTTGGCCCTGTTGTTCTGATATCACTGGGGTACACCATCACCCAAGCCACATGATTATTTTTAATACTAATCTCATTAGTAGGTTATAAAGTCTGTAAAGATAAGTACCTGGAACATAGTAGGCTGTTGACCAAAATTGAATTAGAAACTGAAGTAAGAAGTCACTTTATAATCTTCATTCTTTGGCTACTGTTAAAAATTTACTCCTTGTATTTAAGGGGTACAGTGTGATGACTATGTGTCTATGCATTCTGTCTGTGCTCAGTCTGGCATGTTCAGTCTGCTTGCATTGATTATTTCGGCATGGTGCTAGCACTTGCAAACATCTAGCTATGTGGATGTACACAAGACAGTCTAGTTAAACAGTCATTTTATTGTACAGCAGGCTATCAGGATTTATTACCTACTTGTAAACTTTTATTCATTTTAGCCATTTATTAATACAGTATAAATTTTATTTATAACTCACATTTCTTTAAAAACACAAGTTGTAACGTCTTGAACTGTACAATTTAACTAAAACACATTGATTGCTAACAAATCCTTAATGTGGTAACCCATACCTAAATACCAAAATAATAACTCTAAAAAAATTAATGCTTACAAGACTACTTATGTGCACTTGATCTGCTCCTAAAAGAAAAGTCAATAATCCCAACATTGATGGGAGATTCTGTAGCTTGCCAACTCTGTATTCCAATTATACCTTTTATGGGGATAATGGGAAAATAACAGTATTTGGGGTTTTCTCTCCATCTGCTGTAGGATGAACTCAAGGCAAAGCTTGCTTATTATTTGATGCTTATGTGTGCTGTTCAGACTGCATAGAAGCTAGTATTGAGGTCTTGATGCACTGGAGGGATGACTCAACCTTCAAGCCATGTACTACCCTAACAGACGATCTGAGTTCTGTTCCCAGAAGCCGTTTTGGGTGGTTTACCTACAGCTGTAACTTAAGCCTCAGGGAGTCTCATTAAACCCTTTTTTTGGCCTCTATACACACACTTGCACTCACATGCTCATATTCACACAGAGACATATACAAATATGCACAGCTAAACAAATCTTTACAAAAAGATCTCCTGAAATTATCACCCAATCAGGTCATGCACTCATTCCATTCATGTGGTCACACAGGTGGAAAGAATAAATGTTAAAGCAACAGTAGAACGGATGACACTGTCTGCTGATCAGGCTGGCGAACTTCAAGCCCAATGAGAGGTAGCTGCAAAGGTGACACAGTGGTGATTTAGGCTGAAGCAAAGACTCTCAGGTTCCTTTGAGTGCGCAGATTAAACAGTTTGTTCTGTGTGCCACGAAGGCCATATCCGTTTATCAAGTCATTGCAAATCATCATTATTGTTTCCAGTGGGAATGAAAGACAGATGCATGTAGGGGTTTCAGCTGGGTTCAGTACCCACACTGTGGTACAAAGTGCAATCGGTGTATGATTACCAAATAATTGAATATGGACTTGAGCATAGTAGTTTAATCTCTGGAGCCTCATGGCTGATAGTTACTATGCTGCAGTTGCTGTCTTAAACCTAAGTCACATTTGTATCTTATTCATGTGTATGTTCACGTCAGACGTGGTCATCAGTGGGAAGCAATTCAAAGGGTTTCGTGTGTGGAGCACTCTTAAATCTTTCAGGGTATCTGAATCTTCCCATATGTTGTCCATCCAACAGGTAGAATCCAAGAGCTGGCAATCAAAACCTATAAAATTCTAACGTCACTAGCTTGAGCAGCTGTTCTCCAGTCAGGGCCTGAATGATCCCCACGAGAGAATCATCCAAGAACCATGCTTGTTTGACTTTGTTTCTATCTGTTGTCTAGCAACAGAGGAAATAAATGGATCTTATTTACTGATGTAGGTTTCCTGGCACCCTGAGAAGCATCCTGGAAACTCCACATTTCCTGATTGCCTTTGTATCCTTATGTCCCATTAAATTGTCATCTCCTTGGAACCTCAGTTACAATTATCAACTCCCCAGATATTACAAGCTCAACCACCATCTGTCCCTTTGAGGACCTGAGAGGATGTTCTTGACAAAGGACAGGGAGAAACCTGTCCTTCACTTCCAATTTGCCTCCTAATCATAAAACGCTATCCTTTTTTGCTTTTTTTTTAATGGGTTTTAACCCCAATTTTAATGCTGGTCAGGGAGTGATAGAGTCTGAGAATCATTAGGAACTGGAGGCAATGGAAATGCCAATGTCACCCAGACAGACTCTTTCCTTCCCACCCACACTGCCCAGGCCTTGTTTAGATCACTGCAGTGTGGTTTGTAGGGATTGGACATCTGATTTCCTGACTCTTCTGAATTTTTCTCTGGAGCTGGCAATTTTGTTCACTGCTTTCCAGTGTTTGAAGACTCCTTTCCATACACGGTCTTGACTCTGCCCCGCCCCCCCTTTATCTCTAAGAGCTCTTCCATATACCCATTTTCAAGTAAACACACTACTGTGTTAAAGATTTCTGCAACTGACCACATAATTATAGTGACTTTCTCTAGCAACCTGAAAGCAGACTGAATTAACCTTAGTCAGGGTGGCCATGAATAAAGACACCAAGTCCTTGCTTAGTGTGCCTAGCTAGTTTACTATCTGGATTTGGCAAAGTTATGCCCTGTCTGATCATGAGTTTGGCTGGAACTCTACATTATACTGACATTAATAATAGAATCTTATGTACTAATCAATATTGCAGACTTGCCATGTGAGGCATCGGACTAAGGGGTTTGTAAGGTCTGTTTGATCCCTATACAGACCATATAACAGACCCTTTATAGGAATTGTCACATGAGCCCATTTCTCACAAAAGAATGTAAAGGTTCTAGAGTTGGCGACATGCTATAGTGTCACATTGATAATAAATGAAGACTTTAATAGAAATCTGCAGAACCTCTGCCTCCACAGCTAGTTTATAATTGTCCTCAGACTCCCAAACCATGGAATATGAGCCATCACATTAGTTTGCACTTTGGTACCTACACTGCTGGATATCCTACAGGGAATTCAGGAGCCTTATTAATCAAGTTCTGGGTCTTCCCTAACCATGTCTTGCAAACTCTTCACCTCTCCCTGTGGTTTGGCAGGCGTCACAATGCATACCTTACAGAATATGACCTAAATAAGCTATGTTCCTGTAGACGGGAAAGACGGATTTAGTGCTGAGAGGCCAGATTTGGGATGGGAGGGGCATGGGAATGGAAGAAAAAGAGAAAGAGACAGCCTTGGGAAGGAAAAGTGAATTTTTTTTGTCCCTGAGAAATATTGGTATAAATTTAAGTTGGGAAGTAAATAAATATTCATATTTCTTGACTACTCTGAGTATTTTCATTGTCTCAACAGAAGGGAAAACATGGGTATATTAGAGGGACAAAATATGAAATGAGGACATTATGAGGAACTGGAAATAATAACCTTGGGTCATGGTTGGATAAGGAGAGTATGAAGATGGGCTGGTAGGAAATGGGTCAGAGTGGAAGTGATGTGCTGCACCGAAAGCCATTGCTTCGGTGATGTGCTAGAGAGCGGCGTTGGCAAGGGGCTATTCTCTTCTCGTTAGCAGTCACACTGCCGGGGACAGTGTTAGAATTTCAATTTAAAACTCACAAATTCCAGAATATTAACTTCTGCTCATTCATTGCTTTACTCTTATTACATATATATGAAAATTCATTATAGACAATTGAGAAAAAAACCCACATACAAAAATAAAATGAAGAACTTCTTCCATCATACAAAATACACTTTCATGCTTTGGTTTAATGGGGTGTAGAGTCTGTGTGTCTCCCTGAGATTTGAGCCAGTTCCGTATCTTAGAATTGTCCAATGCAAAACAACTTTCATAAACACGTCATTTAATGCCTACAAAGTGTGGCTCCATCATTTCTCAAAATGAACTTTTACATTACTCAGTTTTCACACTCTACAGAGCTGGGCCCAGGAGCAGGAGTCCCTGCTGGCATTGACTCTTCATTTCTCAGGCCATTTTTCTAGATTTACAGGTATTTGTTGACAGGCTGCGACACTGTAGATCTACCGAATGATGCTGCCAAACTGTTTCCTCAAATGTGTGTTTTGTTCCTCTCTTTTTTTGTCCTTTGAGGGAATTCCTGTATCATTGAGCCAGCATTTGATGTAATTATTATAGAAGCATGTAGGGATATACTTTCTGTTCTAAAATACACTCATGACTGTCAGAGATCAGACTTCTTTATTATTGATCACTGACAAATGAATGGGCCTTTCCTGTGAAACTAACCAATGGTTTTTACATCTTAGCTCAACTCTTCCTGATTTTCACGAGACACTACACACTATGAATCTCTCTCTGGCTCTCACTCTCTCTGGCCATGTTTGTCACAAAAACATTTCCCCCATTGTATATTGCTTCTTGTATTCTTGTGTCTTCTGGAATAATGTTAAAAAAAATAAAGATAATATAATTTCCTGAATTCTGTGATTTTCTTCATTTTGTGTTCACAAAATAATAAAAACAATTACCTGTTTTTTGTTTAATTTAATGTTTTGGTTTATCTAAAAAATATAGATCATCACATGTTCTTAATTTAATGTGGTTAGACATAAAATAAATAAAATCCAATAATCTATGAGATGAATAAACAAAAATAATAATTTGTCTTTCACTTCCCCCAATCTGCCATGCCTAATCTTAGAATCAAATACTTTTCAGTTTTTGAATGATTATTCTTGCATTATCTTGAATATATATATATATATATATATATATATGATTTTTATTGGTTTACTAGTGAGGGACAACACCCATTAGCTCTTTCGCTAAGCCCAGGCTTTATTATTTGCATATAATCTGCTTGATAGCTTCTCACATGTCCCTCTCCTGTCATTCCAGTGTTCCTGCTTATAGTTAAATCAGCGAAATCAATAGACTGTGTTGTTATATGTTTCCCGTGCTAAGGTAAATTGTTTATCTTCTAAACATTTTTGTTGCCTTTGTTCTCTGTATGTTTTTGTGTGTGTGTGTTTGTACATGGAGATCAGAGGACAGTTCTGTGAATCAGATCTTGGCCTGTAACTAGCTGTCGGTGAGGGCCTTTGCCCTTTGAGTCAGTGCATCATTGATATTGTGAATTCTTATTGCTTTTCTTTCACTTGGCAATTCTTTAGACATTTCTAATCTTTTCACATTTACTCTTACCACGCTTTCATCTTATTTCCCAGTTATATTTTTCCCAAAAGGCTCTCACTTGCCTCTCTGCCTCTTGCTCAACCTAACCACGCTCCATTCCGGGGTGGCTTTCACCGGACTTCCTTCATTCCTCTTCAAGATCCATCCTCTGTATTCTCATATCCCCAGTATCTTTCCTTTGGCTATTATGAGTTTCCTTATGTTATTGTAACACATTATTTCAGAACTGGAGTCTTGTATTAACATGTTCTATTATCTTATGAGTCACGCGGTCAGAATTCTAAATTGGCTCAGCAGAACTGCAGTCTCTCTGTAAGCTCAAAGGAAAAGTATATTTCTGAATTTTCATGCTTTTTCTGTGGTCTCATGCCTACCTGCATTCTTTGGCCTTATAGCCCCATCTCAAAGCATGTCCAATCCAAGCATCTTAACATCTTCAAATCTCTCCCTGTCTGTTGCTACTTTCATTCCTTTAAAGGGCACATTTTCTTCTGTTGGATGAACTGAGGCAGTCTGTCAATCTCAAGATCCTATCTGCAGTGTTGCTATGAAAGGGAATGTATAGACAACTTGTAGGGATTAAGGTATGAGATATCTTTGTGGAATATTTATGTTAAAATGTTAGACATGTTGTTCTGTGTGTCTATTAGTTATGATTTATGTTGAGAACATATTGTTGTGGTATCATACTTTTTAATTAATTTATTTTAATTACAATTTATTCATTTTGTATCCTCTATAGCCCCTCCCTCATCCCCTCCAAATCCCATCCCCTTCTCTCTTCTCCTCCCTTGTCCCTCCCCCAGTCCACTGACCTTAGCCTATCAGGTCTCATTAAGACTGGCTGCATTGTATTCCTCTGTGGCCTGGTAAGGCTGCTCCTCCCTCAGGGGGAGGTGATCAGAGAGCCAGCCACTGAGTTTATGTCAGCCACTGAGATTATGTCAGAAACAGCCACTGTTCTCCTTACTAGGGACCTCACTTGAACACTGAGCTTCCATGGGCTATATCTGTGCAGGGGTTCTAGGTTATCTCCATACATGGTCCTTGGTTGGAGCATCAGTCTCAGAAAAGACCCCTGGGCCCAGATTTTTTTGGTTCTGTTGCTCTCCTTGTGGAGCTCCTGTCCCCTCCAGATCTTTTATTTCCCCCTTCTTTCATAAGATTCCCTGCACTCTGCCCAAAGTTTGGCTATGAGTCTCAGCATCCGTCGGCTTTGAGACCTTGCTGTTAAGAGTCTTTCAGAGCTGTGGTAGACTCCTGTCCTGTTCCCTGTTTTTTCCCTCTTCTGATGTCCATTGCATTTGCCTTTCTGAATGAGGATAGATTATCTTACCCGGGGGTCTTCCTTCTTGCTTAACTTCTTTAGGTGTATACAGATTTTAGTATATTTATCCTGTATGATATGACTAATATCCACTTAGGAGTATATACCCTTTGTGTCTTTCTGCTTCTGGGATACCTCACTCAGAATGATCTTTTCTAGTTCCTAACATTTATCTGCAAATTTCATGATTTCATTGTTTTTAATTGCTGAGCAGTATTCCATTGTGTAAATGTACCATAATTTCTGTAAGTATTCCTAAGTTGATGGACATCTGGATTGTTTCCAGATTCTGGCTATTACAAATAAAGCTGCTACAAACATGGTTGAACAAATGCCCTTGTTGTATACTTGAGCATATTTTGGATATGCCTCGGTGTGGTATAGCTACATCTTGAGGTAGAACTATTCCTAATTTTCTGAGAAAGTGCCAGATTGATTTCCAAAGCAGTTGCACAAGTTTACATTCCCACCAGCAATGGAGGAGGGTTCCCCTTTCTCCATATCCTCTGCAGCATGCAGAGTCTTTGATCTGAGCCATTCTGATGGGTATAAGGTTAAATCTCAGGGTTGTTTTAATTTACATTTCCTTGATGACTAAGGATGTTGAGCATTTTTATGTGTTTCTCTGCTATTATATATTACAATATTGAGAATTCTCTGTTTAGCTCTGTACCCCATTTTTAATTGGATTCCTTCATTTGTTGCTTTTTAACTTCTTGATTTTTTTTACCAAAGCTCATGGATCAGTAGGACTGACTGAAAATGGCCATTCTGCCAAAAATAATGTACAGATTCAATGCAATTCCCATCAAAATACCAACACAATTCTTCACAGAACTTGAAAGAACAATTCTCAATTTCATATGGAAAAGCAAGACTGGCTACAGTGTCTTTCCCTGTGGCCTGGTAAGGCTGCACCCCGCCCCTCAGGGGGAGGTGATCACAGAGCAGGCCACTGAGTTCATGTTGGGTTGATTTTTTACTGTGCTGATGAATAGTTCTCTTTTTGACAAGTTAGTGAATCTCTTTTTTTTTTTTTAATTTATTTATTTTTATCTCAGTCACAGGTTAGGTACTTTGAATCCCAGGCGTAGCCCCCTCCCCCATTCCCTCCTACCCTCCCACTCCCTCCCTCATCTCCTTCTTCCCTGCCCCCTCCAAGTCCACCAACAGGGGAGGACCTCCTTCCCTTCCATCCAACCCCAGCTTATCCTGTCTCCTCA
>CM053744.1:10523853-10553171 GCA_028658305.1 Pachyuromys duprasi | reverse complement strand
ACCATCAAGATCATGACTGAAACAGTTCCTGTTTCCCTGAATAGGGTCTTCAGCCCTACACCAAGTTATCATGGGCCCCATCCGTGCGGGGGTTCCAGTCCGTTAGTGAATCTCTTTAACTGAGGAATGGGTACATAAATAAAGTCCATTCATGGGGTTGCTGTGAAAATTAAGTTAATTCACACATAGAGACATTGCACTTAATGCAAGCGATTTGTTTCTTCACACTTAATTAATAGATTGGCTACATTGAGAATTGCAGCCTAAGGGGAAGGGGATAAGATGGATCAGCCTGTAATGATGCTTGCTTACTGCCAAGCCTAATGACCTGAGTTTCAACCAAGTCCTGCAAATTGTCCTCTGACCTCGACACATGTGCCATGGTATGCAGCCACACACACTCTCTTTTATAATAAAAATAAATAAAGGTGAAATAATTGTTTTAAAAGTTCAAGCCTAAACACTATTTTCTTAATTTTTTTCATAGTCTATTGTTATTTAGATTGGTATTCTTACTGGTGACATTTTTGTGAAACCACACTCAAGATACATTTCTTTATGTTTGTTCTTCTGAGACTTCAAATTTCTTCCCACAAGTGTGTAAGAGTTTTGTCAGGAAAACACTTATGAGAGGATGGAAAGAGGTACTTAAAGATGTGGAACTGGCCTGAATCTGTTTCATATCATGGGGACAATGGACGGCTTGGAAGAAGTTTACACTGGGCTTGCATTTCTTTTTTAGTGTGTTTCTTGCATGCCTGCACATGTATCTAGAGTTGCATAACATGGGTTCTGAAATCTGGAATATGGTCCTCTGCAAGACCAGCTCTTAACTACAAGTGCTGTTAACCAATGAGCCATTATTATAGCCCCTAAAGGAAGGGAGTGGATCTAACTTCACCTGTGTTGTTTTGAGACAGGGTGGACCCATAACCAGCTAAGGGCTAAGCCTGAGCCTGTCGTTCTGGTCCTCTGCCTTTTATCTCTAGAGTGTTTAGGGATTGCATTAGAGATTTCATTGTAGGTCTGCATGCCTCTCTACCCCTACTAGAAGGTGCTAGGGATTGAAATCAAGGCCTCTAGTATTTTAGATCAATACTCTACCAACCAAGCTATATCTGCTGGACCATGGACCCATAGTTTTAACAAAGTTCTGCTTGGGTTACTAGAGACAACATCTTCAGGAGGTTTGTTTCCCCTTCCATAGAATGGGTTTTCCCTGGACATTAATTCATCCCTCCCTTGGATAGGAGCAGCTGGCAGGCAATGTGACAGTGGGGTGAACACAGTGTCACATGCACCAAGGCTGAGGCAACCAACAGATTCTGCTTCCACCATCAGACGATCTGAGCAGAGCCTTCACCATCCGGACAGTCATTGCTGTCATCTCTTAGATTCACAGGCTGGAAAGAGCACCCGAGTGATTCCAGTGAGTCTTCTCTGTGAGGGAGGTAGATGGAGGAAGGTTAGAAACTGTAGCCTCCCCATGAAGGTAGTATGAGGGCTACAAGCAGCTCTCACACTCTTCCCCCTCCACTGTCTACTTGAAATTGTCTTTCCTGTCCTGTGTCTCCTCAGCATGTTTTGATGGTGTAGGTGATGGTTAAACTGAAGACTTCACTCTAGAGAGGACAGAGAATTACGCAGGTTATCTTATTCTTCAGGCTATGATGGCAATATGAACAAGTGTGTACTCTTTGTTAAACACAGGTCCTCCTGTATCTATGGCTCACAGTTGCTTCCTCCTCTAGCGATGATGGTTCCTCTTTCAGCCTAATGGCTCCTGGACACAAAGAAATCCAAAGCCTCTGGCAACAGCCACAACTCACATTCAATGCGGGCCTTGGCACTCCACAGGCAAGTGAGCAGAGCTCAGTGCTATGAAGATAGAAGTAAGAACACATCAAGTAGAGTGATGATAAACAGGGTCATTGCTTCCTCCACTTCATTTGTTCTTTCTCTTGAGAACATTGTGTCATATTGCTGTCTCAGACTGAATACCTATACTGAATCCCCAAAGACATTTCCTTATTAAAATAAAGTGTTGCCTCCATATTTGTGCCAGTTGCTTTGAGTCCTTGTTCTAGGTGCTAAGTAGTTCCCTCTGCTTTCTGTGGGGTGGTCATGTTCTGTGAGCTATCTCCATAGCCTCTTATATGCCACTTTATTTCCTCTTCCCCATCAAAGAGATCGTATGCTTCTAGGACCACATATGAGCATCTGTTGCCCAAGAAAATACCTAGATATTACAACTATGTATGTATTCCATTAACACATGGATATAAACAAGCTATACTATGACACTCCTTGCCTAGGAAAACAAGGCTGCTGTTGAACTTTTATATGTTATTGCTGTTATCATTGTGTGGTTCTTGTGTTATGGTCTCACTGTGTAGCTGAAGCTGTCCTCTAATTTCCAAAATCCTGGCTAAGCCTCTCAAGAGCTGGTATAGAAGTCCAGCACCAAGATGATCCATTAATTCTGGCACTCTCCTCACTACTGTATCCCTAACAGTGCTGTTAAATGGTTTGTTTTTTAGACTCTCTCTTAGACCATTATCCCCTGAAGAACTTTCTGAAGATGCTACTCTCAGGTTCTCTTACGACACCCCAAATAATTGGTTCTCTCATTCAGATACTTTAATACTTGCTTACTCATTAGTGCCTTGATTAATTTATCTATCACACTTTAAGTTCAAGTCAAGGGATGCTTCCCTGACATACCCAGCCAGTCCCATTTCTCACCACTATGATAAAGTGTTTTGCAAAAAGGAAAAGCAGGATTTATTTGGCCCCAATTCCAGATAGGAGTGGGTCAGTCATGAGAGCAGTCCTACTGTGTCTGCAGTCAGAAGTGAGAAAGAAAGAGGAAGTGATAAAAGCTAGAACCCTCAGGGTATTAAAGCAGTTGCTGAGACTCATAGCCAAATTTTGGGCAGAGTGCAGGGAATCTTATGAAAGAAGGGGGAGACAGAAAGAAGTGGAGGGGACTGGAGCTCCACAAGGAGAGCAGCAGAACCAAAAAATCTGGGCCCAGGGGTTTTTCCTGAGACTGATACTCCAACCAAGGACCATGCATAGAGATAACCTAGAACCTCTGCACAGATGTAGCTCATGGAAGCTCAGTGTTCAAGTGGGGTCCCTAGTAAGGGGAACAGTGGCTGTCTCTGACATGAACTCAGTGGCTGGCTCTCTGATCACCTCCCACTGAGGGGGTAGCAAACTTACCAGGCCACAGAGTAAGACAATGCAGCCAATCCCGATGAGACCTTATAGGCTAGGGTCAGATGGAAGGAGAGCAGGACCTCCCCTATCAATGGCCTGGGGAATGGGCATGAGAGGAGATAAGGGAGGGTGGAATTTGGAAGGGATGAGGTAGGAGACTACAACTTGGATACAAAGTGAATAAATTGTAATATATTAAAAAATAAAAGAATCCATTATAAGAAAATGAAAAAAATTAGCACCCATATGCCTTTCTCCTGTTTATTGAGTCCCATTGCACAGGTCGTACAGTAGTGACACCCACAGGATGGTGAGTGGTGAGTCTTCACACCTCTAGCAATCTTATCTAGAAAGCCTCTCCTAGAGGTGGCCAGACATTTGTCTCTTCGGTGATCCTAGATTTTTCCAGGTTGCTAATCAATGTTATCCATCACATACAGTATTCTTTGAGGGCTGTCTGGCAATTTAAATATTTCTTCAGCTCTAAGATTCAAATCATCAGAGATTCATCTTGCTGTTTTTGTCTGTGTCTACCAAGGCATCTCCTCTCACTTTTTACTTGACTTTTAACTATTCATTAACAGCCTTCAACTTCAGTTTACCCATTTCTGTAGTACATTAATACTAATTGGCAATCATTATTTAACTCTAATGATGTTGTAGACAATGTTTCAACTCCTCTTGGCATCTTTCAAGTAGCAGAAGCTTGAGACTTGGCACAGTGTACACTTCAAACACAATGAACATACTGTTGCTGCTTAACTCTCTTGCCATAATAACTTGTTCTTTAAAACATGGTTCTGCCAGGCATAGTGGTGCACGCCTTTAATCTGAGCACTCAGGAGGCACAGACAGATGCAACTCTGTAAGTTTGAGGCCAGCCTGGTCTGCAAATCGAGTCTAGGACTCACAGGGCAACACAGAGAAACCCTGTCTCAAAACAACAACAACAAAAACAAACAAGCAAACAAATATGTAAGTAAACAGAACATGGTCGTGACTCAATTAGTTATTGCTAATGATGACTACTTTACCTACTAGAAAAGTAAGCCTGTCCTCACGCTGATCACATGTTCATAGAATGTTCCTTACACTACATATGTTTCTATGGGCTTTTTCAAGAAAATCAACCACTAAAATGGGATTGGGAAATGGTTTATTCAGGAATGTATATGCAAAACATAAAATATGTAGGGCTACAAATAGTAAAGAGTATCTTCAAACCATGACACAGGTCCTGAGTCCTGTGATAGAGAGAGACTAGATAAAAAGAATAATTTTAAAACATTTTATTTTTGATCATTCATGTAACCATTTTTTCTCTCCCTGTGTGTGTGTGTGTGTGTGTGTTTATTTCTGTGTGAGTGACAGCAGACTCCAGAAGAAAATATCAGGTACACTGGAGCTTGAGTTAGTGTTTTATGAGCCATCAGCGTAGTGCTAGGAGCCAAACTCCAGTCCTCTGTAAGAGCAGTAGGCTCCCCTCACAATGGAGTCATTTCTCACACCTAGGAAGATTATTTATTTTACTGCCATGTAATTCACTAAAAGTTTTAAGAAAGCTGATGAGAATTCTTAAGCCGCATATATTAATGGGGTCCCGTATCTTGCAGTAGGTGATCAACATTAAGACCCTGATGTGCTCAGTAATTGTTTGGTAGCATCCCATGTAAAATGTGACCATTATGTGAACCTTGTGAATCTGGGGCTATTAGTCAGGCTTCCAATAGCAAGTGGCCCAACGGGTATATTTTAATGGAAGCCACAGAGTGAGTTTTAGGTGGCTTTTAAAATTATTCATTTTTCTCAACTATTCCTCTGTGTCCTCTGTTTTCTCTAAGATAACTTCCCTTTATTTCTTTATTTGTGTTATTTCTTTTGCATTACAAAATTGGTAATGTCCAAGACTCCCTCACCTCCCTTTCAGTAAGTTTGATTCACCAATGGCCTGAATAATTGACTATTTATTGATCAACCTAAAACTAATGACATGATTTGTAATCGTACTTTTTGGAAGAGAGAATCTTAACTTTAGAGCATCCCTGTCCACAGTGTACAAGTAGTTCAATGTTCAAGAAAATTCTAAACTTTTCCCTGTTGTGAGCAGGGTTTCTACATGTAATAATGGAAAGGGTCATTAGTCCTTTAGTTCACTAGTGTGTTCTTAGCCCTGTGGCTAAGTTACCTGCACACGTATCTCAATTTTAGGCCTATTCTTGACTGTGCACGGAAATTAAAAGTGAGCCTCTCATATCTTTTGCTGAAGTTTCCTCCACGCCATTTCTTCTGTTCATGCTTTCCACACTGTAGGAACTTCTAGTACCTGGGGTGTGGACCATGCTCCTCCTCCCCCTAGTAATTTTTTCTCCACTGTTTTCCACTATTTATCCACTCATGATTAAGACTTCCATGGTGATCTGTGTGAAGAGGGCCTGCCTTGTTGGTATGGAAGTCTTCATTTTGAATAAAACATGAGCTTAAAAATACAGTATTCACTTTCCTGAGGGTTCAAGTCCTGTTTTCTCTAACTTTGTCATTCTCATGTTCTTTCAAACCAGTAGTATATATTTTGTCACTCATCTATGGCTGAATGTTCAGTAAAGGAAATGTATTATGCTAACCACTGTAGGCTGGACAGGAAGCCAGTCCTTTTCTCTGTACAAGTAGAAGTACATGCTGTCTTTGTTTGGTTCTTATTAAGGCCTGTAATAATTTCAAATCTAGATTGTTGGGTAAACCAGATGCATGTCGGAAGTACTTCCATACTCTTCCTCATGTATTTTGTATTGAAGAATGCCAAGTCATATAGGTCCACACTCAAACTTTCAAATATGAAAATTTCATTCAGTTGCACAGCAGCTGCTCAATAAACTGAGATGCACAAATGCAATTAGACCCTCACACATGTTCTGAAGAATTTGTAGCTATCAAATGGTTATCTTCACAATTCCTACAGAAAAGTTGGTTTACAGAGCAAATTTAAGCAGTGTGCACATACTTTCACTCAAAACAACAATCATTCTGTTTTAAAACAAAATAAAAGCAATGCACGTAAAGTGATGGATTTCAGAGTTCTTCTTTCAGTTCCTGCCTGTAAGGAGATCATTCATTGAGCTGACAGTACAACTCAACACTCAAAGTAAAATTAGAGAGCACAAGCAGAAATCCCCCAATAGCCCATCAAAGCCAAAGCCACCTTTATATCTCTCCTGGGTGTTGCATGATGTATGTTCTTTTTTGTGTGTAAATGCATGTATATGTGCATGCTTACATATGGAGGCGAGAGGCCAATATTGGAGGCCTTCCTCTAGCTTTCTCCCTCTCTCCAACTTATTTCTTGAGAGAGGTCTTGCATGGACAAGAAAGCCATGGACTGAGCTCTGCTGGTTGATGCACGAGTTCTCAGTCCTCCTGTCCCCACAAACCCCATGCCCTCACCACTGGGTCACTAAAGAACTTGGCCTTTCTGTGGTTATTGTTTGTTGTTTTGTTTTTTTTTTTAACATAGGTGCTGGAAGTCTGAACTCACGGGAATCAAGCTCATGCTTATGCAACAGGTAGTTAATGAACTCAGCCATCTCCCCAAACCTGACCAATTTTAAATTAAATGTTAAAAAAGCAACAACAAAGAAAATGGTGCAATGTATTTTCCTTTGCTTCATTTCTTTGCATTGCTTTCTCCTGGGCATTTTGCTATGTAGAAGGGTAATGTGTTTATTCATTTTGGAACTAAGCAGTCATAAAACTGTATAGGCACAGCTTGGAACCAACATCCACAAATTAGAAAATTTCCCTCCACTTGACTATATTATAAACACTATATGAATAAAGAAAAGAAAACAAAAGCCCAGGAAGGCAGTTTATTTCTTGTTGTATTTTCCCAATCATCCCCTATATAACTACCAGTCTATTTGATAATTACACACCATAAAATATGATGCAAAGTACAATGAATGTGATTTTCATCAAACAATAGCAAATCTTAAAAACTGCCTTCAGAGGTATCAGCTGGAATTCAATACACTTTACATATTTTTTTTAGAAATAAATACAAAGTACTTGTTATTCTTCATACCCAAAAGCAAAGACTAATTGTCAGAAGCATGGGAAAACCCATTTTTATTTCATTTGAAAGTGTTTTTCTTGCTGTGCATAAGAAACTTCAGAAATCATTAGTGGTCAGAAGTAAAATTCTCTCTCTACCAATGTCTGTGCTGATGTTGTGTACTTTGTGAGCAAGCATCCTGCTTGTCGACCCATGTAATCTTAGGAAATGTGCTGAGCATTCATTTAGACAACAATTCTAGTGACTCTGTGTCTGACAGAAGATTAAGATCCCAGAATAATTTGCCTTGGAAAATGTAAAATAAACAAAGCCCAGGGAACTGTGTGCTGAAAGTATAACTCTTGCAACAAACTATGATGACTGGTTTCCTTGAATCAGCAGTGATTTCTTCTAGGTTGCTGCCTCCCACTGCAGGCACTGAACTGGTATCAAATGCAACAGCTTTAAAGGCTGCTTTTGTTTTAAAGGGGGCGAAAAGTCAAAAACAGGGAAAATTGAAAGAAAAGAAAATGAGCTTAACATTATGAATGTATTTGTGCCCTGTATTGCAGGCTGTGTTGGATTGGGTCAAGGGACTGATATTCTATTAGCACACATACTTCAAGTGAGAAGCATTCTGTATATTATATTTTGCTAATTTTTGTCATCTAGCCAACTTATCAACAAAAATTGTGGGAAGAGGAAAGAGTGACTGACTGGTGGTAAAATACTATTTGATGGAAAGATTGATTTTAATACAGCAGTGTACGGGAGATTTTAGCGAGTTCTTAAATTACAGTGTGCCCAGTGTTTGGCACATTGCAGTTATTTAATAAATATCTGTTGAATGAAAGGATTAACTTTACTCTCCACAGAAAATGCCGAAATGTTCCCTCAGGATAAGCAAGTGCTGCCGAATGAATTTCTGACTTCATTTCCTAAAGTATGCTTCTCCAAGAACTGGCAGTTCTATAGAAGTTTGGTGGGTAGATTGATAAGCGCCTTTGATGCACAGCAGGACGCTCATAAATAGTTAATCGTATGCAAATTACTTTAGAGAAGTTGGTCTTCATTTGTGGTGTTAGGTCAGACTAATGATTTTCTTTTTTCAACAGAACCAAATGGATGTGTCAAAGAGGTAAAATTCTTAATAAGAGTGGACATAAATAGTTTCTAACCTGCTGCTAAGGTTACAAATGTCACTGGTAGTTGTCATTAGAGTAGAGCAGAGGGTCCTTCATCATTTTAAACACATTTCCATATCCACAGGTAGTCAGAGAAATGACCATTACCACATGTACCAAAAGGACAAACAGATGGTGTTCAGATCATTCATTTCTGTGTGTGTCTTATAGGATTCAAGCATTTTAGAAGTCACTTGAAGTCATGTGTTTCATATCAACTTGTGTAGAGAAATTTACATACATTGACCCACTGCCCTCCTACTTCAGGGTTTGTTTCTCCCACCTCATCGTTTCCATATCCTGAGAGTATGGGGATGTAGCTGTCTGCATGTCTGCCTTTCCCCAGAGTGACTGAAGAGCTTTTTTGTAAGGATTCAGAGTGAACATTTTCTAATGATTGTTTGGTCTCCCAGCAACCTCCAGGCATAACAAATCGCAAGTCTGGGTTACAGGCCAATGGCTTGTGCACACCGCGTGATAACTGAGTTGGATGTGAGGTAGGTGACCACGTTGACAGAGTACAGACTAGCCTGACATAGCTAATTCAGAACCACTCTGGAGGTCACTCAGCACACTTGAAAACATTCTCAACAGACCTGGGATGGAAAGGTAGGTGAAATGGGTGGTGAGTCTACGTTTCAGGGCTGATTAATTGTTTCCTGGTCATAGAGAGAAAGGAAAAGCCAATGGCTGCCAGAACTTGTCACTTTCCATCTATTGCAGCTAACTCTCAGCCACTCTGTGGCCCAGTCAAACCAACAAACGCAACCTGCAGCTTGGAATCTTTCCAGATGTTGCTCAAGATTTTAGGTTTGATGGCTGTGTGTGATGGATGTGTTGAAGGAAGATATCATAATTTTAGGACTGACATGACGTTTTTATCTGCAAGTCTCTCCTATTCAACCATCAAGCACACAGCACAATCGTGCTGCTGAGGGTAACCTGAATGGACGTATTTAATAGAGTGACATTGAACCACAGGTTTTCCTAGCTCAAATAGAACGTCTCATCTCTTTTATTCCTAACCACGATCCTGTCTCAGTGTACTCCCTGCCCTGTTCATCCTTTTAATTTAGGTTTTGTGGTTAGATTGCTTGACTAGGAATTAAATAGGTTTTGCACCTAAGAGTTCAGTTCCTTCTAGGCAAATTCAATTTGGGGATATTCAGGCATACCAAAGTCCACTCTCCTTGTGGGGTCAGCTAGGTTCTGCCTGACAACAGCTTGGCTCATGTTTAGATCATAAGAAACTTAATTTACATAAAGTTACAGAACCTAGGCTTCTCAGTACTACATTTCCCGAAAGAATAACAATATTTAACACACACACACACACACACACACACACACTCTCTCTCTCTCTCATGCAGGCATGGGTACTCTAGCTCATATGCATGCAGCAAGCACACACACACACATATGCGTTCACATACATATCCCCCCCCACATGTTCACACACGTGTCCAAGCATACATTTCTACTATCTATCTATCTCTATGTATCTCCATTTGTATCTCTATCTATCCATATTATGTATGGGAGTTTACTTGTATCGCTATGCACTGCACTCATTTGACATGCTGGAACTCAAGCAATGCTTGAGAAGCTTCCAGGAAGCCTACAGCTATAAGGAATCTTTGCATGAAAGTCCAATGCTATAACATTTGAAAGGACTACTCTAAAGCTTGGTTAAACCATCAGTGCATTTGGACTCTAAGCCCTCTGGGCCAGTATTAGGCACAGTTAACTTACTGTTGCTAACACATGCACTTTTCAGAGTTTCGGATTTGTCTGAGTGCTGACTGAAAGGCTTCTGTACAAGATAAGGTAGACAGCAGCTTTACTCACTCCAGCATTTTCCTTGTTCTATTCCAGAATCCACCTAATAACTCAGGCTGTTCTTTAAGTCCTCATCCTCCTGTCTCCACCTCTGGGCTCTGGGATTACAGGTGTACACCACCATACCCAACTCTTATGTGAATTTGGGTGAATAAGTTCTGCAGTCTTGCCTCTGAGAACAGGTAATTAGATCTATATGCGGCATACATTTTTTTTTGTCTCCATTTGTTTTCAAGTTTCACATTATGGATGTCAAGCAACTTTGAACAAAGAGTACATAGTGTGGAAATCCCTCTTGCCACCAGCTAATGTGCTTTCCATCTCATTTTCCCTCAAAAAACTCCCTAAAAAGAAGCAAGAGGGGCAGAACACCAGTGGTCTTGACACCGAGGCTGCACAATCATCATTCTTGCCGTGGTGAAGCTCTGTGCCCTTCCATCAGCTGCAAAATCACATGCTGATGGGGAGGGGACTGCGCACGCCTGTTCACTGGGCTGGGCAGAAACGGTCTAAGCAGCAGACCTCAGCAGGGTTGCCTAATCTTCTACACTGTGACATACTTTGGTCATCTACCCTGTGTTTGGGCCACATTCGTAGCTATTCTGGGATGCATGCAGCCTGAGGGCTCAGGTTGGATGTGGCGGCTAATATATCCTTTGTGAAGTGCCTGTGTTGCAAAAGGGCACCTGTCCACAGGCCTGTTCAGATTTCTCATTCTCCCCTTCCACAGGATTCGTTTGAGCCCTCCAAGCATCAGTCATTTCTATCAACTGTTAAAAAATGAACCCCACTCCCAAATTTAGAGGCGTACGGCGGCTCCTTTCAATGGCCATGTTTTCTGCTTTTATTTGCTGTCTCATTCGGCTGTCTGTTCATGATTTCTTTACTCCCCAGTCTTGCCTCCTGACTGCTCTGATCTGTCCGTCCTTTACTTTCTTTTTAACCTTTTTTTTCCTGCAAAAATACTATCAAAATCTAACTCTCAGAGGAAAGACATATTTCCCCTGAAGAGGTTAATAGTCTTCTGCTCTGTTTAAGCATTCCTGAAATACTGCCCTGTGCTCTGCAAACTGAAAGTCTGGCATAGGAGATTGCCACTGAGCCTTGATCTCTCCTGCTCACTACAACGATCATCACAGTGACCAACACCATGTCACAGACTCACAGACGCCACTAAAATTTAAATGATTTTTACAAAAAATATATTTTTGTAAACATTATGTTACTTAAATTATTGTAAATGATGAATTTCCTAAATGGCTTAATTTACTAAAGTACTTTGTTTCTTCAATTTTCAAAACATCAAGTAAATAATACTCATAATTTAAAAAAAAACTTAAACTACCATTGCGTGAACTTAGAAAATCTATTAACTGACAAAGTGAAAGAGGAATTATCTACATCAATAAAGTGTTTCAATATTTGCTTGCTATAAAAAATTTCAATAGGAAAATATTTTGATAATATAAAAGGATGATAGATTTTCTTAAAGAACAGTAATAATAGAGAAAACCACATCAATAAGATACAACAGGAAAGCTTCCTATTACATAATAAAAAGAAAGCAATGGCCAAACAATAAAAGGCATGTGAATTTACCAAAATGTCAAAGAAAATTATACACTTAGGAGTGTAATATAATAATTTTTTTTCACAAATTGATTTGTAAAATTTTCCCAAGTAAAATCTAAGATACCTGTGGAAACATTTCTTGTTGGACTCATTTGAGAGAATGCATTTACAAGAATACTCAGGTATTTGCTAAGAAGCACACCCACTCTGATGTGAGAAGACACAAAGCAGCAGAGGTGCAGCACAGGCTTACGGTGCAATGATTTTGATTCTCCAAGTTAGTCGAGAAAGAGTTTGTTACTAAAAACATGTTAGTGTTTTAGTTAGCATGCACTTGAGAAAATAGAATTTCCACCACAGCATTACAAATGGCCCGAATATTTATATAAGAAAATCATCAAAACCTCTAAAAGATAAAGTTATTAATTTTACAGTAGTGAGGGTCATGAATATTAATCCAGGCATGATAAAAGAAAAAAATGAAAACAACACCAGAGTTTGTTTTAAAATTTTAAAATGTGTCTGTAAAAAAAAAGGACACTGTAACAACAATTTAAACAATACTTTTATTTGTGGGAAAATATTTACTACAGTTCTCAAACACTACCTAATTATACCCTATTACCTATACTGGTGTTACAAAATGAAAATTAAAAAATTTTAAAAGTATAAAGAAAAATATAGATTCAAAGATCTATGAACCGTATAAATTATGCTGGGCTTCAAGAATACGCAAATCCTAATTCAAGCAAAAGTTGTTGTTGTTTTTGTATGTGTGTCAGGATAGAACTAGAGAGAGGAGTTGGAAGGTCATCCCTTATTTAAGTTCTGATTGATCTTTTATTACTACTTTCTCTATCTGTACTTACATTAATATAATCTTACACTCATAGTCAGGGATGACCTTAATACTTTACCTGACACAGGCTCAAATGAGTTTTTTAATGCTGCTAATTAAGGCAATGTTGATACTGGAAAAACAAGAAGCAGTCTACATGTCCATCAGTAGAGACTAGCTCAGCAGTCTGATTCTGTGGGTACAGGTGCTTTGGGTCAGGCTTGATGACCTGACTCTGGGATCCACATACAAGAAAAAGAGAGCTGGCTCCCGGAAGCTGTCCACAAGGTCCTTTCACTTCCACATGCCTGTACTGTGGAGGTCACAGCATAGTTCTCACAAACAAACATATGAAACACTATTTAAGACCATATGGCATGTGTGTTTGTGTGTGTGTGTCTGAGTGTATGTACGGGTTTATTCATGCATACAATGCTTTCCTCAGGCAGAAGAGGTCATCAGATCCACTAAAGCTGGATACACAGGCATCTGTGGGCTTCTAGGCTTGGCTCCTGTGAGTGTCTTTTCCTTTGTTAATAGCAGTGTCCACATTTAGTGGCAGAACCACCTCTCAGGCTCTTAAAATGTTTAAAAAGAGAGACTAGAGGCAAAGTAGCTACCTAGATAGATGCAGACATAGAAGAGACTGTCATAAAGTCATGACAAAGAACCTGGAAACAACCCAGATGTCCCTCAGTTGAGGAATGGATACAGAAATTGTGGTACTTTTACACAATGGAATACTACTCAGCAATTAAAAAGGAGGAAATCATGAAATTCGCAGGCAAATGGTGGGACCTGGAAACGATCATACTGAGTGAGGTATCCCAAAAGGAGAAAGAAACATATGGTATATACTCACTTATATAAACCTATAGGATAGGAAGGTCAAGCTGAAATCTACACACCTAGAGAGGATATACAGGAAGGAGGACCCAGGTTGGTATGATCAATGCTTGTTTGGATGAACAAATGGGATGGACATTGAGTGGAGGAGAAAATAAACAACAGGACAGGAGCATGCCAAGGAGGACCTCTGGGTGGGGGTCAATGTAGTGATGCATCAGAGCAGATATTAAGACTTGCGATCAAGACTTTGGCACAGGGCGAGAAGTAATGATAGATCTGGGGGAGGTTGGTGAGACTTGGGGAGAACAAGAGCTCCACAAAGACCAAACTGAGCAGGGCACAGGGGTCTTGTAAGAGACGGTTTCTACAATCAAGGACCATGTGTGGATGTGGCCTGGAACCCCCGCACAGATGGGGCCCATGATAGCTCGGTGTAGGACTGAAGACCCTAGTGAGGGAAACAGGGACTGTTTCAGTCATGAACTTGATGGCTGACTCTTTGACCCTCCCCCCATACAAGCTGGGGAGTGACAGACTGGCTAGATCCCAGGGGAGGACATTGCAGCCAGCCCAGAGGAGACAGGATAAGCTGGGGTTGGATGGAAGGGAAGGAGGTCCTCCCCTGTTGGTGGACTTGGAGGGGGCAGGGAGGAGGGAGATGAAGGAGGGAGTGGGAGGGTAGGAGGGAATGAGGGAGGGGGCTACGCCTGTGATTGAGATAAAAATAAATAAATTAAAAATAAATAAATTAATTAATTAAAAAAAGAATAATTGAGAAAAAAAGAAATTTATCTTTACCTTTTAATATGTATAGATAATTATTAGATAAACCATTCCCCCGAAGTTTTAGGAAGCCAGAAATATACAACTCAATATACATGACTTCTTTATATATAGATTCCCAAGAAAAGCAAAACTATTTTTTAAGCCACTAAATTTTGAAGAAAAACCTAAATTAGCCACTAAGACATGATGAGAATGTATGTTATGTATAGAGACAGCAACTGTATGATATTGGCCATATAAATGGATGTGGAGATTAGCTCAGCTCTACTGTGGAAAAAAAATAAAGTTTAGGAAATAGCAAATAGTGTGAAGACTTGGGAGCCTCAAAATGAGGCAAAGGATGTACTGTTCTGAGGAACAGAGAGATACTTATGAGAGAGCTAAATATAAATAGCACACTTTCCAGAAAGAGGGAATTATAGTCATCTGTCTGTCTGTCTCAAATACAGACCCTTTGTTCCTGGAGTCTGAAGGATAACAGGGTCTCAGAAGAAGGGCACGTTTGAGCAGGATCACTGGAAACTCCTGTGTAGTGCCTCTGAAGAGTGTAAAAGCACTCAAACCAAGCATTTGGGTAGGACGACCTTGCAAAATCCTTCTACAGCAGTGATTCCCTACAAAGACAAACTTCCATTCTGTAAGACGGTTCAGGAATAATCTGGGCAGAGCCTGCAGGACCTGCTAATTCACTTGGATGCTTTAGTTTACCAGTGGTCCCCTCTGCTGAGACATCTGAAAGGGACCCTGCAGAGGGAGTAGGGAACTGGAGTGGAAGCAATCCCAGGTATGTTTTACACTTGAATCCTCCATGTCTAAACTTGGAGGGTTAGGTGAACTGAACGCATAAGTGTGAATTAAATAGCTGTTGTGGTAACAGTAGTAGGGGAACACAGAGTCCAAGAAGACAGTGTAATCCTTGCTGTTTGAAAAAAAAAGATCTCATTATAAATACACTTTATTCTGCTTCTAATCATACTGTGAATAAGCATTTGATTCCTCTGTATCTGTGTCCTTGTCCTTTCTTGAGCCTCTGTCTTTTCACAGCAGAGCAAACCACTTCTTCCTTTTTCATAGAATTCATAAAACTCGTGTGTAAAACTCAATTACTCTACCCACAAAAGGCTTTAGGTATAGACATAATCTCTCTCCCAGTGTTTTTTTTCTGCACAAGTTCCTCCACATTCATCTAGATGTTAGCACATTATGTATCTCATATTCTAAGCCCCACCAGCCCTCACACCCTCTAAACCATCCAAACATTATTCCTTCATTTCATCAATTCTTCAACAGATTTATTCCTGATATTTTATATATAAATATAAAATCTGTTGACCTAGCTATCAATCTATCTATCTATTATACATATAATAGATATATATGTTTCTGAAAACACTACATATATGTTATCTATGCTTGGAAATCTACATCTAAATTTAAAAGCCTTCTTTTCCTTGCAAAAGTGTAAGGAATAAATGTAACACTTGGGGATGGGGGCCGGTCCAATCTTCTGTAGACTTCTTTGAAGGACAGTCGTTAGTGCGGTATTCATGACAGAAATGCAATTTTTAAGCACTCTGCCTGAACACCATTCCAGTTTTAAAAGTCCAGTATTATTTGTTTACTTGCTATCTGGCCAAAACTTCCTATTGAAAAGTTTCAGTGTACCATTGTAATGATAAAGAGATGGAAGAAAAGAGAAATGCCACCACTAGCCCACTTCCATCCCAAGGTAAATTGAGTTCCTCCATACCTCCTTTACTCAGGAGAGCAGAGGGATTTGCTGCCTACTCTACTGAGCAAACCTCAACAGCAACAGCATTTCAGACCTCGCTCTAACAGTCTACTTTCAGAGCTCATCAGAGTTAATATGGGGCTTATTAAGGAAAAGCCATCAAGGTGAATTTGAAAATCTAATGAAATCCCTCTTGTCATTACCAAAGAGTTTCACATTTATTTTATGAGGAAAGATATCCTACAGACTCATTTGCATGCACTCTTTTATTTATTTTGCCTATTGCCTTTATAAAAAATAGTAACATGGATTATTATAGGCTACATACTTTAAACAAACATCCTCGTTCATTAATCTATAGCATAATGAAGGGATAGCTAATTAATTATTTACCCACCATGGGTCATGTGCGAATATACAGAACAGGATAATTAAGAAAAACTTGAAACAAGTAAATATGTGCTAATAAGAATAATTTACTAGAAAATGGATTTTTAAGAAGTGACATAAAAACATAAAAAATAAAATAAAAAGGGGATGGGGGTTGGGGAGATGGCTCAGAGGTTAAGACCACTGGCTGTTCTTCCAAAGGTCCTGAGTTCAATTCCCAGCAACCACATGGTGACTCACAACCTTCTATAATGAGATCTGGTGCCCTCTTCTGGCATGCAGGTGCACATGCAGGCAGAGCATTGTATAGCAAATAAATAAAAAAATAAAAGAATTAACATGGCCCAGGAAAAGTTGTAATAAAAAAAGAAAGAAATCTTTTGTGTTTAAGTAGGGGAAAATTTGGAGTCATCATTGTCAAAAAAGGTCAAACATAGATGCTCCAAATATTATTTCAAATAAATAGTCAGAAAAACCTTAAAAGAACCAAGCAATTATTTAAATAGCTATCGACTAGGTGCTTCATAGTATGGTTTAAAATGTTTTTGCAATATATACTTAAAATGCTTATAATAATTACTATAAGAAAGAATCCTTTCAAAGTTTAGTTTAATTGCATTAGTTGTCATTCTTTGGTGTTGTAAAACTAGTAGAGTGTTCTAATACTTAATCTTATTTTTTATTAGTGTGCTATCATTATGTTTGCACTTGTAGGTGGTTTCTTTACATGTGTAATATGGAATTAACAACAAGCATTCCTATGTGCAAAACAGCACACTGAAGCTGAAACAGTTTGTGATTCAGTGAGTTAATTCTGGAGCATGTATTGCCTACAATTTAGATGGCTTCTGAACAAAGTGTGGGGAGAGTATTAAAATAAAATACAAGACCTTGGATTGCACATGGCAACTGAAGGGAAAGTTGGAAGAGCAGGGCTGAAATGTAGCATTTATAATAGCCAGTGTTTGTTTCCCTACCATCAGCCCTGATTCCTTTTACTTTCCTGGCTTCACATGTGTAGGGTCAATGCAAGCACCAATTACCAAGCACCAAGCACCAAACTCTGTCTTTAACACTATCCCAGGAAATATACAGACTCAAATATTGACTCTTCAACTTGGACAAAAATACAACAGAGACTGACTGCAAAGTGCAGATGAAGACTGAAAGCTGGGGACTGCACAAATGGTCCGGATCCAGGCCTTGCTGCACTGAGGGCCAGTCACATTCTCGATGACTCTGGCTTGCACTCCAACCACTGACTTCTCATGAACTTTGGTTTCAACGAAGGTAGAATTCGACATTCTTGCATATTTATTGCTATTTCATTGTGCCACAATGAGTAAGTCATATGCTGGCTTTCTGTCCTATTCTTCCCCTAGAATTTTGACTCCCATGTGTCACTTGACAATCTCCACATGCAACAATCTACTCGCTGTGTTTTTACTCTGGTATTTTATAGTCAGTGTGAGTTCCCATATTATGTGCTAAGTGCTAAGTGGCACTAATCATCGGCGATGAAACTGAAGAGAAGGAAACTGTGACAAAGGTATCTTCCTGTTTTAAATTTGTTCTGTTAGAAAAGCAAGTAAAAAAACTGTAAAGAAATTTAATTGTAACCTAGAAACAACTTAGAAGATGAGTACAATTTCGAAATGGAGAGCCTGGGAAGGTGAGGCAGAGGTGCTTTAGGCATCAAGCGCAGCTCCATATGCTGCAGACTTTAGGAATCTAGAAGAAAGGCAATAGCAATACAGGAGGCAGAACAGAACGAGCAACTACTCAGTGATGCTATGGGAAGAATCCCTGGAATGGTGTTCCCACAGAAGCAAAGGAAGTAACATCTATGTAAAACTCAAAGGACTGTGTTCAAATAGAGAAATGATTGTTGATAATTTTCTTATAGGCTTCTCGTTGCCTAGCTCACCGGTAAGCTTCATGAGGAAGTCAAAATATGACTATGCATGTTACTGATACGATTCTTATTATGACTTTAAAGATCTGATGGAGAAAATTTTTGAAAATGATAAAAGGAAATCTTGATGAGTTTGTTTCCTTTCTTCCCTCCCCTTCCCCCCTCTTTCCTCCTTCACTTCTTTCCTTCCTTTCTTTTTTCCTTCATTCCTTCTTTTCTGCCTTCTGTCTTTCCTTCCCTCCTTCTGTCTTTCTTTTTCTTCTATTTTTCTTTCTTTTTTCTTCTTCTTATTACTATTATTATTAGTATGTGCTGGGTATTGAACCCACTTTCTTGCAAATGTTAATGGTATGCTCTACTGGTGAGCTACACACCCAGCTCTAAATTACTCCATTTTTAAAATATTACTTACCAACAAAGGGACAGTTGACTTTAAAAGTGACTCTACACTCTTTCTATTGATTATATGAGCTTCACTCCCTCACTGTTAATCTCTCTGTAGGCCACATGGTCCTTTAACTTATGATCTTTCTATCCCTAACTTTCCTGAGTACTAAGATTACAGGCTTGCTTGTGCCATAAGTATTGGTTCTTGTTTATCATTTTATTAATTTTTATCCACATGACTACTGAGTATCAAATGTCTTCAAAAGAAATCCATTTTTTCATCTATTGATTCTTTTCACTCTCTAGAGTTAGCAGCTAATTGAGGTTGCACTGTTGAAGAGTGTTCAATTAAGCTATAATTCCTAGAAAGAACATCTTTTCAGGAATGAGAATCTACAGCTTTCAGAATGACTTAAATTATGAAAAAAACTCTCCTTTGGTGTGAAATCTTTTTACTTCTCCTTCCAACTTTTTTCTAGTATTTGCTGCCTCTGATCTCTTTTCTTCTCTGTTCCATTCATGAAACCACAGCCAGTTTGACTTTCATAAAATGGGTACATAGCTTCTCCATGTTACTTTGTCTGCTTAAAGCCCTTTGTAGTTCATTATATTATAGAGAAGAAAATGAAAGTCCCCCTCCCAGTTCTGCAGCCTTGCCTTTGCCATCATGTACCCCAGCCTGCACCATCTTTTACTGCAATCTCCTGAAAACCATTCCACTATTTTTTTTCACCATGGACTGTTCCCATAGTCTATTTTCTATGCTTTTGGTTCCACATTTTATCCTATTGGTTACCTTTAGCTATATTTAAACTGCCCCTCTAAAAGAACACAGATCCCAATAGTTCAAATCATCAAATATTATTTCAGTTCACAATTTGTGTGTTAATTTGGCAGATACTTGAAGTCTTTTTGAGGCATTCTGCTGTTGAGGGGCAGGGAAGGGAGGTGGCATTACTTAGCAGAATCCATTCACTGGTGATAGGGCAGCCAGGCTACTCTGTTCATCTTGGCTGGACTCTGCTAGCTGTCCACTTGTGGTCCAAGTCTGATGTGTCTCTAGATCCTACTTCTCTGCTCCATGATTGATCATGCATCCTGCAGGCTATCTCAGGCTCATTCTCACAGTGGAGGAAAACAATGTGGCCGTATGCAGGAATCTGCTTCGGTCCAATTTGCTATTGTAGTTTTTGTCAAAGCCAGCCATTTGGCTCAGAGTCCATAGAGGAGAACAGTAGCAAACACATCTGGATTTAGGGGTCTCTGTCTCTCTGTCTGTCTCTGTCTCTCCGTCTGAAAGTCCTGGTCAGAAGACAACCACTGGGTAATGTTTTCCCAGCGCTCACGTGCTATTCACCTTGACTTTTTGAGCGTCTTTCATGTTTCTGGCGCCCACTAAATAGGTGAGACTGGCTAGACAGCAATCCTTCTGTAGGCTTTGAGGAGCAACCTGAAGGCCATATTTGTGCATCAAGTACCCTACCAAACAATCCATCTCCCTGTCCTAGAGGTACATCCTTAATACATTCTAATATAATCTCTGGCTCCATTTTACTCAGTTCGGTTCCCCTAGCTGTCTGGGCACCATTTCCTTGGTGCTGTCATTAGGCTTAGTGAGTTCTCATTTATGATTCACCTCAGGTCAAATGCAAATTTGTTTTGGAAAACACTGAACTCATAGGCTAAATTAGAACTCTTGCCCAAAAGCTCTCATAGAACCATGTCTTTGCCAGTGAACTTGTGAGTGTGTGTAATTTCTTTGTCTCTAACTCAGAGCCTCTTTAAGAATGAGAATGCCCTGTCTTCCACGCAGATGTGTCTGGTCTATGACATTGTATGTTGCTTCTAGTGAGGGTTCAACACACAGTTGTGAAAGGATAATACTTACATGGACTGTGTGGTCCTCCTTATTGTTTCTTTTCTTCTTTCCCCTTCCCACAAAGATTTTTATTGATGAAGTAAATATTTTTAATTGGGGGAAACACATTTTATTCCCATTGACTTCATATAATTTTTCAACTTGATCCTATTTCCTTATATGTTCAAGCTAGACATCATTTCAAGGTCCTGATCTCTCAAAACTGAGTCCTTGACTAAATGATACAGCAAAGAGGACTTTTTTTCCATCCCTCAGATCCTACCCTTGTCATTATGATCTTTAACACAGGAAACATAATGGATACCTTTGTATTGTGGGTTAGAGATGGCTGTACTTGAGCCTTGGTTCCCAGGATAGATAACCCCACCTGCTCAGACTCTCAGGCTTCAGCCTTACTCATGACACTCAGAGTGGACAAAAGTCAGCTGAGATCCGACATCATTCTAGATTTAAGAAAAGCTCCTCACAAGCACTTGTTATGTACAGGTCCCTTTCCTTCTGTGTTTGTATTGAAACAATAGCTTATGTCTGTGTTTGAAGTTAACTCTCTCTTGCTGAAATCCCAGGGTACTATTTTATGTTATGATTCTTGAAAAGAAAATGTTGTTTTTGTTGTATAGGAAGCATCCATGTCTTTTTTTTTTCTGTTTCTATGCTCAGCGCAATTAGGAGGTCTTTTTTTTTTCCTTTTCTTTTCCTTATTACCCTCAGTGAGGACTTCCACACAGTTTTCATCTGAACATGTACGTTTCAGGACACATATTTTCAGAGAACTCCCCTACGCACTGACTCTTGCCTTAGGTGTGAGTTAGACATACTACAGCTCCCAACTGGGAGCTATTAGCTTTCATTCATT
Organism: Pachyuromys duprasi; assembly: GCA_028658305.1. Lineage (NCBI taxonomy): Eukaryota > Metazoa > Chordata > Mammalia > Rodentia > Muridae > Pachyuromys > Pachyuromys duprasi. The sequence continues at coordinate 10,531,674 of CM053744.1, read as the reverse complement.
AGTCCTTCCCAGAGCATGATGAAGTTATATCAAATAGGTGTCTTGACATGCTAATTTGAGTAACAAAGGCACATCTTAGAAAAAAATGGTGCGTTTTATATTTACAAAATGCTTTTTGGAATCTCTCATGTTGTAAAATGTAACCTTAAATAAAACATTATACTATGCGGCATATACTAAAGTGACATGGAAAATGTTAACTTTGGATTGTGAGGCTAATTATTGAAGCTACCCACCAATAACTATACCGAAGTAATGTCAAAGAATCCCAAGGGTGTGCCAGTGGGAGGGAAACAAAACAGTTTTTTATGGAAAAGCTAATGGGCCGTTTTCTGTAGTTGTTCCTGCTGGTGGCAGTATGATGGGTGACACATGCCCATGAAATACCCTCCTTGCATGTTTAACCACACACTTTTACCCCAGGGACAGAGACTAGGCATCCTCTCTGTTAAATAGGTTCAGTTGCTGTGGGATACTTGCCTTTGTTTTCTGGTTTTTCTATTACTGTTTTTATTTTTACTAAAAATATGTTATAGCATCCAAGCATAGAAACATTTCAATTGCTTCTTATTCTTTTTTTTTTTATGAATAGCTCATGTTAGGAATCCAGTTAAATGGCTCTCCTGTGACCTCCATCATGCTATGATCCATAGGTCAACTACAACTTTGCCTTGAGGGTGTTAAGTTAATGACCCCAACGCTTACTTGGTAAGAAAGACACGTCCTTGTAGCACAAGCTGATTGTACATTATTTTGTAGCTTGCCCTCCCCCCCAGATGGAAGGTGTTTGATGACAGTATATCTGTGTTGCATGCATGGGAAATTATGTCAGTTTGGGGAAGTTTGTGGTTCCGCAGGTGTTCCCCATTAGCAAGACTTTCATGTTAGGAGAGTAATTTCTTCATAGCCTCGATTATCCCGGGATCATAAAGAGTTAAGGAATCCACAATCTCCCAGACCTTGAAAACACATTCACAACAAGTGTTATTTTCTAAATTTTTTGCAGATGTGTACGTGTGTGTGTGTGTGTGGCAGGGGAAGGGGCTAGAAAATGCATCACAATGAAAAGACAACCATTTGTTACTCTACAGAGAATGAGTTAGAACACCAAGTCTTGTAAACTCTTTCTGTGCCACTCTGCCCTGCTTCATGGACTGGTCCTGCTTCATGGTCCTCTCTTTCAAAGGGTAACGGCTGCTTCTACTTTAGCACAGTAGATGATGGAGGCAAATTCCTACTTTGTAAAAAGAAAATTTACTTTTTAAAGGTCTGTTTTCTTTTGAGGAAAAGGGAGAATTCATCATTTCTACTTCCAATTTACTTCATCTTGACAACTCTAATTCCAGCTTCTCCCCCGCAGGGGAGTAGCTGATTAGACTAATACACCACACAAAGCCCAGGAAAGCTATGGCTGATTAATTTTTAACCTAGTCTCTGGTGGAGGACTTTGACAATTGGCTCAAATGCATTGCAGCTCAAACATTTGTTCTAGAATATTCAAAATCAAGATTGATGGGTGAATTATTTGTAACTTATTTTCTTAAAAATTTTAAGTTTTGGAACTGATTTTAATATAAGTTGTAGAAGTCATTTAGCCTTGCCCTGTGGATTACATGTTTTAGTTTGTTTTCTAATTTTGGGAGTTCATTTCCACTAAGTTTTACTTAAGGTGGATTTCCTTGGCTTAATTCCCCTTTCTGTCTCTATGGATCACAGTGTTTGACAGAACTACAGTGGAGAGAAAGCCTTACCATCAGATTTTCTACTTGAACTAAAGAGTAAGTCAAGTTCAAATTGAAAATTCCTTAATCAAAGTTGTAAGCTTGCATATGGTCACTAGTTCTTATATCGTCAAGTGGACCTGCATATATAGTTGAACAGTACAGATTTAGCTCTTCCTAACACACACTTCAGATCATAGATAATTCTCATTTCTTTCATAGAGGCTTACATAAAACAAATGATTCCAATGAGAAATATCATCTGGGGTTCCAGAAAGGGCTGAGTTGTTGAGTACATGCTCTTTCAGCAGACCAGAGGTCGGTTCCCAGTACCTGTGTCAGGCCGCTCAGACCCAACAGTATAATTCCAGCTCTAGATGACCAGACACCCTATTCTGACCTCCATAGGTACCTGCACACATATGGACATAGAGACACACAAACACATATATACAACAACAACAACAATAATAATAATAAAATTTATAAAAGAAATGACATGGGTTTAGTACTAAGTATATTGTTATTTTTCTGAATATTTTATTTTGAGGTAAAATTTTAGATAATGTACATAATTAGATAATGGAGAGATAATAGAGATAAGTCATCTTTTATGGCAGGTCTGGGAGATAAAGTATCATGTCTCAAGTCATATAACCTTTAATTTGCCCACTATGTACATTAACCTCATCTCATTCTCCTTTTCCTACAAGGCCTGGGCAGCTTCCCTTCTGTAATGCTGTTGAAACTGAGATACTGGCAGTTTCCTTTATAGAGTGATAAACAATTCTCAAATATAAGCAGTTTCCACATTCAAGTGCTATGAATCTATGGTGAATGCTCTGCACTGAGTTGATTCTCCATAATATAGAGAATTAACACACACAAGTACATTTAACATGGACAATGCTGTAAGCCTTCTCAGTACTAAAAACCTCTCCAGATTGTCCCTGAGTCAAACAGAGTAAGAGAACACCCAACACCAATCCTTCACACTGTGTGTTTTCCAAATCCCCCATATGCTCATGTCCTAAGTGATTGGCTAGAATTGGTGCTTGGTCCTCTAGAGAACACCGTTCTTTGCTGCCATGCCCTCCTAGGCCCCAGGCCAAAGTAGCAAGGCTAAGCTAGCATCATTGGGACAGGAAGTTTTACAGACTCTCATATAAATGTTTTGTCCATGTTTTGTCAACCTCTCTATGGACTCACATTTGATCTTTCTACTTGCCTAATCTGATCATACCTCAGACATAGGACCTGAGCTGTTGGAAGGAAAAACAAAACAAAACAAAACCAAAAACCAAAAAACACAAGCCTTCAGATGCTTGTAGACTTGTTCTTAAGCCATTATCCCAAGGTTTTCTCTAACTCGGGGAGAGCTGTCATAATCACTTCTAAGAAGCAAGCAAAATGATCCACCAAATAACGGAGAGAATAGTTCTGGGTCTCTTTTTAAACTGATTTTACCCCACACTCTAAAGTTTCTATTTTAGTGTGTGTTATAAAATAAATAATATGGGAGTGTGTCATACATTTATATGACATGGAGCTAAATAAACAAGTACCAGACTCAAAGCATTTGGATCCTGATAGTTTAAAACATTATGATTAGGCTAAAGTAACTCTAGATAGAAATTAGCCATTTATAGCATTATAAATCCACTAGTATTAAAATTCAGCTTTCCAAAATCATATACAACTTTTAGAATATCAAGATATTTTACAGTGTACTAAATTGTGTATACCAATTTTCAGTGTCATACTTGGCTTCAGTTGTCAACCTGGCATTAAGCTATAGTCACTTGGGATGAACAGATCCCAAGATCTGTCTGGATCAGATTAGACTTTGGCCATGGCTGTGAATAATTTTTTTTCTTCCTTCCTTCCTGACTTCTTTCTTTCTTTCTTTCTTCCTTCCTTCCTTCTTTCCTTCCTTTCTTTCTCTTTCTTTCTTTTTTTCAAGACAGGGGTTCTCTGTGGAACAACCCTGGCTTGTCCTAGAATTCAGTCTATAGACTAGGCTGGCCTCGAAATCACAGAGATCCACCTACCTCTGTCTCCTGAGTGCTGGGATTAAAGGCATGAGTCATCACTGCCCCCATTAGTGACTTTCTTAATTGTTAATTATAAGAGGTAAGATGTAAGAGGGCCCAGCCTATGTGGGCAGTGCCATCCCTAGGTAGAAGGACATGGAGCCAAACAAGCCAGTAACCAGTGTTCCACCACTGCCTCTGCTTCAGTTCCTGCCTTCAGATACCTGCTTCTAGGTCCTGTACTGTTTTCCCCACACCCCAAATGGACTATTTAACCTGTAAGTTGAAATAAATCTTTTCCTCTCCAAGTTGATTTTGGTCATTTTATTTATTACAGACACATGAAACCAAACCAGGACAATAAATGTATACAACAACAAAAGATAAGTTCTTGAGGCTTTCTTTTGAGAAAAAGGAAAGTACAGAGTGGGATTTTCCTTGTAAATGACTTCTAAAAATAAGGATGAGAACCCAGCTTGCGATATCTTTAAACAGCATTTCTCAGGAATGTTCCTTAGTGCCATTAGCTATTCTGGGGAAAGGGAGGCTTGGTAAAACTGTTCCTTTATTGGAAGACTTCTAGGAACTCTTCACCAGAGCTCCTAAAATACATTATGAATCTCTCAGATGCAGAAAATTTACAGACAGCTTTTCTTGAGGAAGGTATCCTGCTTCCCAGAAGCACTTTACGGGATTATCTCACAATCAATGTTCGGGAAAGGTGTTACAACGTGAGGATTATCTTTGGTCTGTGCCAATCACCCACTTAAACTGGCATCCATTGCAAACTCTTTGTGCTTTAATTTAGACTTCATCAACAGTTGGAGAATTCTCTTTCCCTATTCATTTCTGTCACATATGTCTTGAGTTCTTTCTACTTATGCAGTACTATAGTAGATTGAATGCAAGAGCAGAAATCCTATGCAATCTTTGTTCCAATAGAGTTCAATACTATGAGAGAAATATACACATAATTATTTACAGCTGCTATAAATTAGACAGTGGAAGTGCTGCAGGGGCATTGTGCTTAGTTTGGCATTAAAGAAACTTCCCCAAGGTGATGCTTCTGCTGAGACACTAAGGGGTCTTTGTTTCTCTACTTGGAAGAGAAAAGAGGGGAAGACAGACATGCGAACTTGAGGCAGGCTGATGACTCTCACCATTTTAGAAGGCCTGTGAATGCGAATGTGGCTGCCATGAGGTAGAGGAGTGCAAAGGCAGCAAGTGTGGGAAAAAGAATAAAATAGGTCCTGAAGGCCACAACATAGCTTTCAGATATGGAGCAAGAGGGATTGAACATTATGCAACAGTCTCCAAGAGGCAGTGTGACAAGGCCAACAATGTTCTCTGAGAAGGACTTTGATGTTGTATAAATGACAATTTGTGGAAAGTCCAAATAATATTTTCTTATATTTTAAGATGAACTCTGCCAGAACATTAATATAATTCTTTTATTAAATTACTTCAAGTAACTTTCCACAATGATTGGCACCTAGAATTCTTTAATTTTTTTTATTGGATAAAAAAATTAAAGTGTAACCAACCAAGACCATACAGCAACAATTCAGGAAAAAGATAATGGTTTGTTCGTTGGTAGAAAGTCATAGACATCTAAAAGATACACTTTATCCGTGCTGGGATGTGATTGTCTTCACCTATGTTCATGTTGAAATTTAATGGCACCGTGGAACTGTAATCATGGAAAACAGTAAGACCTTTGAAAGCTGTTAAGTCATGAGTGTTCCACTATCATGAACAGATGAGTTCATCTGTAACACAAGGAATCTTCTCCTCTGAGCAGGTAGTTTCTTGCATTTACCCAATAACATTTGCTTTCTTTGTAACTGGTAACCTCTGGCCCTTAGCTATGTTATGAAGCAGTAAGAAGGACCTCGCCTGGCATGGTTCTTTACTAAAGAATTTTTCAGAACTAGAACCAAGTATGCATATTCATTCATTCATTCATTCATTCATTCATTCATTCATTCATTCATTTGAGTCAGGATCTTGCTAGGTAGCCCAAGCTGATCTAGAACTTGCTATGCAGCTGAGGCTAGCTTTGAATTCAATGCAGTCCTGTTAGCCTTTAGCCTTCCCAGCAGCTTGGATTATAGGCATAAGCCTCCAAATCCAGGCTGTAAACTTCAATTTTTAAATAATTTATCTAGTTTTTGTTCTTCAGTTGCAGCAGCAAAAATGCACTAAGATACCTGTGGAAGTCACAGACAGAGAGTGTGTTGGTCAACTCTACAGAGTTGAATGGAACAAATCTAGCAAGATTATACTCAACACGGTCTTCTTTCAGTTGTTAATTGGTTTGATGTTCTATTTCTTTCTAGAATATTTGTACATTAATGTGAGTCTGTGTTTTTTTCCTGAGATATTAGACCTTATCTATAAGCTGAAGACATGCTTTGGAGGTCTGAGTACTCAACAACATCTTACACAACAGGCCAACAACTTTCTACTCTGCATATAAATGAAGGAGCTTTCAGTGATATCAATTTCGGCTCATGCAAGATATGTAGACATCCCATAATTCATAGTTTATCTTATACTGTAGAAACCTTTGATTGGCAAAAATAAAACAGCTTACAATAAAGCCTAACTTTGAGTATTTCTATTGCTATTTAAATCCATCTACGTTTGAAAAAACTTCCTTAGTTTTTGTTTCTAATACATATTTATATCACTTATATTGCTTATGCTGAAAATAGCAAAAATTTAAGCAATGATGCAATAAAAATGAGAAAGTATATGTATGTGCATGTGCTGAACCAATCACCTCTGTCATTCGTCTGTTGAAGTCTGACCTCTTTGCTTATAAATGTGAGCGTATTTGGAAAGAGACTCTTTACAGTAGTAATCAGTTTAACATGAGGTCAATAAGATTTGTCCTAATCTGGTATGGCTAGTGTCCATGTGAAGAGTGGAAATTAGAGAGCAGACCTTCGTACAGGGCAAATAATGTGCCAACAAGCAGATGGCTGTCTACAAACCAAAGAGAGCATTGTCAAACAAATCCTTCAGAACCTGGTCCTTAATTTCAAGCAGCTTGCTTCCTGATGTTGAGGCAATAAGACAAACTGAGGCAGGCCCTCTAGTAGCAGCAGCATATGGAAGTACTAGAAATATGCATTCATGTTCTTTATTTGAGTTGAACTTGTCAAATTTAGCAACACATGCTAGCTGTGCCTGAGGTAAAGGAGCAGTTCTGTTTACAAAGATACATGCATTGCAATTGGAATATCTTATTCTGGGCATACGGGAAGTCAGACCTGTGAGGAACCAAGCCTAAGGCAGAAGAAATGTTGCTTTGCACAGGAAACCAGTTGCTCGTTGGTGACAGTACCACAGGAATCCTCAGCACTTCATCTACCTGGACAAGTTTTCTTCACTTGATTTTCTTTAGATATTCTCCTCACGATGTCTGCATCATCATCTTTTATGTAATGTTTTCTTGGCAGGGAATTTCATGCCTGCTTATAATATGTTTGATTAAATCAATTCCCATTTCCTTCCCTTCAATCCCACCTTCCACTTTTCCCTCCCATGCGCTCTTATTTCTTCATGAAGATCCACTGAGTACATTGAATGCTGCGCATGTGTGCTGGGTATATGAGCAACTACTGCAGTATGGCTATACCATTTTAAATTGTATTAATGACTGAAGTAGCTACTGGTATTTAATGTCTGGAATCATAAAAATAAACATTTCATTTTTTCATAGTTTATAAAATTATTTTTGTCAGAGGAGAGACGGGTAATAACATTGATGCCATAATATTTGCCAAAGTCTCAAGCTTGGATAGTTATATTTGTATTTATCTTCAATATTTGTCTTAATCAAAAATTCAACATTTCAATTATTTTTCTCTGACAAAGTTTCCATCCAAGCTCCTAGGCTGGCTTAGAACTTACTATGTAACCAAGGATAATCTCAAATATGCACTGATTCACCTGTCCCAGCTTCCCAACAGGCAGGATTATAGGCATATGCCATTGTGTGGGGTGATTAATTTTTAAAGTGATCCCTAATATCACTACTGTAGAATTATTTATTTATT
>CM053744.1:10489864-10523353 GCA_028658305.1 Pachyuromys duprasi | reverse complement strand
AGATCATCTGGAGGTATCTCCATCCCTGACCTCAAGCTGTACTACAGAGCAATAGTAATAAAAACTGCATGGTATTGGCATAGAAACAGAATAGTGGATCAATGGAACCGAATAGAAGACCCAGAAATGAACCCACACACCTATGGAAACTTGATTTTTGACAAAGAAGCCAAAACCATTCAGTGGAAAAAAGACAGCACCTTCAACAAATGGTGCTGGTCCAACTGGATATCTGTATGCAGAAAAATGAAAATAGATCCATGTTTATCACCGTGCACAAAGCTAAAGTCCAAGTGGATCAAAGACCTCAACATAAAACCAGACACACTTAAACCGGTTAGAAGAAAAAGTGGGGAAGACCCTAGAACTCATTGGCACAGGAGACTACTTCCTGAATAGAACACCAATGGCATGGAATAATTTGAAGCTGGGTAAAAAGCAGAGGATGCCTGTGTGTGTGTGCAGTGGAGGTATGCATGTTGTGGGAGTGTCCTAAGTGGAGGCATGAAGCCTCTGTGAGCACATTGTCAGTAGAGATAAGCAGGATGCCTGCCCAGAACGAGATCTGCTGTGCCTGAGCTCCATGTGTGTGCTGGAGACAGTGTTGCTACCCTCAGAGGGCTGATGTGAAGGTACCCCTGAGTGTGAGTAATACCAGGGCCTCCTACCTGAGCTTATCTAGAACATTCTCGTCACTGCATCCCATGCTTTCACTGTTGGTAAATTTTATTACACATAACACTCTATCAGGCATTGCTGTGAAAACTTTTGCTTAAGTTGTTTTATTAAAATGTTTATTATAGAAATAGGGAATATCAAATCCTTAGGTAAATAATGAAATAGATGAATGTCAGGCAGAAGCATTTACTATTGATGCAAGAGGTCAAAGATAGTGAATGGAATGTTTTTTAATTGTGTAATGAAATCTCATAATACCATCCATCAGCAGCAGAAGTAGCACAGAACATCATGGAATCAGGAAAGCCAAGTGAGAGATCGTTAAAATCTCCATCCCTTTCCCTCACTCGACCATTCTAACATACAAATACATTCGTGCACTGCTTAAATTCTGGTGATCTGTCTAACCTTCAGAGTCAAGCACAAACTGCTTAACAGATCAGTGAAGGTCCCCAGTAAGCCAAATAGCCAAGTTGGACTTTTTCCCCCTAATTCCTTAATAATTCTTTCAAACTTCAAAAAGCCTTAGAATCCCTGTTTGCCCAATATCATGGTATGCAAAAATTGCACACTTTAGCATATAAATATTTCCTGAAATACCACTCTGCCCCTTCAACCTACCCTTCAAAATAATATCCTAACATTTCCTTCTCTGTGAAAACTTGGCTAATATTATCCCATTGTATGCTTCCCCGGAATCTCTGCATTCTACAACTTAAGCAATATTTCTTCATAACATTGTCATTATCTAATTTCAAGTTTTTGTTTGAGTTCCCACTTCTTGGGTTAAGTAATGGAATTCTTAAAATTAATCAGTTTTAAATTCACATTTACTAAATTGTTGATTCGTGATGTATAGAGTTACATGACCAAGCAGAAGATTTAGTATAGAGAGAACACCAGAGAAACTTACATTTGAGTCAAGTGTGTCATGTGTATCTGTAATCCAAACACTCAGATGTAGGAGGACATTAGGTGTTTTATGTATTGAGGACCAGGTGAACCAGGCTTGCATAGCAAAACTCTGTCTCAAGAAATATAAACAGATGGGGATTGAGCATTTTAGCCAGAGTCTTGATTAGTTTCTTTAGGTGTACAGATTTTAGTAAGTTTATCCTATATTATATGTCTATATGAGTGAGTATATACCGTGTGTGTTTTCCTGCTTCTGGGATAGCTTACCAGGCCACAGAGGAAGACAATGCAGCCACTCCTGATGAGACCTGATAGACTAGGATCAGAAGGAAAAAAGAGAAGACCTCCCCTATCAGTGGACTTTGGGAGAGGCATGTGTGGAGAGGGAGAAGGAAGGGAGGGCTTGGGAGGGCAGGAGGGAGGGTACTACAGGGGTGATACAAAGTGAATAAAGTGTATAAAAATAAAAATTAAAATAAAAACTGAATTAACAAAAAGAAATATAAGCAGCTGTATATTTTGATGTGTTATTTACTTAAAAAATATACCTGAAGTGATAAACTGTTGATAATAATAGAGCAATAAGGTCCCTATTAAAAATTTTAGAATAGATAGTAAGTTTAGTGTTAAATTATTAAATAAAATATGTCAGAAGATTTTAGGAGAGACTATTTTGTTACCTTTGGAAGCATAGAGGTGTCTTCAGCTAGAGAGGCACACACAAAAAGCAGGTGGAGTTCTGAAGATGACAACTCAAAATACAGGGACTGAATATGAGCTCTCAGTGAACAATCAGGAAGGAAAATGCTCACAACTCAAACACTGGAGAACAAGGAAGCACCTGGATTGAGACAGTGGCCAAGAAAGCTGTCAAAGAGCTAGAGAATAAAAATGGTTGCTGCAGAAGAGAATGCAATCGTGGGAAGTGTTCAAGGTGACCCAGCTAGCAAGTCTTCCAGGATCCAAGGAATGTCTGGGTAGCATCATTGCTGATTTCAAAGAAATTTTAGCAACTTGAGTCACAAGATAACCAATTCAGGCAACAAAAGGAGCATGAACATAGACTGAAGCTTCCAAAAGTCAATTAATATTCTGTGAATATTGAAAAGGAAAAACATGATGAGTAGGTAAGCATGTCTGCTATAATCTTATGTGGACTCTTGCCCAGTCCCTCTGTGATTAATATATTCTAAAGACTCTATGAAGAATTACTTCAAAAAACTTAGCATTTTCTGTGGTGTGTGTGTGTGTGTGTGTGTGTGTGTTCATTCTACCTGACACACATTTTTCTTTTTATGATCTCTGTAAGATTTGGGCTTGGATTGTGATTCTGTGAGAATATAAGAGTAGCATTTGTCACACTTTACTCTGTGGCATGCTGGTGCCAAAGCCTGTTAGCCAGAGATGCTGGGAGAAAGAAAAGAGAGCTAGTGTAGTGAAATGTGTTTTCTAAGAGTGAACAAAATCAAATGAAAACACTTTCTTTTCTTGGGTATCTTCAGAACCTCCTCCAAACACTATGACTATCACTATGACTTTTTTGGAAGGCATTATCATGTTGTATGACTCATGTTGAGACATGCAGACCTGGATATATTTATTTGGTAATTTCTAGCTCCCTTCCCCTCAAATTCAATGTTATTATATATATAATACATATTCTTTCTCTCTATACATATATACAATACAAATATATCACTAAATAACAAGAGGGATGAACACCTAAGTGGACAGTAAACTTTCTCATCCATCCATCCATTTGTCCAACACCTACCCACCCATCCATTCATCCACTCACCCATTTGTCCATCTATTCATCCACCACCTATCCACCCATTCATTCATCCATCCATCCATTCCTTCTTTCTTTTCTTCCTTGCATTTCTCTTCTAATTTGATTATTTCAATGAACATTTTAGTCTTTAGAATAAATAAGTTAGAGCTGGAGAAAGGGCTCAGTGATTAATTTTTTTCTGCTCTTCTCAGCTCAGAAGCACCTTTAAGTCCAGCTCCAGGGGATCTATCACTCTCTTTTAGCCTGCATGTGCGCATGCGCACACACACGCACACACAATTTAATAACGTTATCCATTAAATTACAAAATAACTCTTGGAAATCACCATTAACAGAATGTATGGGCTAAGGGCTATGGCTCTAGTAATCTAGGACTTTAAATTTCTTTGAAAACCTGTTAGGGTCTGAGGTGCTGGCATGCACCAAAATCTTCAGAGAAACAGGGAATATCAGATATACTTTTTAAAAAAATTATTAATTACACTTTATTCACTTTGTATCCCCCTGTAGCACCCTCCCTCCTCCCCTCCCAAACCTTCCCTTCCTCCTCCTTCTCTACTCATGCCCCTCCCCAAGTCCACTGATAGGGGAGGTCTTCTTTTCCTTCCTTCTGATCCTAGTCTCTTAGGCCTCATCAGGAGTGGCTGCATTGTCTTCCTCTGTGGCCTGGTAAGGCTGCTCCCTGCTCACGGGGAGGTGATCAAAGAGCAGGCCAATCAGTTCATGCCAGAGGCAGTCCCTGTTCCCATTACTATGGAACCCACCTGGGCACTGAACTGCCATGGGCTACATCTGTGCAGGGGTTCTAGATTTTCTCCATGCATGGTACTTGGTTGGAGTATCAGTTTCAGGAAAGACCCCTGTGCTCAGATTTTTTGGTTCTGTTGCTCTCCTTGGGGAGCTCCTGTCCTCTCCAGATCTTACTATTTCCCACTTCTTTCATAAGATTCCCTACACTCTCCCCAAAGGTTGGCCATAAATCTCAGCATCTGCTTTGATAGTCTGCAGGGCAGAGCCTTTCAAAAGCCCTCTGTGGCAGGCTCGTACCTTGTTCCCTGTTTTCTCCTTCTTCTGATGCCCATCCTCTTTACCTTTCTGGATGGGGATTGAGCATTTTAGCCAGAGTCCTCCCTCTTGATTAGTTTCTTTAGGTGTACAGATTTTTTGTAGGTTCATTCTATATTATATGTCTATATGAATGAGTATATACCATATGTGTCTTTCTGCTTCTGGGATACCTCACTCAGGATGATCTTTTCCAGTTCCCACCATTTACCTGAAAATTTCATGATTTCCTTGTTTTTTATTGCTGAGTAATATTCCATTGTGTAGATGTACCACAATTTCTGTATCCATTCCTCAGTTGAGGGACATCTGGCATGAAAATGAAAAGCTTCTGTAAATCAAAGGACACTGTTTTTAGAACAAAATGACAGCCTACAGACTGGGAAAGGATTTTCACCAACCCTATATCTGACAGAGGGCTAATATCCAGAATATATAAAGGACTAAAGAAGTGGAAGAGCAACAAATCGAGTAATCCAATTAAAAATGGGGAACAGAGATAAACAGGGAATTCTCGATAGAGGAATGTAGAATGGCAGAGAAACACTTAAAGAAATGCTCAACGTCCTTAGCCATCAGGGAGATGCAAATCAAAATGACCGTGAGACTTTACCTTATGCCCATCAGAATGGCCAAGATCAAAAACTCAAGTGACAATACATGCTGGAGAGGTTGTGGAGAAAGGGGAACCCTCCTCCACTGCTGGTGGGAATGTAAATTTGTACAACCACTCTGGAAATCAATCTAGTGCTTCCTCAGACAACTAGGAATAGTGATTCCTCAAGATCCAGCTATACCACTCTTAGGCATATATCCAAAAGAAGTTCAAGTACACAATAAGGACATTTGCTCAACCATGTTTGTAGCAGCTTTATTTGTAATAGCCAGAAGCTGGAAACAACCCAGATGTACTCTTAGCTGCAACACTAGGCTCTTCTGTGATTGCCTTCTAGTGATCTAATCAGGCATCGACTGAGGAATTCCAAGTGGGGCATCTGTCTTCAGGGAGTTGTAGAGGATGTCTGCAACAGCAGCCTCATCCCTTCTTTATGCTCAAGGAAAAGACAAGCTATCCCTAAGTTTTACTTCTTTTTTTTGAATAGTTTCACAAGGATCCCTCTTCTCTGCCTTGCTCCTATGCCCTCCTTCACAGCTGGATGATCAGCTCATCAGACTCTAATTCTTTTGGAGGAACGTGTCCCCACATTATAGAGCTCATTTTTTCTCCTGCCTTGGTAGTTTCCTTGGTTCAGAGAAGCTGCCACCTTATTCAATATTAAACTCTCTGATATTTCTCTTGCTCTTGATTCACAGATGTTTCACTGGGCTTTCAGATAAGTACTTTCTGGGGGAACATGTCTGTCCCCTGTAATTGCTAAAGCCACTAGAAAGAAATGTGTCAGATTGTTTTCCTAAAGCCATTCCCTTGGTGCAGGCCATCTGTTCAATCACCAAGGTGGATCGCCCCTTAGAAAGTCTGAGTTCCTGTGGTCTCACTTCTTCATGTCTTAGCTCTGCAGAAGGACAGAGGACTACATGTATAAAGCAGAGCTGGGACAGTCGCCTTTGTGTCAAGAGGCAACTGTACCACCATACTTTACCAGGAATTCACAGCACTGAGTAAGCCGGGTAACCCTCTCTTGCCTTTACTCTCCTTCCCAGAACAAGAAGAAAGAATGGCACTTCCAATTGGTGTACAGTTGCTTCCAATAGGGCAGTTAACCCAGAAGTCACTGGATGACAGAGGATGCAAATTCCATGAGCATAAAATACTCTTTGTGACTGAGATGCACACTGAAGAGTCAACATTAAACTTTTCTTCAGAGTCACTGCACATACGACACACCACAATTGCAGAGAATCCATGGAGCTGCTTGTCTAATAAATGAAGTTCATCTATAAATGGTTTGGCCCAACCAAAGTGGCTCTAATCAAATTGGGGGCAGATGAGTTCTGTAGATGTAGCTTCTTTCATTAATTTACTGCTGTTTAGGGTTCATGGTCAATGGGCAATTGATATTATTTGTGACAACACTAAATAAAGGAAGTAAAGGAAAATAAGTCAGGTGATGTATTGCAGAGATAAATCATACCCGCCACGTGGGGAGAAGAAGCCCTCTAGCAGAGGCACTTAGCACACTTCATTTGATTCCCATTCGTCAGCCTTGGAGCTTGTGCTTCAGAGAGAATGCAAAGGTAAATGAACACCAAAATATGATTTACAGCCCTGGAAAACGGTCCTACCCAAATAAATCAAGGTTCCACTTCATTTCAAGCATTGGTTTATCCATAATAGGCCTTTTTACAATCATGAAATGCCATGATAAACAAACCCAAACCAAACACACAGCTGCAATGAGAGATAGGCATGACTCTCTGTGTGCACAGAGAAGCGAAGAGGCTTAAGCTACTGCAGTTATTGAGAAAATGGACAGCATGGTTTTCAAGCACAGGAAAGAACACATCAGTCGGTTATCTAATACCAAATGCTCAGCACTGAACCCAGATACAAAGAAATAACACTCTATAGACTCAGCAGGTTACATACACACACATATATATGTGTGCATATATATATATATATATGTGTGTGTGTGTGTGTCTCTCTCTCTATATATATGTGTGTATACATGTATATATATATGTCATGGCATATATAGTATATATGTATCTATATGACTAAAGAAAAAGAGGCTATGAATTTGAAAGAAAAAGAAACAGAATTTCAAGGAGGGTTAGGAGGGTATAAATGGAAGAGGAAAATGATGCAATTGTATTATAATCTCATTTTTCTAAATTCCTGGTTTGAGTAATAAATGATGTAGTAGTCCATTCCTATGAGAAGAGATTTCAGAACTTTTGGATTTAAGATATTTATGCCAGACTATATGTGTGTGTATATATGTGTGTAACAGTGTTAAAACTCTTAGGAAGAATACTTTGAGGACCCATTCTGAATCTACAATGTTAAAGATTGAATCCAGGCAGAGATAAAGGAAGAAATAGGTAAGTGTGAGGTAGGTAAATCACATATTCATATTTGAATCTCATATATAGATTTATGTGTGTGTTTGTGTGTATACCATTTTAGAGGATATTTATATATATGGGTTAATTGCCTTGCAACTCAGCAGGGTAGAGCATGGGAGTCACTGAAAGCCAGGCATCTCAGATCAGGCAATGTCCTGAGCCTCAGACACAGAGACAGTCACAAAAGAAAACCATTCCTACCTCCAAATGGTCTCATTGGATTTTTGTTTCAGGGTGAGTAGATAAAACTTTGAACTTGATGTTAGAGAACTTTCAGTACAATATAAACAAAGATGATCAGGACAAAACAAGGAGGCTTGCCATCATAACTGTTTCTCTTGATAGACGTGGTTGTCACAAACAGAGTTCTATGTGAACTTATTTTATTAAGATTATATTTTAAACAAAAATATTCAATTGAAAGCATGATCTTACAATTACAGATGTTCAGAGCTAGAGGGGCTTCTATACACACCCTTTAGATGTCCAATTTCCAAGTTCCAAATGAAAACAAGAAACCTTGGGGGGTTAAAAATTGAGTTAGCCAAGGTCACACCACGAATTAGTCACAGAGCCGTGCCCCAGGCTCCAATTTTGTTAGTCCACCAAACTCGAGGACTTGAGTTCTATGAACAGTTCTATGAACAGTTAAAGTACATGTGTGCTGAAATCTTTATATCCCACAGGTTGATTGTGAAATTCAAGCAAAACAGGTGGATATTTCAGTTTAGGTACTCCCCACATATGGATATGTATATGCATGTGTGAATTCACACAGGCTTTGTGTACACCCAGGCCTTGTGATGTTTTTCATTTTAGGTTTCCTGTACTTAAAAAAAATAAAAGTAACAGCAGTCTATTGATTTTGTTCAAACAGCCATTTCAAAAAGCATTGAGTGTGGTTTCAAACATGGAAGCAGCTTCCTGATATTTTCAAAGCATTGTTGCCCTTAAATATTTGTTTTAAAAAGTTTTTATTAGCATGTGTTAATTACACTTAGTAGTGGATTTCTCTTTCTTGCCTTTATAAACGTATTCTGCTCATACTCAGCCCTGCTGGGACCTGTTCTTCTCTCCCTTCTTCCTAAGAATCCTCTCACAGCACTCCCTCTTTCATTTCTTATGTCCTGTATCTCTCTCTCTCTCTCTCTCTCTCTCTCTCTCTCTTTCTCTCTCTCCTTTTCCCCCTTTCCGTTCTCTGCTTCTTAATTGTGGTTTAAGACACACTGGACTGATAGTTGCCTGCTTAGTGCCACACCTGGAAGGTCATGCATGGTCTGTTTTTTTTTTTTTTAATTGCTTCAAAGCAGGTGTAGTTAGAAGTATTGAAAGATACTTGGGAAGGGCTTAGCATCTTTTCAGGGGCTACTGTACCCCCCCTTGCCCATGCCCCAGTGTTTGGGCTGCTGATAATGCTTATACTTATGAACGTTAATATTTCATCCTCTTATTGCAGAGGTTTTTACAAATGACTGAACTTATGCAACCATGCTGCCTGAAGTTAAGATTATACATTGCTGAGGTTTAAGTAGGTGTTTGCCTAAGAGCGGCATTTTCCACAGAAAACACGTTTTCAGAAGGCAAGCAGAAACAGTTGGGTTTTCATTCTATTACCATTGAAATTGCACTTCTTTTTGTTAATGATTGAATAAATCAGAATTTCAGTGGTGTATTCTCAGCATTTTCTTCTATTTATTCCATCTGTTATGGGAAGGCTCCTGCATCTTGAGAAATAACCCACTTTATAGTCAAAAAGTATAGTCTGCAAATTTAAGCTGTTTATTGTGGGATAAAAATAACCATAAAACAAACAGGCTCTCCTTGAATATCTGTGCCCTGGTTGGAGAGCTCTTCCAGGCCCTTGGAAAGGTTTAGCTATAAAACACCCTGAAAAACAATTTCTCACAGTCCTAGCTCATACAAAGGAAACTGTTTCTCTCATCCTGGTTAGCGTGACTGTAGGTATGCCTAGGGATTAAACAAATAAACCAGTTAAGACCTAAAACCCTCCCTAGGCCAAGAAGCTCTTACCTGTTTTTTGTTGTTTTTCATACCATCCCTTAAAACCCAGGTAAGGTGGTTGGGTAGGGTTAGGAGGGTGGCTTGCTTGGCCTGAACTAAACATGAAGATAAAATCCCCAAACAACAGGACGGCTTCCTCTGGTGCTGCTGGGACACCAGCTTCTAGCCCAGCCCTTGTGGTTCGTGCTTTCCCTACCTGTTACAAGTCATTTATTTTTATGATACCTTTAATGAAAGTGACCTATAGAAAGAGTTTTGGGCTATGGTGTGTTAGGGGAAGAAAGGGAATTTGGGCTTATACTGATACAGATAACTAACAAGAAAATAAAAGTTTTCACAAAGAGAGATGAGCTATTGAAACAAACTTTCCCAATCAAGACAATAAGAGGCATGAACACAAAGGAGAAAGTAACATTGGGCACTGTCTCAGCTCTGTTCTATAGTTGATGTGCAAATATTCAACTTTAAGCCACTTGTAAGCTTCACTCCTGTCTTTGCTGCTCTTGCTGTAATACCTGTACTTTGGAGGACATTTCAGTAACTTAATGTTCCCTTAGCCCATATTAAATATTTTTTCCTGAATTTGCAAGGTAATATCTTGACTAGGTGAGGCTGACTTGCCAAAATCCTTCCTTTCTTATATTTATCTGATACAGAGGCTTGAGGGGAACTTGGAGGTTTTCCTTCCAAACAGGCTCGTAGATTATTTCCTTGTTTGGCAAGAGAATGGAATTTACCATCACTTGGGAAAATTCTGAAGTCAAACTGTGAAATTGAACAAAATTTTCATCAGCAAAAATTGAGTTTGAGAAACATGTGTTTCCCCTTTGGTAACAGGGCTGCAAGGTAGATAGGAAGCAGGGTTGGGGGCTGAAGCCTTCATTATTCTTCGCTCCATAACTGTTCAGCAGTTGTGGCAAGAATGGAGAGAATCCCAGCTGCAATGCCCAAAGCAAAATCTTTATGAGCACAAGTGATGGAACTCAGAGACACGAACTAGGTGTCCACCCCTTGATCTTAACACACAACATTTGTATACACAACAGACCGTAGAGACAAGCTAAAAAGGATAGAGGTCTGGAAACAGAAAAGGTTCAACGATCTCACCAGGCTCTGTTCTTACAGACACAGTGAAGTCAAGATAGTGTTTTCACAAAAGAAATCTGACAATTGACTATTTTCTGAGATTATCAGTTAATCCCAGCCTAACTGATATATTTTAATAGATAATTATGCCTTAAATTTGTTAACCTGGTTCACCATATCTAATCTTCACAAATCTGTAAGATTGGTACCATTTCTTAAGAAGCGCCTACTAACTCAAAATGCTAAACAATTTTCTCACAGCCAGAATTAGATGTGTTTGTATAAACCCCAGAATTAGATGTGAATGTATTATAAATATATCAGTGCTTTGCATAAACAAATGAAATTTCACAGCTCCATCTTCCTCTGAATAAATAAGAAAGGGTTCTCTAAGTTACCGTGTAGGAAACGTCATCTGTGAGAATCGAGTTTGCAAACCTGAGCTAAGATACTGAGAGCTTTTTCTAGAAACCACACTCTCAGGGTCACTCAGTCTTTCCCGGTAACATAAATACATGGTCACCTTTATGTCCCACTGCTCAAGCATATTGCTCACGACAATCCTTGCACTCCCGTGTGCTGACTCTGCTTTGTGTGGAGGAAAAATCAACAGAATCACCATCATTACCACCGAAAAGTATTTAGTCAGGCCTCAGTCTGTGCACCTGTTGTTGTTTTGCAGTATGGGCTTCCAGACGTGTTTTCTGTCCGCTGGGAACTTAAAGACAAAGAGAAGCAAAAGATAGGACACACAGACAACTAAACAAGCAATGAGACTTGTACACAGCACATATGCGCCAGCTCCTATTTGCATATGGAAATGTCGACTTTGTAGATTCAAGTTAATGATGTTTTGCTTTTGTCAATCCATTATGAGCTGTCAGCTATTAAAATCTGGCCCCAAGTGGTATCTTAGCACAGTGACTTGCCTGAGCCTGCTGTTCTCTTAAGGAGGTTACGGTGTCAATGCTATGGAGCCTCAGGGAATCTTTAGCTTGTATAGGCCATGCATTCAGGGTCAGTAATGTTTCCAGACATGGCTAAATATCAAATAATTCTTTTTCAATTTTTAAAAGTTAGTTTTAAAAATTCACACCAAATCATTTATTGGCTTGCTCTAATACAGGGAAGCTTAAAGAAACTTGGCAAATTGAAAGTAAAAAAAAAATCTTATTTTACAGTTTGATAAAAGGCAAGACAGTATAATGTTCCTTTTTTTTCATATTTCAGTAGTAGTGAAAGAATTACTCCTATCTCACCAATCCTCAGGTTATATTTAAACCGTGTCTTGCTTCACGAAGTCATTGGATTCATAAACATGTATAGAAATAAGCAAACACCAGACAATGGTCACTGTGTTCAGTAGTATTTTTTGTTTATTTGTTTCCTGTGTGTACTTTTTAGCAAAATATGAATGACCATGGACTAGAAGCTACACACATGTAATTTAATATTGCCAATATCTCATGGCTTCATCCTAAATTTTCCCTTGAAGTGTCTTATTTTTCTCATCTGTATTTTCCTTCAGTGTGACTCACTGGAGATCAGAACAGTTTTGCTACAAACCTCCCTTCCTTCTGTCTTCCAGTTTCTTTCCTCCTCTGTTGTCCACCCTTGCTAGAATATCTACTGTGCTATGCAGTCCATCAGAGGTTCTGACCAGCCCTGCAAGGGTAAGTATGGCTGTCTTACTGAGGCTCTGCAGGGCACCCTGACATTGAACTTTTGGACTATACATATGCGCATAACTTTTGGACCCACATATACATAATTTAGGAATGAGGGGACTTTCCTGCTCACGAGGTCATGCTTGGATACTGGGGAAGAGGTCAGCAGGGAAAGCCCCCCATTACCTTGGAAGTAAAACAATTCAGAGGCATTCTTTAAGTCACCTTAGAACATTGGCCCAATATAGTTCTAATGAACTCCCTGGGTTCATGTAGTAATAAGCACCGGGTATACTATTCTTTTCCAACATTCTTTATTTAGAGTACTTAAGGCTAAAACATAGCTATTATATTTTTCTCATTGTGATCAGTTCATTTTCTGTTAGCACACCCATTAAAATATGTATGCAACCAACAATGTTAGAACTACTTTTATTGTATTGTTTAGGTTAAAAGGAGGTAAAGAAATGGATGTTTTCACAGCAAAGAGATGGTAATTGTGCTTGCGTGTTGCTATGGATGTGTTGCCTTGGAGGCTGGAGAATCGGACAGAGTTGGGTGCAGTATGGTCCTTTCTAGTGGGCATACAGAAACAGTAAATTATAATTTCATTGATGCTAAGATCAATGTAACTAGCACTATTGTTTTCTAATTGGAAAAACCATATTCCTTATCATTGAAATTTGTAATATAATTTCTATCATCTACTCTCTCCCCCCTTTAGTACAAACGAAGTGTTATAGTCAATTTCTTGATTTTTCTGATATGGATAATTATTTTTAAGTGACTGGTAACTCACATTCCAAATTAAAATAAACCCAACTTATTGGTCCATATCCAATTTGTCATCAGCGAGATAACAGCCTTTAAATGTAGAATCATAATTAGGATTAATTAAAACAATTTAAGAAGATCTTGTAGGGAAACTAAACATAAAAATCAGTTGAAATTGGACCTTTCTTCTCCTTCCTGATCAATGTCTAAATGCCTGTGGGCACCAAAGTGCTCTGATGTCAAGGATTAAAACGGGGCTCCTTTCAAGAGCAATAAATCCACTTAAAAATATGTAAATGTGTTTCACTTACTACTGACCTGGAGGTGAAAAGTTCTATATCAAATTACTAACAGCCTTAGATACTCATCCTTCTCTTCCAATTTTAATTTCAATAAGCTGAGAAATGAGCTATGAAAGAATGCTCATTTATACTATAGAGAAAAACAGAAAGACTCCCTTCATGATGCTCAGCCTACAAAGCTGCAAGCTCAGAGGACAAAGTAAAGGAAACTCCCATGTTCTCACCAAGTAGTGTGGCCTCTTCAATTTTATTCTTCCTCTTAGAGTTCTCTTCATCACTCTAGAAGAGCCTATTGCTTCATGTTAATCCATCAAAATGCCTCTGTACTCAGATTTCCTGACACTTGGAGTTTTCTCCGAGAGCCCACAGACCACTGCACCACCCACCCTACCAGTCCTGGTGCTCATGGCCCATCCTACCAGCCCTGGTGCTCATGGCCCATCCTACCAGCCCTGGTGCTCATGGCCCATCCTACCAGTCCTGGTGCTCATGGCCCACATGCTGGACTCAGCACCCACCATGACCTCTCAAAGAAAAGTCAAACTTCTTTGTCCAAACACAGGGGCTACCCTGCCACTGTAGGAAATACAGCTTCTAGAGGAAGCAAGGAAACATTCCTTGACTAACAGTCTAATGCCTTGTAAGATGTGGCCTCATGGACAATTTCATCTTCCTTTGTTTTTTTGGTCTGCTAGAAACTCTGTGAGGCCAGGAAAACACTTCTGCTGTGAATTTTGTACACAAAGCTACATTTCTTTAATAGCCAAAGAATACTTACTAGGCTATTGTTTCACTTAGCCTCACTTAGCCACCCCGCCATGTATTTTGGGTTGAGTTAAAAGATATTTCAAATATTTTGACTTTTGTTACTATAACAACCCTGGAAATACAGATGATTAGGGCATAGTCCTCTCGGACTCAAGGTGATTTTGCTAGTCATGCAAATTTCCCCATAAATGATGTTGGAGCCTCAGATATATTTTAGTCTTCACTTCATGTGGTCAATGACATCTTACCTCACAGAGAGGAATAGAGCGATACCCACCATTTGTTATAACATTGGATATTTAGGTAAATCCCTTAAACTTCTAACTCATGAATGTGTTATGCTTTGTTTTCCTTTCAGTTCTTCAAGGGGGACACATTCCTTCCCAGAAATGTGTACAATGACAAGTTTGGCTCATGTTTGATTTTTTATATATATATTTCAATATAGACCTTCAACGAATTTGGCAGATATATCTCCATTTGCTTATCACAATACTATCATTTGTTGCTACGTAGCGGCTTTCAAAAATATTTGTTAAATACTTGGCACATAATTGGAGCTGAGTAAAACCTAGTGACTTCTCATTTTTTTCCTACTATTTACTGAATTTAAAACTGTGTAGGTAAGCTGGGTGTGATGGTGCACACCTTTAGACCTAGTACTTGGGAGGCAAAGTCAGAGGGATCTCTGTAAGTTTGAAGCCAGCAAGGTCTACAAAGAGAATCCAGGATAGCGAAGACAGAGAAACCCTGTCTTGGGGAAAATAACCTGTCTAGATAGGTATAATTAAAATATTTGCTACTTTAAACATGTGTGTGTGCACGCGTGCGTATCATGTCCATACAAATATATATTTAGAGTTCAAAGAAAACAAGGACTATATGTACTGTTTACCAATAATTGTCAGCTTCTCAGAGCGATGTCTTTGCAAGTGATCAAACTTTATTTTAAGGCTATAATATGAAGACCATGGCCAAATCTCAGCTGTGTCTTAACTGTGACATCCATTCCCATTACATGCTGTTTCCTTATATGTTGACATAAAGACAAACATTTCACCATTGTCATAAAGGTTTCTAAGCCATGGTCTCACTAAACTCCAAGAGTTCCATGGCTACATAAATAAGTTATTCTTACTAATATTTTTAAAGGCTTTTCTCTTCCCCACTTTGAAAAAAGTAAACAAAACCCAAGATGAGCAAAGGAAAACCAAGCACAATAGAAAAACATCAATAATAATCACATACAAATAGGAATTTGATGTTTTGACCTCAGTTTTCCCCTCAATCATTGTTACATTTATTACTTTCCTATGTATACTCTGAGATAATGTATTTTGAATAGAATAGCTATTTAAATAAATCATTTGCATTTATGTTTCATATCTTAGACATGTTGGAAAACATGGAAACAGCAACAGGGAGTTGTGTGTCTATGTCTCCATTTACAAATCCCATCTATTTTAAAAAAAAATAAGTACCCTGGCCTGGTTATCCAAGGTATGACTAATGGAAATTCATCACCAGACTGAAGATACAACCCAGATAGACTGGGAAGTAACTGTGATCAGGGTGCATCATATGAAACATTATGTTGAAAAACATACAAGAATGGCAGGAATAAGAAGAAGTATGCAACGTTAATGAATTGTAAGACACTTTAGAACATTCTTGAACTGTGCTCTAAGTGTGCCAAATAATTTAGAAAATCAAGAGAAATTCTGAAGATGAGTATAGACGGTACATTTTCAAGATGGTGAGTGGTTAACTCATAGAGTCATTCTGTATTGCCAATAGATATTGGAGAGCATCTTGGCAAATGAAACTTTAGCATCTGAGAGTATCTGTTCAGTTTTTTATTAGTAAAAAGTAATTTCTCTATTCTTAGTACATAGTGCCAAAGAATTGTGGTCAACGTGATTTCTTTCTTTCTTAGCCTCCATGCTGTTTGATTGTGAGTGCAACTCATCCCAGACAGATCTCAGTAGTAATGCACAAGTAAATTAAGGCAGCCAACACTCTCTCCCATGGGTGACAAGAGTTGGGTTAGGGTATAGACAGATTTCCCGAGTCAAGTAATTCATGTGCAATAGAACTCATTTTCATGCATTTTGAATGAATTACTGGGAAATTAGAGCTTTCTCTTCATTACTGGGCATAAAACAGGAAAGATGTTGACCAGTCATACATCATAAAAGAGAATGTGTCTACCACTAAGAAACCTATTTAAATAATGGGAAGGTGGGGGCAACTGGGAGCTGTCAAACGATTAAAACTCAGGACCAAGCTTTCTCTGACAGCACACCTACAGTAGTTAGGTGATGAGGAGGTACACACCACCCTTCTTTCTATGGATTATAAAGATGATCCTTTGGACTGTAAATGTGGCTCAGTGCAAGGCACTACATCCAATCTTTAGTGCTGAAAAACAACAAATAAATATATAAAATAAACACACACATAAACAGAAATGAACTGAAATAAACACCCTCTGCAAACCTACTAACTGGATTCACCTATACTCATCTGGATGGTGAATTTGAAAATCCCTGATTTCCTGGGCTTGGGTTATATTTATACAATATGTTATAGTCTGGAGTGCCAATAGATTTTTTCCCTTTATGACTACCACTGGCACATTTTTTAAAGTCGTGATATTGTAAATGTTTTCTCTTTATATTAGTGAACATTATTTCTCTAGCTGATGTTTTATAGAGAGTTGTGTAGAAGTTACAATCTAGGCTTTGAAAGTGACGATCAGTGTCTGCATTTAGGATTCTACTCTTTGGCCTGTAATAACTAATTTTGTTAACTTTTCTGATCCTCTACATTTTGACTAGCAATATATTATTGTACAAGCAACCTCACCAAAGTGTTAATATAATGATACACATTGAATATTTGACAAGTCTTATATAGAGGAGTTATCATTACATCTGTGAATATGATTTTAATGATCAGAGATGAGTACATAAAATATTTAGAAGTTAATACTAAGACAGGAGACTGTTATTCATTAAACAAGCAAAATAATAAACATGGAGAAAAACACTCCCTTCAAACCTAAAGGGATTAGATAGACATCCTCCAATCACTATGTAAATAAAGGAGGAAAAATCACCATAACCAATGTTTGGTTTATTTTCTATGGTTTTATGTAATAATCTTAAGGGGGGAGATAACTTAGGAATGTGCTCTTGATCATTGGGGTGGGGAAGAATGCAGGTCAGGAAATATTTGGGAAGATACTACCTATGCAACATGGCTGTAACAATGACTCAGGAGGATGCCTAACTGCTCATCACCCAAAGCAACAATAATGGGATCACAAAGACAAAGTACATGTTGCTGGAGGTGCTAGAAAGCTGCTTTTTCTTACATCTACAGAGCAGCCAGTAACTTTCAGGGCTATTTTAAAGTAAGCACTAAGAATTAAAGAAACGATGATGAATGAGTTTGAACTGGGCAAACAGCTAGGATTTAATGTTCAGTGTATCAGTTCTGGGAATCACCCTAGGCTAGAAATGCTTGGCTTTAAGAAAGACTTCAGCTTTCTTAAAAATAAAAAGTAAAATAAAACAGCAGAAGAAGCAGGCTTTGGAGAGATATGTAAGGAGAAAATGTGATTGAAATAAATATCTGTCAACAAAATTCAACACTGGCAATGTGTGAAGCTTTTAAGGATCACTGGAAGGGGTTATACCGCTACATTCTCACCAACCCTTTCTCCCTCTTGCTTTTTGGTTTAAATTAAATGGAAGCTACACAATGGGAAATCAATATTTTGTTGTTCCAAACAGTGCATTCACCTTGGGGGCACAGTATTCATGTAATTCTGTTGGGAGATTCTTTTGAAAGAGAGTTGAGAATGACCGGAAGAATGTGAAGACTGATCACAAAGTCACCTCCCAGCACAGTGCTGTCTTTCCAAGTGAAAGTCAAAAAAATTGAGAAACAGCGACCTTTATTGAAGCTGACACTATATGGCTTTAATTTATGTCTGAGGCCTCAGAGAATTCCTGCCTTAAAGCCATAAATGCATATAAGCCCTATAAAAGTGAAACATTTGTAGTAGAGAGGTATACTTTAGCCTGAAGGTCAAATTCCAGGTGTCACCCAAGGTCAGTGACTCCATCCCCTCCACAATCCTGGTATGTGTTACATTTCTAAAGTTCCCACAGGCATTCTTGAAAACAAAGATATGCAGAAGATAGGTTAAAGTTTTTAGTTTCTAAAGCAGAGTTTAGACCAGGAATATCATTTTTCCAATAGCCTAAGGAATTCTTTTAAATCATCCCAACCAGAAACATCTCTTATTCATTTGTTCGTCGTTTTGCTTATTCAACCAGTCACTGATTATTTCTTTGGCCTAAATACCTTTCTTGTTCTCATTAGAGTACAGCTGAAATCCTAAATGGATATTCCTGGCTTTGAACCCTGCTGTTTAACTTCAGTAGTTCTCCCTTGCAATGCAATGTTTGCAAAATATTTTTGTCATGGTAGATGGCCGCCATTCATTATGTCTGCTTCAGAACGAGTGGGTGAGGACACAAAGCCTTTGATAATGAGTCATCCCCATCAGTCATGGTGGCACGCAGTTGTATTCTTGTTTCCTGGGAGGCTGACTCAGGAGGAGAAGCAAAAATTGAAAGCTAGTCTGTGCTATGCTGAGTACCAATCTCAAAATAACACTAAACAAACCACAAATAAACAAATAGAAAAAGGAACATCAATCAAGAATGATGACATAGGGAAGGAGAAATCAAAAGCTGTGAGCTTTATGGTGACTCCTAGGATGGCCAAAGTCTCATAGTTACAAAAGTGAAATAAACTGCTAAGAACCCCAGTTCTGTGATTGTTTCATGAAAGAATCTGGGGAGCAGGGCAGAGAGATACAACAGTGAGGAAAGAGAGGGTGATGGGAAAGGCCGGGTGTAGCATTCCTCCCACAGAGAGCTCTTCCCACAGTCTCAAGAATAAAAACTGTGAAAAGAAGAAAACCAGCAAAGTATTTTCTGCCATCTCATTTTGACCCCATAGCTTCTCTGAGCTCAGTGACAACACAAGATCCATAGAAATTTAGTAGTAAAAGCCTGGACCTCAGTACTATAAACTTGATCTAGCTGCCAGCTCTTAGTGTATTACTTAAGTTCCAAAGACTCATTAGGTAATGTTATTACAAGCAAAACAACACATTTTTATATATAGGCCTAGGGCTTCCCCATATCTGCACTTGAGAAACATCAAGGTCAAGAGACCTCCCTTCTTTTCATGTCTGGCTCCAGGTAGTTTTTATTGGCTTTCAATATGGGTTTTATTTTTGAACTTTTGGTGGGAAGCAATCCCAAATCCTACCTTCTAACCTCACTACATAAAGCAGAGCAATACTGAAAACGCAAAGAAGACATAGATCTATTACAATAACTTTGCCATAAAGGTTTTCCCACACAGAACTGTAATGTATGGTTTGGGACCCTTGCTTTTTCATTACTTAATTTTTTTTATCAGTGTTCCATTTTATAGACTGATATTGTAAAAAAGAGATAATAGCATTTAAAATTCAAGGAAGCCTCAGTTCTCCCACAGGACTGAATGTGGGATGGAATTTGTGATCAGAGAGGTGAAATAAATAGCTTGGTCAAAATTATTCAACTGATTAGTTGTCATTATTCAGACTATGGTTTGGCTGGGACCAAAGCATCCACTCTTGTAAATATAGTAATTTGTAGCAATAGTATATGGGCATTGCTCGTGATTATTTTTAATTAAGTTTTTATTTTTATATTAATTACAGTTTATTCACTTTGTATCCCAGCTGTAGCCCCCTCCTTCATTCCCTCTTAACCCCACCCTTCCTCCGTCATCTCCTCCCATTCCCCTTTCTCAGTCCACTGATAGGGGAGGTCCTCCTGCCCTTCCATCTGACCATGGCTTATCAGGTCTCATCTGAACTAGCATTGCTTGTGATTATTAAGCATATGTTTCTAAAGTCTTTAAAGCCCATGGTTTATGTTGATGTGTGGCATTGTTTCAAATTCAGAATATAGAGAACTATATTATAAATATACTCTTAAGTTTAAATAAATGTTGTATGTTTAGAACAACTTCCAATATTCATGATAGGCTGACCATGCTGTCATAGGTGCAAGCACATTGTTTTCATCTTAATCTTGGAGAAAAATTGTGACCACCACTTCTAAGAGTTAATCATGAATGTCAGTTTGTTTGGATAAAGAAGTGTGGAGCTCAGTAGAGCACATCTTTTGGTGTGTCTATAAGGATGCTGGCAGAGAGGACTATCTAAGATGAAAAGATATGTGCTGAATGTGGGAAGAATTGCCCTCTAGGCTAGAGGGTGAAAGGATTAAAGGAGAAGAACCTTAGTGTAGGCAGCCGTTCTCCCGCATTCTTGCTCTCAGCATATTCTCTCCTTTCTCCTTCCTCTTTTATCTCTCCTTTCTCCCACTCATCCTTCTCTCTTTCTCTTTCGTCTCCCCTTCTCTTCTTTCTCTCCCCTCTCTTTTTCCTCTCTCTGCCTCTCTACTCTCTCTCTCCTTACTATATGTTCTGATGTGAATTATTCAACTCTACCTTGCTCTCCCTACCAAGATGAACTGAAACTTTTAATGCCATGGACCAAAACAAATATGTTTTCCCTTAAGTTGTTTATCAGGCATGTAGTTATTGTGATGAAAAAACTTTCTAAATTGACTAACGTCAGGTGGTACCAGAGAAATATGATTATCACAGTGGCTGTATCCAAACATGCAGTTGTTAAATCCTGTTTCTGATTTATGAGAAGAATATGAGGGAAAAAAAACCTAGAGAAGTGCTACTACGATTTGAATGTGAATTGTCTTCTGTAGGTTCGTGTGTTTTAACACTCAGTCCCCAGCTGGTGGTGTCTTCAGGAGAACTTGTGAAGATACTGGGGCAGGAGACATGGCTGGCATATAAAGGATGTTTAAGGATGGGATTTCAAGATGATGTCTGCTTCTTTGTCTTGTAAGACATGAATGACCTAAGCCCAAATCTCCACTACAATGTGAGCTGCCCTAATCGTGATTTCTCTAACATGGCTGTGCCCTCAAAACTGAAATTCTCAATGGATCTCTCCCCTGTGACATTGTTTTCCTTAGGTATTCTGCCACAGTGATAAGAAAAGTGAACACAGAAAGTTGGTTCCAAATGTTGGGTCATTGTTTGAAAAAGCTACATGGCCTTGCAACTGGTATGAGGGAGGAAGATGGAAGAATTTGGAGGTGTGGATGAGAGAAGGCCTTGGATTCTGTAAGGAAGTGAGGTTAATGGACTATTCTGATGGGATTTCAGAAGACCAGGACTGGAGTAGGAATATAAATGGTGAAAACTGTTTTAATAGAATCTGACTATTGCCCTGTAGTGTGAAAGGGTTATGAGTTCATTGAGGCTTGCACAAAACTTCTGAAAAAAAGCTCGTGACTCTTGGTGATGTGTAGAAAGGACAGGTTCCCTGCATGAACCTTCTTAGGGAGCTGTGTTGCTCATGAAGTTTTGAGGGAAAAACCCAAGTTATAGCTGAGATTCCAGGATGTTGGAGAAGCCAGGGAGATGAAGTAGTCACTGAGGAAAGCTGAAGGTTCCAAGAAGAGTGAGCACAGGTGTCAGCTGCATGTGTATCGGGCAGCAGGGCCCCTGGAACTCAGTTGGGGCTATGGCAGGCTATGACTTTCTGGACATTGAACTCCAGGGTTTGATATTTGCCTGGCTTTGTTTTGGCCTTGATTTAGCATAGTTGTTCATAGCTCAGCTTCCATTTTCCTTTTCTGAAGTGGAAATCCTTACTGTGTTTCATTATATATTGAGAATCTATACATTTCCTTTTAGTTCTATGGGTACTCCCTACTAAAAACTTGCCTTTAATCACAAAGAAGTCTTTGGCTGGACATTGTGGCACATTCGTTTAATCCCAGTGCATGGGAGGCAGAGGCAGTCAGATCTCTGAGTTCAAGGTCAGCCTGGTCTACAAAGCCAGTCCAGGATAGCCAAGGCTCTTATTACACAGAGAAACCCTGCCCTGAAAACAAACAAACAGCAGCAACAACAAAACCCTTAAAGAGACTTTTGATTCTGAAAAATGTTGAGACTGTTAAAACTATAGAGAAATTTTCATTGGACTAAGTATATTTCTGCATTATTAGATGACCATAAGCCAATGGGAACAAGTGGTGGGAAAGTTAAGACTCGAGTTTGAAATGTCTTTATTAGGCTCATGTGTTTGAACTCTTTCTTGGTTCACAACTGGTGGCATTAGATTTAGACACTCTGAATCCTTTGAGGCATGAGGCATGACTAATAGAATCAAGTGAATTGGGGCAGGACTTGAAAGTGTTAATCAGACTGATTCTGTCAGTTCAGTCTGACAGTTGAGTCACACTGATTCTTAATACACCACAATGTGAGCAACTGACATCATAGACTCCCACTGCCACAGAGAAGTCACAGCTTGCATACCTTCCTAGGTACCATAGACTGCACGCTCAAGACTGTGAGCCAAAGTAATCCTCTCCTCCATTAAGTTGCTTCTGTTAGGAATCATGTCACAACAAAGAGAAAAAAACAACTAATAAAACTGAGCAGGGAGGCCTAGAATGATATCAGCAGAGCAGAGTGGACGATTCTGGTAGGAGCCTGGATATCAGAATGCCATTAAACACTCATGATGAGCCTGTGCCCATGAACTTTTACATAGGAATTAGGATTGTGTTGGGAACTGGACTAGAGACCATTTGTGTTATTTTGTGGCAAAAAAATCTGCATTTTTCCATGTCCTGATATATTTTTAGAGGTTTAATGTAAAGGTGACAAAATGCTCAATATTGTACAACAAAACTCAAGCCAGCCTATATAATTCAGGCTGTGAAATGATGACCTCTGGCAGTTTTGAGTCATATTCATAGTTTGAATTATGAGCAAAAAGAAGAGAGAAAAGTTTGAAAGCCTTGCAACTTTCTTAGGGGGAAAAAAGGCATATATATAAATATGGTGCCAAGGAAGAAGATTAGGGCCATTACATAGAAGCTAAATGCTTTATACTGGGACAATAGAAAAGATGTCTTGAAGGTGGCTCAGGAATCAATTGGACCCTGACCACTACCAAACCACAAGTGTAAGAGTTTCAGTGAAAAACTTTGGTTTGAGAAAAGAGCTCTGGGGCCCTTTCCTCATGTGGGTTTGCCCGGGGAGTAACTATTTGCTCATTTTTAGTTAATCAAAGTCTATTTTCGCTACAGTCCCAGTGAACTAAGCTACTGATCTTTCTGGAAGGAAACCTTAGCCCTGTCAAGTAATGCTGGTTGTGCAGGCATGCAAATTACAAGAGTTGCAGGGACCTCAAGGTCTTTATTATTTTGATTTCAGAGGATACCCAGGAAGTCAGAAAATCCCTATGAACATAACCTTGACTGGACATGTGAGCAGCTATAGGTCAACACAAAGATTCAGTAGAGACACCAGAAAACTGAAGACACCAAGAATGTGAATACCTGAGAGGGACTCTGAAAGACTCTACCCAGCAGGGTCTCAAAGCAGATGTTGAGACTCACAGCCAAACTTTGGGCAGAGTGAAGGGAATCTTATAAAAAAAAAATGGGGAGATAGAAAGACTTGGAGGGGGCAGGAGCTCTACAAGGAGAGCAAGGGAACAACAAAATCTAGGTCTAGGGGTCTTTTCTGAGACTGATACTCCAACCAAAGACCATGCATGGAGATAACCTAGAATCCCTGAACAGATGTAGCGCATGGCAGCTCAGTGTCCAACTGGGTTTCCTATTAAGGGGAACAAGGGCTGTCTCTGACATGAACTCTATGGCTGGCTCTTTGATCACCTCTCCCTGAGGGGGAATCAGACTTACCAGGCTACAGAGGAGGACATTGAAACCAATCCTGATGAGATCTGAGAGGGAAGGGGAGGAGGACCTCCCCTATCAGTTGACTTGGGGAGGAGCATGGGAGGAGATGAAGGAGGGAGGGTGGGATTGGGACAAAATGAGGGAGGGGGCTACAGCTTGGATTCAAAGTGAATGAACTCTAATTTAATAAAAAAAATAAATTTTAAATAAAAAGAAAAATCGTGGGCATCACATGTGCGTAGCCAACTCAAGAAATGGACCTTGTGGAGTACAGCAGGCAAGAAAATAAGGTAGGGCTCCCTCAGCCTGTTGGAGTTCATGTAATGACACCATGTACTGTGGATGCCAGCTGGAACTATAGAACTTAATGTTTATGCTACTGAGTTTTAGTCTTGTTTTCCTTTCTTTTCATTCCATCATTTCTCCTTTGCTTATGAAGTATTTATCCCTTTTATTGCATATTGGGAGTGTGTTATGTGTTTTTGGTATTTTATGTTTTAAGAAGGGGATAAAGGGACACTTAACTAGGATTGAACATGCCAGGGATCCTGATGATATACATGAAGTTAATTATAGAACGTTTGCAAATAAGAGTTTGTTTTGAGTCTTAGAAGAGATATTGAATTTAGGAAAACAATTATGACCAAGAATGATCTTAGAGAAGGACTGAGTGCATTTTAAACAGTCCTATGGGAGGAAAGAATATAATGTTATTACTAAAGTAATGTGCTTAGATGTCAATTTGACAAGGGTGTGACTTGCAATGGTCCATCTTTTCCTTCTGAAACAAGGTCTCATGTAATGTAGACTGGCATTGAACTTCCTATGTAGCTAGCTTAGGATGACCTGTGACTATTAATCCTCCATCTTCTAACACAAAACTCCTGATGTTATTGGCATTTTCCATTACACCCTGTTTTATGTGGTTCTAGGAATCACACTGAGGGCGTTTGCATGTTAGGTAGATATTGTACAGCAAATAAACTCTCTCCCCAGCCTGTAACAGTCATTCTTCTGCTTTTGTTTTTTTTTTTTTTTCTTTATGTGTCAGGGTTTCTCTGTGCAGCCTTGGCTATCTTGAACTTGCTTTGTAGACCAGGCTGGCCTTGAGCTCGCAGAGATTTGTCTGCCTCTCCCTCCCTGAGTGCTGGGATTACAGGCGTGTGTCACTGCACCTGGCTCATACCAGTCACGCTTAACTGTCAAGTTGATTGTCTAGATAACTGTTCACATTAGTAAGGCACATTTCTGCGTTTATCCATGAGAGTGCTTGTACAAGTGATTAACTAAGGGCAGAAACCTTGACCCAAACATGATTGACACCATCTCATGAACCAGAGTCCAACAGAACAAAGGGAAGGGGAGTTAATGGAAAAGCATACCTCTCCCTTACAATGGCTGAGATATGAATTACTTTGCTTCACGGTTAACTCCACACCAGGATGGTCTGAAACCTTCACAAATGTGAGCTAAAGTAACTCTCACCTCCCTTATTTTGTTTTGCACAGATCACAATTGATGCATAAGTACTGATACGACTCCATGATTTCTTCAAGATAATACTGCAGTATGAGAGAACAGTGAAGTATCCAGAGCCAAGCCAAGGGTAAACTCAGGATTGACCCTATTCAAGAGTGTATTTCTTCAGCATTTTCAGCCAGCATGCCATATCATAGTATTGCCATGAAATATATGGCATTAATAAGACTTTTTTTTAGATTTCCAGTCTATTGTTGCTTTTAAATTTTTATTTTATTTTATTGTTTTTCATAGAGAATGATTTTTAAATTTTATTTTAGTTTTTTATATTAATTTCAGTTTATTCACTTTGTATCCCTAGTGTAGCTCCCCCCCCCCATCCTACCCTCCCTCCCTCTTCTTCTCCTATGCCCCTCCCCTGGTCCATTGATAGAGGAGGTCCTCCTCCCCTTCCTCTTACTCTAGTCTATCAGCTCTCATCAGGACTGGCTTCATTGTCTTCTTCTGTAGACTGGTAAGGCTGCTCCCTGCTCAAGTGGAGGTGATCAAAGAGCTAGCCACTGAGACAGTCCCTGTTCCTATTACTGGGGAACCCTCTTGGACACTGAGCTGCCATGTGCTACATCTGTGCAGGGGTTCTAGATCGTCTCCACGCATGGTCCTTGGTTGGATTATCAGTTTCAGAAAAGACCCCTGTGCCCAGATATTTTGGTTCTTTTGCTCTCCTTATGGAGCTCCTGTCCTCTCCAGGTCTTTGAATCTCCTACTTCTTTCATAAGATTCCTTGCACTCTGCCCAAAGTTTGGCTGTGAGTCTCAGCATATGTCTTGATACCCTGCTGGGTATGAGTCTTTCAGAGACCCTCTGTAGTAGGCTCCTGTCCTGTCCCCTGTTTTCTCCCTCTTCCAATGTCTGTACCATTTGCCTTTCTGAATGAGGATTGAGCATCTTACCCAAGGTCCTCCTTCTTAATCCCACTTTAAATTAAGTTTAAAGATCTGAATAAACTAAACTTCAGCCTTGAATATTTTCTCCAAACTATTTTGTAAACAACAGTAAACACAAGAAGAAGCAACCTAATAGCCAGGTTCCCAAATATACATAGAAACGGAGAGCAAACTGCTGGGTCCTACTACTTACTAGAAGAGTAGCAGACACTTTAGTATGCCAAGAGAAACATGCTCAATTATTTAAGTAGTTGTAAAGTTTTCTGACAGTCAGTGAGATGTAGGTACAGGTGAAAAACTTATGAATGGTCCACTATATCACAGTGATTCAAAAGAATGAGATACATTTGTAGATATTTTACATTTGATAAAATAAAAAATATTTGATAATACTTTACAATATCTACAGTATTGATATATTTGGAAAATATATATTGACAACAAGAATAGTATGGGAATCCTCTGAACTTAAGACATATACATTGCCTTGGGAGTATTTTTCTTGACACATTATGCTTCTATATGAACTAAGAATTGAAGTAAGTAAATGAAAATTCATGATAGTGATTATTTTAGGTCAAGGCTGGAGGTCAATATGGTTGCTGATAAAGAAGACGTTTGTGAAGAAGAGAGCATTGGAGTGAATAAAAGTAAATGTTAATTAACCACAGTTGTGGGTTACCTTATTACATTCTTTATAGTAGTTGAATTTAGGTTTCAAATCAACTAGATTGAAGGATGTTCAGATAGTCATTGAAATATCATTTGGATCTTTTCTAGCAGGACATTGCTAGAAGAATTAGGATTTGAATCAGTAGGTTTCATTTTTTTAATTGAAATTTTTATTTTTATATTCATTACAGTTTAATCACTTTGTATCCCAGCTATAGCCCCCTCTCTCATTCCCTTCCAATCCCACCTTCCCTTCCTCATCCCCCCCCCCCCCCCGCCGCCACTATGCTCCTCTCCATGTCCACTGATAGGGGAGGTCCTCCTCTGCATCCATCTGACCCTAGCCTATTAGGTCTCATCAGGATTGGCTGTGTTGTCTTCCTCTGTAGCCTGGTAAGGCTGCTCAGCCTACCACAGAGGGCCTCTGAAAGCCTCTACCTAATAGGGTATCAAAGCAGATGCTAAGACTCATAGCCAAACTTTGGGCACAGTGCAGGAAATCTTATGAAAGAATGGGGAAGATAGAGAGACCTGGAGGGGACAGGAGCTCCAAAAGAAGAGCAACAGAACCAAAAAATTTGGGCTCAGAGGTCTTTTCTGAGACTGATACTCCAACCAAGGTCCATTCATGGAGATAACCTAGAATTCCTACACAGATGTAGCCCATGGCAGCTCAGTCTCCAAATGCATTCCCTAGTAAGGGGAACAGGGACTGTCTCTGACATCAACTCAGTAGGTTCCATTTTAAGGGAAGAGCTTCTGTTCTTTTTTTAATTTTATTTTTTATATTAAATACAGTTTATTTACTTTGTATCCCAGATGCAGCCCCCTCCTTCATTCCCTCCCAATTCTACCCTCCCTCATCTCCTCTCTGCCCCTCTCTAAGTCCACTGATATGGGAGGTCCTCCTCCCCTTCCATCTGACCCTAGTTTATCAGTTCTCTTCAGGACTGGCTGCAATGTCCTCTGTTGCCTAGCAAGACTGATCCTCCCTTGTTAGGGGGAGGAGGGTTAAAGAGACAGTCACATGTCAGAGACAGTCCCTATTCCTCTTACTAGGGAACCCACTTAGATACTGAGCTGCTATGGGCTAAGTGTGAGCAGGGGTTCTAAGTTATATCCATGCATGGTCCTTGGTTGGAGAATCAGTCTCAAAAAAGACCCTTGTGCTCAGATATATTTGGTCTTTGTGGAGCTTCTATTCTTAATTGGATGGCATCATCTAATAGTCTGGGTACCACATGAAATAAAAGGGCAGGACAAACACATCACTTCCGGTTCTTTCTTTCCCACACTCTTTCTTCTGCCCTCCCTTCTGTCTTCCTTTCCATCCTCTTCCTCCCCTTCTGCCTTTTTTCCCTCCTTCCTCTGCTTTCCCTCTTACTTTTCTCTTCTCTTCCCTCTTTTCCACTCTTCTGTAGATAGCTGCCATCTTCCACTGCTCTTTAGCATTATAACTCAGTATTTCCTGATTCTCAGACTCAAAAGCTTACACTGCAGTCTTCCAGATGTCCAGGCTTTCAGTGTCTGACTGGCAGGTAGACACCAGCCTCTGGATGGATTCCTCACTCCACAGGTAGGCTTCCTGGGATAACTCAGCTTCTACAGGGCATATGACCTAAGTCGTCCTCTCTTATTTCTCTCTATATTTAGATTTCTTGCTTCATTTCTCTCATGAACACTGACCTTCATCCTCTTTAATTCCTCTATGTATCAGCAACACTTTCCAAATTGAAAACGAAAGGAAAAACAGAAAAATATAGAATATGCTAGAAACACAAAACAGGCAGATTAGGGAAATGTTTAAGGATGGTGGCCATTATTCTGAGTGTATATAAGAAAAGTCTATTACAGATAAGGAGACTGTATGTTCAAATGCTTGGCATAAAAATGATAATGGTGTGTTCAGGGAATTCACCCCTCTGGATTTATTTTCAACTGTCAATTAGGATCAGAAATTGGAGAGGTTGTAGAACAGACTACAGCAGCATGTGGGAAAGCTGGCTGGAGTCCACAGGAAACACCTATTCAGTGTCACTGTTGGGAGAAGCCCTGGAATGCTCAGCACATGACCTTGCACTTGGCCACACTCACTACTAAGCTGGGTTTGAACACAGGGGTCTTTTTGCAGGGCGTTGCAGGCATGCACAGCAGCTGTGAAGGAGAAGGATGATATGGGCTCTCTTCCAGCTGAGGTTAACACTAGACTATTTTTCCCAATGTCAGATCATTGCTAGTAATATTAAGGAATGCATCTTTCTGTAAATAAATACACTCCTACCAATTCATAGACAAATACAGTACATTTTAAGAGAATATATTTTTCTTTTTGTTTTCCTTTTTATATCCTCTTGTTTATTCGCAAATGATGATATAGGAGCTAACTTCTTGCTTGGCCCTGATTCCATTTCAATGAAATAATATATGTACACTGACAGCTGGCTCTGGCCAAGGATGTAGTTTTCTGACCTTGGAACTGATCCAAATTGTTTGGCCCACACTCTGGTGCCAACACCACAATGTTCTAATTCAAGTTGTTCAGACTGATTTGCAGAAACTTAAATTGTCTGACATTGCTGGCTAAGATCTTAGGCAGTTTGTAAAAGGCATTATATGTGAATGTTTTATAAAATTATTGATTTGAAGAAAAATTTAGTTGCCATAGAAATATCATCAAGAGTTAAGAAATCAGTTTTCCAAATTTTGTATAACACTCTGAAATAATTTTGGAAGGAAACAATTATAGATTCATTGAATGCTGGTCCCTGGTGTAAATAGCTATGTATCCTTAGCGAAGAAAAGTTCCTCTCATGCGTTCACATGGGAACGCAGTGTTACATGACCAAGGGGTCTGGGGTTGGGGTCAAAAGCAGGCTTCCAGGTGGGACAGATTGAAACTAAAAGTAGTAATTAATTTCCTTTCAAGATGCCTTACCAGTACTCCAGACTAAGTGAGAGGGGTAAATGTTCCAAGGATACCTGGTAACATCACATAGAATTTACTTAAATGATGCCATTTAAAAATACTATGGCATAAATCAAAATATGAAAATTATGAAAGGATATATCCTTACAATTCCTGGATTGAAAATGCCTCAAAACTGAGTTAGCAAAACATCTTCACATAGTAATTCTTTATTTCTTCCCTGGGATGATTTAAAACTTGCCAGAAAACAAGTGTGTTGCATGGATGTTGTTGCCACATGAACAGATTCACATCAGACCTAGTATTTTAGTTTAAACAGCACAATGAAATCGTAAGACAAAGGTATGTGTTCAGCCTTCAGCTGCCCCGCCTTACATATGTTTCCTGTGGTTCTTTTTCATTTTAATTGCAGTAGTTTCTGATTAAAATATTAGATACCTCAGATCAGTTAATCATTCTGTTTTTCTCTAGAGCTTTGCAAACACGTTTATCCACCTGTGGAGGGCCCACAGGGAGGATTGGTTCAAGTCAAGAATGTCGGCCCCACAACAGGAGCTTCAACCCTCTGCCATTGTGGTCTTGGCAAGTTCCCCAATGTCACAGTCTAAATTCTTCATTTGTAAAAGGAGGAGAAGAAAGAGTAATCATTTCTCCTCACAGCGTTCTTATGGCATTTCAGTTGGTTACTATTTGCAAAGCACAGTGAGTCTTGAGACATGTGTTTGATTTATACCTTTGTTTTGGATATTTCTTAGACAGGAAATATCTGTCTTACCTCATTCTTGTCTTCTCAATTTAGTAGTTCTTCTGTGTTACCCAGGTCACTGAGTGACACTTTCACCTTGTTGATGGGATAACACTTTCAACTTATTGTTTCTTGGCTTCTTAGCCATGCCATTTAAACATGAGTATTTCCATTTCTCCATCAAGAAGTGTAACCGGACCTAACTGTAAGAAAATGCTCTCACACCAGGAGAGCTTCTTTCATCACTGGACTCATTCCTGTGAGTAGTAAGCAAGTCGGAACCGCACCTCGTGGTATGATTCATTGCAGAAAAACCCAGAGTCTGTATTATGTAGTCACTGGCCACTAGAGAGAACTTCTACTGAACTGAAGATACAAAACTAGGTGATTGCCAGAATTCCCCATTAAGTGGGCAGAAACTTACCAGTATCCCTTGAGAACTTCACGTGTCTTAAGGATGGAGGACTATTAGAGAGTTAAACTTTAATCACTAAAGCAAGGTATGTACGTTCTTAACTTTTCCCCTTCTTTTCCAACTGAACACTAAGAAACTACATGTAAGATGTCCAGCAGTGCTGTCTGGGACACTCTCTGCTTCTAAAGAGTAGCTGATACCTTCAGAGACTATGCAAGATCCACAAGCCTTGAGGGTATTGGGTGAGGTCTTGGTCTTCTTGCTTTGTGTCCTTACGAACAGGCCAACACACTTTTTAAAATTTATTTATTTATTTTTATTAATTAGAGTTTATTCACTTTGTATCCCAGCTGTAGCCCCCTCCCTTGTCCCCTCCCAAGCCCTCTCTCACTCCCTCATCTCCTCCCATGCCCCTCTCCAAGTCCACTGATGGGGGGGGTCCTCCTCCCCTTCCATCTCACTCTAGCTTATCAGGTCTCATCAGGACTGGCTGAATTGTCTTCCTCTGTAGCCTGGTAAGGCTGCTCAGAGCCAGTCACTGAGTTCATGTCAGAGATAGTTGCTGTTCCTCTTTACTTGAGCACACACTATTTCGTTCCCACAGCAGTTCAGTGTACAACTTAGACCTGATTGGAGGAGACTTGAGAAGCACATTGAGCAGAGCCTCTGGCATCCTCTGTGTTCTTTCAAATGCTATCTGCTTCTACCTAGGAATTTTACAATTAAGAAGACATGTCACAGTTCCATTGTGTCCTTCAGGTGAGTTTGCCATGCTGCCAAAGACTCATCTCAAGTCAGAGTACGCCATCATAGAGAACAGACTAAGCACTACCCAGAAAGAATTGCTCAGAGAAATAAGACTCATCTCTCAACCCTTTACTCAATTGGCAGTCATTGAATCTGCTTGAGTTTAACTTGTAATTGCTTCATAATACAACCAGGGGTGGAAAGTAGGAAATTAATAAGACATAGCTTCTTCTGACTAGACCATAAGTTCCTACTTGTACAATAATGTTGTCCTTGTCCAAACCAGCTAGGTGATGGTTAGACAGAAGTTAAGGACTTTCGGGCGAACTGAAGATTTGGTATACATCTTGTGAAACCTGAAGCAATCACAGAACTTAAGCCAAGTACTTCTCTTGGAAAGTATGCCCCAATTACTTCAAATTTTGGGATTATGTTATTCAAAGGTGAACTGAGATACATGAAAAGTATGTTGGATGTGATGCTGTACTGGAACCCAGAAAGCCTACACCAGACATAAATTCCAACTCCTCTTATGAAGTTTAAAGATTGTGAAGTTATCAAAATGTGTGTGAGTATAGTTTTAACAGTGGCATGATAGGTTTTTGAGGGTTTTCTTTTCCTTCATTTGGGTTAACAGGTATAGTTTTACAGTGTAAAAACTCTGTGATGTTAATCAATTAGATGAAAAGTAAGCATGCAGGTTATGGGATATGCAGGTTATGGGATATGATAGTATCTGGGGAGACCCTGAGTTGTCATGTCCACTCCCCATCTCTATCAGGAATGCACTTAGTAATGTGTGCTGAATTCTTTCGGTGTTAAAAAGATGAGCGTGAAAATGGCTAAGGGACTGATAACTACTCCTTACAAAAAATATTGAGCCATTAAGAAAAGGTGGAATCCCACTGATCCCTGCCCCAAATTTTAGCAAGTTCTGCAGTTGGTTTTGATGCAGGAGTACAGCACTTGTGAGTGGTGACCTTCAGCTCTGTCTTCGAGGGTGCCTAAGTTTCTGCACCATGGCTTCACTGTCTGAAATGTATTAACATGGACAGCTCTTTCACATACACTGCTGAGTGGTCAAATTTTTTAGCTATAGACAGCTGTAAGCCCTCATGTTTGTGAGTGAGTCTGCTTTGAGTTTCCTAGCCACAATCAGCTGATAAGGTGTGAGGCAAAAAAGAAAAGCCTAATCTCATTACATCACGTTTCTGTGTGACCCTAGCCAGAAAGTACTCTGTTTTTCTTTAAATGTTTTTTTTTTAATTTTTTTAACTTTTCAAATTAAATTTGCAGATACTGACTTTATCACCAAACAGCATGCTTTGACATTGAATTTACACAATGAGATGGGATATAGATGCCCAGTTCCCCATATTTACTAGGCCCATTTCACTCATTTTCTACTTTTCATATGCAGACCACCATGAGGTAAGCAGCTGAAGTAAAGTCTCCTCAGCTGTGGTTTGTAGTTGAGAGCCTTACAAAGTTCTCACAGGGTAAGAACAAGGGGCCTGCAGGGCAGCATTCCTGGTGAAGAACAGGGAAGCACTCCCACATTCTTCA
>CM053744.1:10459181-10489364 GCA_028658305.1 Pachyuromys duprasi | reverse complement strand
GCAGCATTCCTGGTGAAGAACAGGGAAGCACTCCCACATTCTTCAGCTCATATACTTTCTTTTGTCATGTTCAGAGTCAGCAAGGCCATATCTTTCTGTTTTGCACCAATACTCACAGCACTGATCCACCTCCTACAACTGAGAACAGTTTCCTAATGTCACAAAACTGAATCTATTTGTATGATGTGGATGACTTCTATATCTCAATGTGTACAGCCACAGTACTTTTGTAGAGTTATCTCTTTCCAAGACAGCTGTATATTCAAAGGTTCCTGGAGTTAGGGCTCTTCTATTTCATTTTTTTTCCATGATTCCCTTTTGTTTTAACTTAGGAATGAGCTAGCATATTGCCTGCATGATAAGTAAAGCTGTTTTAAGACAAGCATGTTGTAAACATCAGGGCATTTCACTAATGGTGTCATACATCTAAAAGCCAGCACGTTGTGGGTATCTACACAAACACAGACACGTTCTTTAATATATTCTGAAACACATTTATGCACAGAAAATTTAAGGCTACCCACATGTGTTGATACATGCTGAGAATACAACACTTGAAATAAACATGTAAAACGTGAACTTGAGTTCCCCATAGAGATTCATGGCTTGCCTTTGGTGAAAATGTACTGTTTTCTGCAGATCATATATTAAACTTTTAGTTCAATAATTCACCTTGACATAAGGTACTGTACTTACAGATTTACTATACATTATTCAGGGAGAAAGGTGCAGGCTAGGAAATGACGCACATCTTGAATTTGTGTGACTACAGGCTGATAAGTTTTAGAAAACCCAATTGACCACATGAATCATATTTAGATCAATATAGCTTGAAAAGCTCAAGGATAATGCTTAAAATCTAATTATCTAAAAAAATTGAGTGGATCTGGGGAAGATTGAAATAGAAAAATAAGAATCTATTGAATGACACATATAAGGAATTGTTCTGACATTTATAAATCTATTTTTAGTAGAGTAGGCTTACCAGGAAATGTGTACACATAAATATTTGCCCTGAATGAGACATAACTACAGGGAAAATGATTGCTTTCTACAAAATGGTGCTCAACTATATGTCATATTTTAAACGAGGATATAGAGACTTAAAAGGCAATCCATATCAAAGTAACATATAATTTTTAGGTGATTAGTTATATACGCAATTATTAATGCCTTTAAGAATGAGGATGATAATAACTGCTTAATAACTGCTTTGGAACATTTATTTTTTCTGCTTTTATCATTTATTTATTTATTTATTTATTTATTTATTTATTTATTTACAATTTATCATTATATATCCCAATTGAAGCCCCCTTCTTCAACTCCTCCCAGTCCCATCCTCCCTACCTCTTTCCCCCATCCCCTTCCCCTAGTCCACTGAAAGGAGGAGTTCTCTGCCATCTGCCCATAGCTTATTAAATCTGCCTGGATCCTCTATGGCCTGGCAAGGCTGCATAGCCAGGGGCAAGAGAAAGGCTTCACCCAACAGGGGACTGAAGCAGATGTTAAGATTCACAGCCAAACTTGGGGCAGAGCGCAGGGAGTCTTATGGAAGAAGGATGGAATAGAAGGACATGGTAGTGACAGGTGCTCCACAAAAGACCAACAAAACTAAAAAAAATCTGAGCACAGGGGTTCCTTCAGAGACTGATGCACCTACCAAGGAACATGTGTGGAGAGTACCTAGACACCCTCCCCCCCCCCCACTAAGATGTAGTCAATTGGCAGCTCTGTTTCCATGTGGATCTCCGAGTAAGGGGAGCAGGGGCTGCCTTTGTCATGAACTCAGTTGCCTGCTCTTTGACCATTTCTTTATTTTTAAAGAGATTCTGGAGACTATAGAAGGGTCAACATAACAAAAGTATTTTTTAAAACTTCCTGAAGAAAAACCCCTTGGATTAGCTGGCTTCATGTAAATCACAGAGAAGATTCTGAATATCAAGTAAAAGAAATGCAATCACAACAGCAGCAATAGAGGGAAGGCATCAGAAGGCAGTACTGACAGAAGGGACAAAAGGCCATATGTCCCTGGCGTGTGCTTATGGAATATTTTCACAAGAGGGCAAATAAATGAATGGTTTTGCTCAGTGGCATTTTGACAGAGTTCAGTGTTCTAGGGATCATGGTTGCCTGTTTAGTTGTGGGGCATGGTGTGTTGAGAGGGTGGGATGTTTACATAGGTAAATACGTTTTAATTGAATTTTGTCACTTACTCACAGTTCTAATGTGAAAATGTGGCCTAAATCATAATACCGTGATTAGATGGTGCAATGTTGCTCACCTATATGCTTCACTGTTGTCAATGCTAAGTCTTATTCTGTCTCATTTCTATTCCGGTGGCTGCTTTCACTTGACTTGAAGACAAAGTGGTACACCAACTACTCCACTTATAAACAACACTCCTCCTTTGACAAGCAAAGTACTTCAACCTCCCTGTCTTGTGATTATAGAACTCAAAAGTCAGGAAATAGGAAACTCAGGGAAATTATTATTGGGTTTCTTGGGCTCAAGCGACAAACAGCAGCAATCTCCTCTTGCTAGAGATAATTTCTTCCCTGCTGCTTTCTTCTCCTCATGCTTATCTGGCCCCCAGTCAGCACAAATGGCCCTGTTCCTGTTGTCTTTCTCAGCTGGAGTTCTAAGAGACACATTTTGGGGAAGCACTGTGAATTCACAAAGAGCCCAGCTTTTACCCAAACAGGAGACCAGACCACAGATTGTGGAGAGGAGTCTCCTTGCCTTGTAGGCAGGTAATACTGATAGCCTCTCTTTCATGGGCAGTAAAACTTGACAGGTAGGTTCAGGGCAACTTAGACCAAAATGTCAGGGAAGACTCCTTTCCATAGCCTCTATGAAAGGTAGCATGTTTTTCTCTGTATTGTGATAGGAATCTGCTTCAAAGTCATTTTCAAAAGCTTACAGAAAGTATTATATAATTAAAGAAATGGTGGAACAGCCAAGCCTGGAGAAGGCAGGGACCAGGCTTTTTTGAGGCTTCAGGGATTTAAGGCACTTCAGGATTCTCTTTGTTTTCTACTCCTTATGCTTTTGATTGTCTGTTGGTTTCATTCACTCCAAACAGCTTGTCCCTTGGGGCT
This sequence comes from Pachyuromys duprasi, assembly GCA_028658305.1. Taxonomy (NCBI): domain Eukaryota; kingdom Metazoa; phylum Chordata; class Mammalia; order Rodentia; family Muridae; genus Pachyuromys; species Pachyuromys duprasi. Next base: position 10,486,263 of record CM053744.1, on the reverse strand, counting down.
GAACCAGGGCCATGGAAAGCTGTCCCGTTTGGCTCCCTGCAGGGAAAATCTCTGTTGTATTATTTCTAATTTGGAAAAACTTAAGAAAAGTCTGTGGCTAACCTAACCTGACCAATCACTGTGTGGAAGAGACGCATATAACAGCTCCCATTCCCTCCAATTCAGATCTCATTAGAGGGGCTGGGCAGACAACATAAGAAATGGCCACTTGTGTCTGAACATATTCAGGTAGCAGGAGCTCACACTGTCAAACTCTGAGCCTCCTTCTCTACAATCTCCAAAGCATCATTTTTAAGTTCAGTGTCTCCTGAATTCTCAACTAAGCCTGGCTAGCTTTTCTTTAGTTTTCAAATACATAAACTTACATGTGCAACTGTATAAAGAAATCCTGTCATCTTGCCCCTCAAACAGAAGTAAGTGTTCATATCCACATCTTTTAAACACTGATCTCAAGCAACCTGGGCATGAGCTAGGGACTGCATGTTCCTTTCAAGCCCTAGATGCAGATGGAAGGTCACCATGCTTGGAATGCTACTGACTCCAGGTGTGCACAGAGGCCGCTGTACACTAACATCATGCCGTACCCAAAACCAATTCAAAAAAGACACAGAGATGAATAAAGAAAACAAATAAATATGACGTAGCCGGAGTAGGGCTTCTCAATACTCATGATGATGTGAATAGGATATGAGAGGTAGCACAATTATTTTACATAAATTGCTTTGACAAATGTCATAACTGTAAAGCAAATGAAGAGGAATCCTTCATCCCAGCTAGTGATGCTGTTTTAGAAAGTGGTAGAAACCGGAAGGTAGTGACTGACTGGAGGAAATGGCCTTTGAAGACCCTGTCTTCTTTTGATCCCTTCCTAGATCTCTCTGCTCCAGTCAGCCATAAGGTGAACATCTTCCTCCTCCACATACATTCTACAACATGATGCTCATCCTTAGTGTCCATGAGCTAATACCCTCTGAAATCAGGTCAGGTATTTGTCCATCATGATATAGACCTGACTGATATAGAGGTTAAAATATTTCTTCATATGATTAGTGTGTATTAGGGTATGGCTGAATGTCAGCTCATCACCCATTTGTTACAGGAGTGCGTGATCTTGGTTGATGATCCATCCTTGCTCTCTCTGCTTTGTTTTTCAATATTTTAATATATCTGTTTACTGGAATTCTGAATATGTGTAAATGTCCAATGAGGTTCATGTTACCACCTCAATGGTGAGTATCTCTTGAAGTTTAAAGTAGCTTCGAGTTTAAGCATGTTCCTTGGGAGGTGGGCTTTTTCTTTGTTACGTTACAATGCAAAAAAAATCAGCAAATATAATAAAATAAACTTTGAGTTTGCTTTTAAATTTCCACAAATTAAAGGTACATTTTAGCACCATTATGGCCTTCTGAGTACTGGAATAGTCAGTGTCTGAAACTTCTTTGGTCTCCATCTTCTTGAATCACAGATGCAAAGATACTAAGTTCATTCACATCTCCCCTATTCCTTTCACAAAGTGTAATCTTCCCCATGCTGCCATTCATGACCGAAAGACTATATTCTGCCTCCTGATCATTCTTATTTAGAAATTCTCCAAGCTGCATTTAAAATGCCACCATCTCCAAACTCAGTGCTCACAGAGCAAGCTGCCTCTGAAGCATTTTCCTGGCAAATAGCTCTTGATAGATTTTTTTTTTCTTCCCAACAACTCCTTATGGCCATGTTTTCTTTAGAATTAGGGCCCATGAGAAGCAGCACATGTGATGCGTGAGGATTTCAAGTGGGCATCAAGAGCAAGGGTGGGCAGAGAGGAACTGTGAGAGGAATAAAGGGAGCCACAGAGCTTCTGCTGGATGGCTCAGAGTGGCAGCGATGGGGATGGAAGGGATGAGGCCTGACGAAAGCTTCCAGCTGGGTTTCACCCTCTCAGGATGTCAGGAGGGGAACACTTGGTGTTAAGAATGGCAGGAGTCATTGAGATGTACAAAAGAGCCAGTGCCTGGGTAGCAGTGGTGAGGGGGTCTAGCAAGGAAGGAGGGCTGCTATCATAGCAGCATGGAGTCTGATTAAAGTGCAAATGCCAAGTGGACAATTTCATCAAAAGAAAAGCACAGTAATAGCAATATATCCAAGTTGTTTGGGGCTATTCATTTTCAAAATACAGCCTATTACACAATGAAAAATAGGGCAACCTGATAGAATAGAGAGAGGGTCTTTTCAGACAGAAAATATCAATAGATAAGATCATACCTTGTAAGTGGGAAAGGGCAAAGAGATCCTGAGCAGCAAGTATTTGAAAAGCACCATCCCAGCCCCTTCCTTTATAGTTCAATATTGCACCACCACATTCAATACAAAATTCAGTACCACATTATATTTCAAAGTCTGGCCATATTGTAATCCCCCTAAAAGGCGAGGAAGCAGAAGCTTTCATCACCCTCATTGTGAATGTGACAGATTTTCAAAGGAAAGCTGCCTCCAAGCGTGGGGTCATTTCGATTTCACAAAGATGCGCTGGGACCAGCCAGCATCCCTGCCCTCTTCCCCACTGCTTCCCACGCGGTGGCTGCTTACTTTCCTGCTTTCACCCATGGGCCTCAGGCTGGAGTTCCCTCTGGATGACAAGTTGCTTCCATAAAGAATAAAGCCAGATGCCTGTAGGTTGAGCCATGTGCTTTGCCTCAGGCCAAATATGTTCGTCTTCTGCTACCTCATGCCATTATTTTTTACTTAAAAGTTGGACTACTGATTCCGCAGAGATAAGTAAGTAGGTGGGGAACGGGATGGGATTTAGGATACGAAAGTATATTACTTATTTTAGTCATCACTGTGCCTGGTACTTGACAAGACTCAACCTAAGAGAAGAGAGTCTTAAATTGCTGCAAGGTTTGCCAGGGTCCTAGCACACGTGCTACAGGAGTGGCGGCAGGCAGCTCCTGGTGGTAGGAGTGTGGGGCCTGGAACTCCTTATCTTTTCACTGAGTGGCCGAACAGGAAGCAGAGAGGACTAGAAGCATAAGTGGCCGAAGCTCTAATCCTCAAGGCCATATTTGGCGCCCATTTCTTCAGCCACGTGGAGCCTTAAATGGTCTACAAATTCCCAAAATTACATCACTAGCCAGGGGGACAAAGTGTTCAGACCTTGACTCTAAGGATTGTCCACATTCAAACTGTAAGAGAAAGACATTTTAAGTCAGCTTCTCCATTAGTTAGCTGCCGGTTTCAGAGATCACTGAGCCCCAGTCTCTCTAGAGATAGGGAATTCAATTATGGTTCATTTGGTTTGCAAGGGAAATAAACGAGTTCATGTGCTTGCAGTGTGAGACTTTCAGTTTTCCTCACAACTGCCCCTTTTCATAGATATCTGCTCCAGTCAGTTGTCTCACCCACCTCTGCCTGGCTGGCTTTTCTTACCCCATCCACTTATCTCTCACTTTTGTTCAAACCTATGTGCCATCTACCAAGTCTGGCTGGATTATATATGAATAGCTTCCTTAATGCTGCTTTGATTATGGCTCTAGTGTTAATGGTGAGCACAAACAGGAGCCGATGAGACCTGCTGTGATGGCTCAGCTGTTGTCTCTACAGCTGCCCTTTTGTCAAACAATTACTTTTTGCCAGCGACTCTATCCAATACCTACTTGAGTGTTCTGCACTATGCAGAAATGTTGTTTTGTAAACAACTTAAATATTTCATCAGATATTGTCAATCAATCATGTTCAGTCCATAGCCCATGGGTCTCATGCATTAAGGGTCTGTATAAATGAAATCCCTTCCCAATCTTAAATATACTTAAAATAGTGTGAATTTTGTGTCTTTTAGTTTTTGTAGTTTGATTGTGCAGTTCTTGTGTGTGATCTTTTAGCTAACAATGTCAAAGGCTTGGACAAGTCTGTAAGATCTAAATGTGTCTGTGAATTTTTATTGTTGTTGTTGGTTTGTGTGTGTGTGTGTGTGTGTGTGTGTGTTGGGGGATTGTTTGTTTGTTTATTTTGTGACAGCCTGGTAGTTCTAGAACTCATTTTTTAGACCAAGATGGCCTCAAACTCACAGAGATCTGCCTGTGTCTGCCTCTGAAAGGCCTGGGCCAGCAGGCCCAGCTCTGTGAATGCTTTTAATAAGTGATTGGCATCTACTTCAGTAGACTCCAAATAAAGCATGGATGGTCCTCTATGTTTATGCTGGGCATCATCCATTCAGTGGAGAATATCAATAGAAGCAAATCTGAGCTCCGTGGAGGAATAGGAAACTTTTCTGAAATATAACCTTTACATTCAAATTACAGCTCTTCCCAGCCAGCCTTATAAATTCTGGAGTCATCAGCTTCCACAGTTACAACTAGTCCATGGAATCTTTAGTTTTCTATAGGTTTATGGTCATTTAGTTATAAAGACACATTCTGAGAAGTGCATCACTGGGCAATTTCATCATTGTGCAAATATCAGAGTACACTCAGAGTCCCAGTTTAGACAAACTAAGACGATTATGTGAGTGGATGACATCATCTTATCAGAATATCATTATTTTTGCCCTCACTGAAATACAATTCTGTTCTGTGTGACTGCATAGTATTCACATATATTATGAAGGCATATATACACATATACCTCAGTTCATTTTCTCTGGTGAACCTTAACAGATACACACATGAAGATAAACCTAGTGAGGAATAATATGTACTCCCCCAAAGGCAATCTTGGCTCCAGAATTCCCCATGGGTAGTGTTAATTTTTCTTAGAATGACAGTCTAGTTAAGAGTCTTCTTAGCCAATGTTCTATTTCTTCCTTCCTTGATGTCTCAGATCTGGGACATGCAGATGACTTCTAAGAAAGACACGAGAGCAAGGGAAACCCACAGAAACAGCATCTCCTTTGCCAAATAGGAGGTACAAGTGGCTATTAAATCGGGTTCTTCAGGTGTTGGTAAGACAACACAGGATGAGCAACGGTTTCAGACACTGTTGTGGTTTGAGTGTAAATTGCATGTATGAAAACTTGGTCCTCAGCTTAAGGACCACAGCTGGGAAGACTTCAGCTGGGAAGGCTTTGAGATGTTTTTTTAGGAGGGCCACTGAGGGCAGGGCTTGAAGGTGTATAGCGCCACCCCAATTTCTAGTGCTCTCTATTTAACTGCTCATATAATATAACCAGTCATTCCCCGGCTTGCTGCTCTGGCTTCCTTACCACCACAGACGGTGCTCTCAAACTCCACGCCAAATTATATGTCTCTACCCTGTTAGGATTTAAAGGAAAACGTCTCCCATAGACTCAACTATTTGAAAACTTGGTCCAACGTCCATAATACTGTTTGAAGGAGATTATGGAACTTTAAAGACATGGAAGCTTGCTGTAGAAAGTTCACTGCTGTGGCTGGGTTTTGAGCATTTACAGCCTTACGCCATTTCGAGTTTGTTCTCCGTGTTTCCTGCCTGTCCAGGAAGTGTGATCCACTGGCTTCATGCACCTCCTGCCACCTGGCACACCTTCTCCACACTGTAGACTAGACTCCAAACCCTGGCACACCTTCTCCACACTGTAGACTAGACTCCAAACCCTGGCACACCTTCTCCACACTGTAGACTAGACTCCAAACCCTGGCACACCTTCTCCACACTGTAGACTAGACTCCAAACCCTGGCATCAGAAGTTTTAGAAAAATCTTTTAAGTGACCTTGGAACACAACAACAGAAGTGCAACTAATATATTCCCCTAAATTGAAAATAACCAGTGTCCTTTTCTTTCTTTCCTCCCGCTTGCTTTGTCCCCCTGCACGCTGCTGCCCGATGTCTGTTAAGCACATATCTAAGTTAGGGTATAGGGGCAAATAGATTTGATAAGAAAACACCCTCTTCCTTTCTTTAACCTTTTGTACCCCTTGTGACAAAGGATCTAAATCTGTGAATACTATTGTCCAGCAGCAAAGCTGCTACTAAGCATTCAATCAGAGAAACAGTTTTGCTTAAGGAACAAGATCTCTGCTTTCCAGAAAAGTTCTAACCTAACCCAAGCAGAAAGTGAGAGACAGAGACAGAAAGACAGAGAGAAAGACAGAGAAAGAGAGAGAGAGGGAGGAGGAAAGAGAGAGAACACGAGAAGCCATGAAACCAGCTTTAGAGCACGTATTCACATACCATCTCTAACAGGATCTCACAGAGAAACTTTAATCTCAGGCCACCCCTGCGCTGTAACCCATTGAGACCTTGCTCCATAGTTGGCCTCCAGCTCAGTGACAGTCCATGCAGGAAGGTCTTAATGTTAACTATGAATTACATAAGCATTTCCTCTCATTTTCATTTAGACGTCATGTTATCTAATTTCTTTGAATACTCAGTACTATGAGTAAGAGAACAGAAGCACTCTACTGTCCTTTTGTTTTAATGTTTCATTTTCATTCTTTTTTTATGCTTCTCTAACATATTTCCTTTTGACTTCTAATCCTGACCTTTGTCGTTTCTTTTCACAGGCATCTAATCAGTGCTGTGCTTCAGAGCCTCTTCCTAGGATCTTAGCTGTGAGCAGATTCTTTATTGAGACCTATGTAATGACTGTCAGACCTTTTTCCTGAAAGATTATGGTTAATTCAGAATCTATCAGTGTGCATCAGCAGCTTAAATTATTCCTTATAATATAAAGTCCATTGTCTTGTCTTGACTCAATTTTATCCGACATCAGATTATTCAACTATCTAATTTCTATTGGGTCCTTGCGGAGTCACTTAAATATTCCCCACACTGACTCGCCTAAATAATTCTCTGTTACCAACACATTTTGCAACCTCATTATTCAGAAACATTTTCACATTGATTGGTGTTAACACATACAGGAATTCTGGTTCCAATGCCATTCCCCGATGCACCTTCCTATTAACCTCCTTTCCTGCTAACAACACCATTTATTTTCTACCTTTCATTTTCATTGTTATCCATTTTTTTTAACATCAAGGTTTTACAAGATAAAATTTTACCTCTCACCTCTTGGGTCCTACCAAAAGCTGCAATGGATCCTAAATGTCTTCTGGTTAAGGCTTGATCAAAAGCCTTTTGAATGCCTAAATATTTAATGCCAGCTACATCTCAACACTTCAGTATTTTGTTAACTCTTTAAAAAAAAACCCAGAGAGATGAGAGGAACATGATTTATCCAGTGTGAAGCTGCACATACTGCCCACCTGGGTGTTTTATAAGCCTCAGTAATGATTTTATCAGCTATTTTTCCTCATCCTGAAGGTAACATTCATCCGTAAGTAATTCCCCAGGTAACTACAAGCTCATTATTTAAAGATGGGCATTCCTGCCTGTTTGTCCAGACAAACAGGCACCTAATGGAAATTCAGACCAAATAACATAAAACCTATTTTCACTCTGACATATCCAACAACAATCCTAAAATACCTTGGGGCATGTCAGAGCGAAAAGAAATCTTAGTTCAACTATTAAATGAACACCTTGTACTTTGCCTGTCCTAAAAGGGATATTAAGCTAGATTTTGTTTAGATATAAGGGAAAATAACCTGGCAGGAATCTTTAACCCCAAAATGGGTTCTGTAGGAGGCCACAAATTCTCTTTTCTTCAGAAATTTCTCCAAATGGAATAAGACTTCATTCTTTAGACACAACTTCCCCAGCAGTCCTTATGAAGATCAAGGAGAGATGTAATAACCCCAGAAGCCACCTCACTCTAATTTTATGATTGTGCTTTTGAACTCACTATGTCTAAGGAGATAGACAAAAAGAGCAAACTTGCAGAATATCTCACAGAGCAAAAGAGTGAGTGAGAACAGCTGTCAGTGACTACAAGCAAGTTCAAAAAAAAAAAAGTATTTAAATTAAAACTGAAGTGCCCTCAAGGTGACCCAACTAAATCTGCTGAAAGGATAAGAGGAATTGACAACACTAATCAACAAAGGTAATCACCTGGAGGTAAGCTAAGTACTCCAGGTGCAGTAGGGCAGAAGTGCCCTCCATCAGCCACGGGGGCTCAAATGGAGGGCAATCAGAGCAGGAGAAAATGTGGGAGTGGACACAGAGCAGGAAGAAGACAGGACGAGTGGCAGAAGATGGCTCTTTTCTTTCTTTTGATTTTTAGTGATTGAGCTTCGATTCGAAGATGTATGATGTTTAGAATAGCTAGCAGACAGCATTCAAGGAGCGGCCTCCTCAATAAGCTGCATTCTGGGAAAGAGAAGGAGGCTAGAAGTCACAGCAGGAACAAGAGCTGGAGAGTGAACATTCTAGAATGCAAATCAGATCAGGTTATGATGTGGCTGGCAATGCTATCATGGCTTTCTTTTGAAACGTGAAAGAAGTAAATGTGAGCAGGATGGTCATATAATTCAGCCAGCTCTAGCCACAAAAGTTGTGGGACTCCTGTCTCAAAATAAAACAAAACAAACAACAACAACAAAAACCCAACAATACCAAACTCTGAATCATTTTTCTGTCTTTATTTGCCAGTGTGGGTTTTGTTTGCCATTGGTTGTAGGTTTGTCCTTCACATTTAGGCTGATGCCTCATTTGGCTAAGCCATCCTAAAGACATTATCAGTTGGTACCTAGATGGAGCTGAAGAAGAGGCACATGTGATCCCCTGTACTACGCTCTAGACACAAATGCCCCTGCGCTTTCCATAGTCTCCCTTCTATCCTGTGAGTTGGACAGTGGATGGTAGTAGTTAATGGGGGGCAGCATAGAAAGCAGTTCATGAGGCAGTCTTATGGTGCTTATGGCACCACAAGGTAGAGAAAGGAGAAAAAAAATCTATCAGGATGGAGCAACTTTAAACTTGAAACTTCCAGCTTCCCTATCCCATGTATATTCCATTGTTGATTGTTCCAGCAATGAGCTTCCAAACCACAAATTAGACGATATCATTGATACAGTGATGCAGAGAACTAAAAACCAGCCAAGTAACAGGACCATTTGAGGGTGGAAACCTTCTCACATGTCTTGGTCATTCACCTGCCTATGATGAGGCCTGCTAAGTTTACATCCCAACCTTGACACACTTGAGAGTACAGGTTATACTAAACAAAATGGGACACCAGCAAAGCAGGACGGGACAGAGTATGTCCCAAACATGTTAGGATGGTTTAACAGCCCCAGAGAGCTCCAGCCTCTGAATATGAATGAGTTGTCCATGCAGTTTTTTGGCTTGCTTATATTTTGTGTGTTAACAATATTTCATCATTGCCAACAGTGCTTCAGTAAACACCACTGAGGACAACTGTGAACATGTGTGGGAATGTCTATAACAGAATGACTTTCAAATTGAGAGACACATCAATGTCACGCTATCAGTTGAATGATGTGTGACCAGAGTAGAATATATTGATTGATTGAAGTAAAGTGGAGTGAAGTGGAGTATAATCGGACAGAACAGGTCAAAATAATAAGATTCTCTCAAGTAGGATATAGAAAACTGGGCATCTCACTGAAAAAAAATACCTCAATGTTTACTTAAAATTTGAAATTCTCTTTGCATTGTTTGATTATCTCTGTGTGACTGTCAAATTTTTTTGAAAGCCATGGTCCTGGCATTTATAAGTCAAAATGGACTTGTGAAGCCATAAGGTATTCTAACTTTTGCAGATATGGACAATTTCTCTCAAAAGCTGTTCCTTCAATTACATGTGTTTGTATTATATGAACTGTCTTGATGCGGTACTTAGTCTCCAGCATCTAGCATAAACAGTCATTTTGGAGCCATTTGATGGATAGGATCTTTCACTTCATTGAAACGTGCATGTTTCTGATGAATAAACAACCCTATCTGTACTTCAAGCCCATCTAGGTTATCTCTTTAAAACTGATGGCATTTCCTGCCAATTTTTCTCTTCAGTTATGTGCAATTTTTTTCTATTTTGCAACCCAGTAAAGGTAATTTCCTATATTCAGATACATATTTTTAAAATATTGATAAATCATTATATTTATAATTTATTGATCTTTTGAAAATGTATTTTTAAATAGACATTGAGGTTCTGGAAAACATGTCTAATTATCAGGAACAGGAACATTGCTTATTTTTGTTCTAGGAGAAAGGTACAGAAACAGGAAACAAACGACTTAATTTTAAAAATTGGCTAAACCATATAGAGAGTTGGCCAAAGGAAGAACTAAATGGTCAAAAGATATTTTAAAAGATGATCAGCATATTTAGCCATCGAGGAAATGCAATTCAAAACTACTTTGAGTTATCACCTCATCTTAATTAGAACATCTGTCATCCAAAACCAAATGACAACAAGTGCTGTAGAGGATGTGAGGAAGGAACCTTTGCTCGGTTGGGCATGTTCAGTGACTGGCACAGCCCCTTGGAGCTCAGTGCAGAGGGCCCTCACACAGCTAAGGACAGAACGTCAGTATGAAGCGGCTATTCCACTCCTGGGCATATACCCAAGGGACTTTATATCCTACTGCAGAGATACTTGCATATTTGCGGTAATAGCTCCTCTGCTCACAATAGCCAGAAAATGATATCAGCTTATACAACCATCAACATATGAATAACTAATGAAAATGCAGTATCTATACAGAACAGAATTTATTTCACTTTTTCTTTTATTTATTTCTTATTTTCACGTGTATATGTGTTTCGTGTGCACTCCTGCGTAGGTACATGTTTACTCGATTGTGGATGAGTGTTGGCACATGTGCAGCTACATGGTGGTGGGTGCAATTGTACCTGTGCATGCCTGTGGAGGCCCGAACCTTCCTCCACTGTTCTCTTACCATCTTCTTTGAGTCGTGGCCTGTCCATCAAACCCAGAGCTTGGAGAGAGGCTTGCCTCTCCCTCTAGCTTATAGGGATCATTATCCCAGCTCTAGGGAGCCCCTGTTTCTGCATTCTGGTCCTGGAGTTGAAGGTGGGCCAACGCACCCCACCCCTTTTCCATCAGATCCAGACTCCCATCATGTGGTTTGTGTGGCAGGCACTTTACCTTCTGAGCACTCCCTGCACCCACAGCAGGGTTTTACTTATCTGTGCAGAAAAATGAGATTATATATTTGGAAGAAAATGAATGTTACTAGAAAATATCATATTAAGTACAACAGCTTAAGCTCAGAGAAGAGAATTCTTGTTTGTACATCGTCTTAATAAAAGTTCCTGTAATTGTTGTCTCAATCATAAAAAGACCTGTGTTAAAAAAATCACCATAAGGATTATGATATTATAAAGTTTTTCTGTATAAATTCTGCCAAATGCTATTTAACATACCTTTAATTTATATGTTTAAGCCTATATTATATTAGGATTTAGGCGCTGTCTTCTTAAATAATCATCTTTATTAGTAAGCATTTATTATTTAGTGTCCATTTAGGTTTGACGTTTGTTACTGCATCACTAAATTTTCAGATGTATGCTTGCCCACAGTTTGATGGTATATATTTCTGTTTACTTAGATATTCTGCATTTCTTATAAATGCACCCAATTTGATTATAGTTCATTTTGACCCACTGAGTCATCAAAGACCTATTTATAAATATATAGATGTAGCCATCCTTATTTCTGAGGTTCTTGACATATTTTGAATTATCACTTTTACCATAATATTATTTTCTGTTTTCTGTTTTGCCACCTCTGCTTTGTCTGTGAGCAGACAAAGCAGATTCTACCAATCACACACCTACTCTGTTTTTCATCTACTTGCTTTTGAAGTTTTAAAGTTGTTATTGAGGGCTGAAGAGATGGCTCAGTAGTGAAAGAGTTTGGCTGGTGTTAGGCAGGATGAGAGTTGTTTCCCAGTACTGTGTTGATGATCCACAACCTCCTACAAATCCCACACCCTCTCCTGGCATCTGTTGGCACCTGTATTCATGTGCACATACCCCACACAAATACACATACCCATAATTAAGCAACACTAAATGGACCTAGAAGGTTACATTTATATATGCAAATGAAGTTATACACAGACATATGCCACACCAATAACTAGAGAGGTCATGAAGATGAGGGGGAGTGGAAAGGGTAGGGAAAGAACTAGAAGCAGAGGGTGTGGAGTAAGAATGATGTTAACACAGTACTCAGGTAATAATTCTGCAAGAGTAACACGAATTCTTCTTTGACAACTACCTTTAACCTTTACCATCTGAAATTAACTTCATGAAAATCAAGCAAGTCAGCATCTCCACAATGCTTGCTTTTTATGTTAGGTTAACTGTCTTCTGTTTTTCCATTTGTCAAATGTTTGATTATTTGCATAGGTGGATTAATTATCTTCACTAATATGAATACCTTATTTTTGTTGCTGTTCCCTACCGTGTCTAACAAACCACCCATTTCTCTGTGAGTGTTCCCTTCAGTGAGGGCCTTTGAGGGGTAGGGGATTTTAGATATTGCTTTATTGCAAATATCTTAATTTCACTTTCAATTATGAATGTTTCATTCATTGAATTCTACAGTGACAGTTAATTTAACTACAGCTGCCTTTTGACATAATTATTGCTGATGTCTATCTGATTCTTGTTCTTTTATAGATAAACTATTTTTTCCTCTAGTAATTTTCATCATTTTGAGTGTGTTCCTGGGATCCTGGTGCTTTGACTTGATGTATGTGAATTTATATTTCTTATACTTTCCCTATCAGTCAATATGGAAATATCTCATTTTCAATGCTGAGCCATTCTAAATCAGTCTTTATTTGTGTCTTATTCTTTTCATATAACTATACAAAATACCACAAACTGAGACACTAAGTAATGTTTTCTGTGGGTGCTCTAGAGGTTAAGTCATAAATACAGGTCTGAAGTTTGTCTATATATTCCTTTAATATGCTAAATAACTTAAGTGAATAAGAATATACCATTTAATCAGAATTCCAGGTTGACTTTTTCTTTGTAAAAATTACATTGTAAATTTTGATGCACATTTTTTATCTTAATGATTTTATTTTCTCTAAAACTATCATTGTACTAAGCAAGATTATCATTATTTTTCTTCAAATAATTCCTATTTGAGGGTATTTTTGTGCCTTTGAGTTGTACTCTTTTCTTTTATGCTATTAATTCTGGTTATTTATTAAAGCAGATATATAAATATATATTCAATTTAAATTCACCAAATAGCTTTCTAAAAATTTCTTTTGAGTTTAGTAGTCTAGTTAAAACCATTATTAGTTAAAGATTATATTTTTTGTAGGCTCATATCAATTTGTTCCACAGTATTGACACAATTTGCTTTTTCCCTATTTTGACAAGTTTCTCCATCTTCTATATCTGCGATGGTCAGGCTGAACTTAAATTCTTTTACTCTACCATACTTTCTTCTAGCTCCTGATCCCAACCATTGTCCTTTCAGGGAATACTCCATTAACTTCTAATCATGCTATTAATCTGAGTTCAAATGTCACTTCTTCAGGGAAGTTACTGATCCAAGCCAGGTCCCTTGCTCCCACATTTCCTTTGGCCATGCAAATTTTGCAATTGTATTTGACTAGCATTCAGGGCATCAGGAGCTGAGGTGTACAGCAAGGAATGACATTTCTGCTTTGGTGAAGGGCTGAAAGAGGGGCAATGAAAATAAAGATTGTGTCTGAAAACAAAAGCACATTACATGCTGAGCTAGAGACTCTGCCAGAGCTGATTCAGGCCATCAGATGAGGATGTGCCAGCCATCACATGCACTGTGACTTTAAAATTCTGCCACAGTTTTCCCCCTGTAGTCTGTATAGCTGTGCTAAGATAACTAACATCTTCACAGCTAAACAACTCTCAGCTTTAGCACATGTTTCACATGTCTTATCCCTTTTCCCAGTCATCAGTCACCTAAAAGGTACAGAGTGCTGAAGCTGGTATATGTTCCACGTGGACCAATGTAACCCATATCTTTGTGGATTGTTAGTGATAAAATTACTATTTTTTTAAATATATAGACAGTCTTACATGGTCCTATTGAAACTATCAATATGAAGACTTTGTTGAAAGTATAACATCCATTGTGAAAAACCTGAAACGCTAGAAGTCACTACTTTGTACTACAGGGAAAGAGCATGGAGCATTTTCTTTATAAGAACGTCTACAGCTCACTGCTTGATGCATTCACTTTATTGGAGGTTGGGAAAGAGATGTCTTGCATGGCTGCATATGGTGGCCCAAAATATTACAGTCTAGTAAAACTATAGGCAGCACCCTGAAAATGAACATAATAGTGTTAGCATTCCTCTACGAGGAAAGGCTTTTTGCATACCAAACTGAAGGCAACACATCAGAATTAAAGCCATTTAAGCAGAATAAAATTAACTTCCAATTTTTTTTTCACTTTCTCATTTCATCACAACCCAAAGAACTCTTCCCACAAAACTCATTCTTTAGGACTGACTGCATTGAAAACAACTGCATAGAAAAGGCAGTTGAATCCTTTGTAGCTCAGAGAAATGCTCTGTAAGGTTAAATATGAAGAGGGATTCCCACTGAAGAGCAATCAGAATACAGGGATCATTTGGAGATTTTATAGTGGGATTTGTTAGCACACAGCTTTTCAGTGGTAAACTATGCAAAGAACAGTTTCACTGGTTTTCTTTCTTTCTTTCTTTCTTTCTTTCTTTCTTTCTTTCTTTCTTTCTTTCTTTCTGTCTTTCTTTCTTTCTTTCATGTGTTTTCCTGCTGGCAATGGGGGACCAAAGACAGGCAGCTTTCAGTGCCAAGGACATCACCCATTTGGTGGAGTATTTGTCAAGCATGCAGGAAGCACTGGCTTTTGTCCTACCTCCTTGGAAGGATGACATATGCCTTTAATAATGACACTCCTGTGGTAGAGGCAGGAGGATCAGAAGTTCAAGGTCATCCTTGGATAAATACTGAGTTTGAAGCCAGCCTGAGATTTGTTGGACTATTGATCTGTCTGTCTGTCTATCTCTCATTATCCATCTACCTACCCATCTGCTAACACACATACATACACACACACTCACTTCCTAACCTCTCAGAAAATGCAATGTACAATGCTGAGTGCCACCCATCACTTTTTAATGCTTTCTTCACAGCCAGCTATTTTCAGTTTCTTTCTTCACATTTGTTTTAGCTCTCTGACATGTCAACATGTTCCATTCAGCACTACATATTGTAATAGATCTCTCTGAAAGTGACAAAAAATGGTTCATAAAAATTTCCATGCAAATTTATAATGCCACCCTTCAAAATAAATGCTCTCCTGACTGGTTAACGTATTCCCAGAAAGATTCTAAAATAATTATCTTTCTGCCCCCATTTCTTCATTTGGCTTCCAAGTGCTTTGTTCTCTGACCTTGTTGGGAGTAAAGCAACTACCTCACACACCTGCTATTTTTCTTTGAAGAGAGAGCACCCTAGTGATGCATGGGTCGCCCTTGGGAGGGTAGCTTCTTTTCCTGGGGCTCAGACCTTCCCCAGTGCCTCCAGGAGTGACATTGATCCTTACAGGTCACAGAGTAGCCTTTACTTCTCAGCACTGTATGGCTTCAGTGCATCTGAATCACACAAGTCGAAGAGGAAGAAAATAGAGCACAAGCATTACCCGTACAATTCATTCTCAATACCGTGAATGAGGTATAGGGTCAAGGGTTGATGGGGGCATAAAGGGAAAGAGAGTCCATAGGGATGTACGGCCTGCAATTCAAAACTACTGGATAGCTGGCAAAAGGTACCTCTACATGCTATAAGGTTTGCCAAGGAAAACTAATTGGAGTGGCGTTTTCATCTTGAAATTGTGTTTCAGTTCTCTCTCTCTCTCTCTCTCTCTCTCTCTCTCTCTGTTTTCTCTTTATTTTTGGGCTATGGTAACTTGGTTTTCTAAGAATAGTGCTTATTAGCCCTTTGGAAGTAGAAAGGAATGCTGTTTCACTGAGGGAAGGCATCACTGTTTCCAAGCGGCTGCATCTACCCTCTGTGCTGTGCTTACTAGAGAAGACAGTTTGTTAAATGCATGAAATGCTCCTGAAATAATCTCTTTCTAGATTAACAAGCACATGTTTTAACACTCAAATATATGTGCATTGTGTGTCTTTGTGGGCATACGCACACATATGTACATGTTATATTCAAGCACATAGGCAAGCATTGTGTGTGTGCATATAGACTTTCTGTTTACATTCATTCTTACTGCCCTGTTCTGCCTGACTTTTTTTTTTCTGGAGACATACATAATCACTGCCTTAAGGCCCAAGTAAAATTTTGCAAAGGCTGTGTCTTATGTGTTGACTCTCCAAGAGTATATGCCTCTGTGTTGGTTAGTATTCTGTTATCAATATTTAGGGAACTTATTCTCTTTATACCAATGGAGTCACAAGTTTCTATATATAACACTTGGCTTTTTTATAAAGAAAGATATACTAACATTTATAGATAAAGATATACTAACATTTAGACATAAAATTGGAACATAGAGGTATAGAAACAGTAATTATTCATGAAGATGCAGGGACTTCACAGTCTCATAACTGATACTGTTTCAAGTCAACGAAAGTGTGAGGAGGAGCTAGGCAAAACAGTCACCTAAAATGATATCGGTAGTTGATTTTCCCTGATGGCCCACAGGAGAAATTATTTAGAAGATAATATTTCTGATGGTCTCTTAACTGAGCATCAGGGAGTTGATAATGTTTGGTAAGGTGCAGGAGGAGCCTGACTTTTGGCTGCTTAATTAATGTTATTCATGCACTGATTTATGTTTTCAGAAAATATTCATTGAATCCCTCTCTTTAAAAAATGCCAGTGGACTAGAGGAGATGACAAAAATCAATATTCACTTATTATTCAGAGTACTCAGGGTAAGCTTCTCAAGTTAAAGGGCACCAGATTCTTTGGTGGACATAGGGAAGGTTGTGCAGTGTTCACATTCAGTCTGTTGAGAGCAGCAGCTTGCTGAGAGACAATAAGGTTCACTGTTCATTTGCACTCAGTAAGGGCACCTTGCATAGCCGGTGTTATTAATTCCATTTTCTAATGAGAAAAATGGAGCTTAGATCACTGCTTTGATGTGGAGGCCAAACTGAACTCAGGCTCTGCTCAACTCTCTTTTTGAAAGCCATGTGTAACACGGCAGTTGGGGCACAGACCTATGTGGGTTTGAATGGTGGCTGAGTGTTCTGCCCAGCACTCTCGCCACAATCCACTCAGCCGCTGCTGTACATATGTACGCTGTGCATGCTCTAAAAGAGATAATAAAGAAATAGACTTACAAGGTGCGTGCTGTATTTTGACGACGCCAATTTGTTTCCTTCCCCAAATGCTGCTGCTGGCACTGCCATCTTGACTGCCAGCGGCGTTTCTGTCTAACCCGTCTTCTGTTCTGCTCATTTAGCAAGAGGAAGCTATCAGTACAGCGGGCCAGCGTTCTTGCCCCACTTTTCCATGCAGAGCCTCATTTTAAAAGGCTGTGTGTTTTGTCCTAATTGTAATTGAAGGAGTCTCTGCCATCCGTCAGTGTCTGCATTTCACAATCAGAGGTTGATATCTCATATTCATCTTGGGCAAGGTAATGGCGCCAAATGACACACATGATAACTCTGCTTAAAGCTAAGTTGGTTCATTCAAGGAGAGTCTGGAGCCTGAGGATGTCACCTGTCTGGCCTTAGTCTCCTGAGCACTTCTGCTCATGCAGGGTTGCTTCCTTCTGGGTCTGGAACAAGCCCAGGGAAGGAACCAAGATACCTGCACGGAAATAGAAGTTGCTTATAGGCACACATTTGTAGAGCGGCAGACTGAAGAGTTTATACCCAGCCTTCAAACACAAGCAAGGGAAGAGGGGTTGTCTGTCAAATGTGTATCAAACCCTGAATTAGAAGCTCTGGGAAAACACACCAAAATAATGAACCTATTAAAGATTGATTGTTGGTAACATTAATAAAACTTGATATATAGAGAGAGGGTTGTAAATAACACTATTTATTTCTGGATGACCTGACATGTGCTAGGGAATGTAGAACATGCATTGTCATATCAAGGCTTCCAAAATCTATTAGGGAAGAACTGCTTGATCTCTTTAATCATTTAGAAGTTCAACATTTATCCAAGGTCACATGCCATGACTGATCTGGGATTGGACGTCAAGCGTCTCATTCAAACCCTTGCTGTGTGTAGTAGTCAGGTGATAGTGAGAAAGGTCAGTGTCCTAGAAATCCCTCCTACCTTTACTCTGTCTCCATTACAGGCAAACCTTTCCTGCCACTTTGTCATTTCAACATTTACTCAGCACTTGGAAAGGCTGGTGGTTCTTTTTTTGTAGGCCTATTCATTGGAAATTCCAGCCACAAATGGCTTAAGTTAGGAATGGTGTCAGGATCCAATACGCCCCACACGCTCAGCCAATCTTCACCTGCTGCTTTTAGTGTTAGCAAGAAGAGTGCTAAGGGTCCTCCATCAGAGTGCCCAGGCCTTGGTCACTGCTTCGCTATGTGCACTGACCCACAGATTTCCAGCAAGTGATTGAGCTGGAGGAGGAAGAAGCTGTGGAGGTGGTTTCTCGGTCTTGAGGCTGAACCTAGCATTGCCTCTCTTAAAGCTGCTCATACCTGGGTGTTCCTTTCAGCTGATAGAGTAAAGTCTCCTTTCAACTAGGAAACTACCCCAACTCTTGGGTCTCCTCACTCTATCAGAAAAATCAGAAAACATTAATAGGAGGTAGTCTAAGAAGTAATTTGCATTTATGGATTTAAAAAGCATAGAAAAATTTCTTTCACAAAGATAGATGGGAATAGTCATAGAAAAAACGTAGGATGGGTTGGTTTTCTTTTTGATCTTGCTGAGGGTGTTGGAGGGAGTTCTCATTTCAAGTGGTTCCCCTCTCTGTCTCTGTCTCTCTCTCTCTCTCTCTCTCTCTCTCTCTCTCTCTCTCCTTAGAGAGGAATGCATTGACCAGATGTGCTTCTTAAAGTGCTAGCGTCGGCCCAGGCTGTGTGACCTCCCCTGCAGGCCTGCCAAGATGATGCGTTCCTTGCTTTTAGCACTGCAGTTGCAGCCTTCTTTGCCTCCTTGTGATTCTGAAATGTATGGATCTCTTTTTCAATGACTATTTATTTTTTAAAATGGCTGTCTTCTGTATTCTGAATGTAAAGAAGCTCTTTCTTCGTTTTGAATCCTACTGTACAATCACCCACTCTTAAGCAATCTTCCCATAGAACTCTGAGTCTGGAAATAAGTGTCCCCAGATGCTGAAACAAAAATGTGAGCTATAACCAGGAAGTCTAATTCACCTCCAGGGTCTGTAGGATGCATGCCTTTATTGTCATCATCCTACTGTGAACAGTACAGAATGTCTGTAGCTGTGTCTGTATTCTTACCTGGGAGCTTTGGGGGACCTGATATCGGTGATTAGGAGGGTCCTTGGTGTGCAGGGAAAATGTCAGTATTGTCTCTCGTGATGGTAAAAAGTCACAATAGTCCGTAAAAATTTATTTTATTTTTTTAACCACATTTCTATAGTGTCATGGGAGGGGGTGGCAGGTGGGCAAAACAAAAATAGAGAGATAGTGAAACCTAAGAAGTATTTATGTGTCCCCCAAATTTAAGAGCTAATTTTCTAATGGGAGATTATAGTGTAACTGACATTTTTGTCCTGTGGCTACTCGAAAAGGAGACATAGCCAGGGTTACCTGAGAGATATGGACAGAAACTAAAGCAGAAAACCTGGGGAGGAGAACAGTCTTCTGTGAGCTGTGTTCTGTGCAATGTTTTCTCATTTTAAATTTCTTTAGTTATTCACTTTATATCTTCGTTGTAGTCCGCTCCTTCTACTCCTCCAGATCCCTCCTCTCTGTCCCTTCCTTAGCCCTTTATCGCCTCTTCCCTGCCCCTCAGAAAAGGGGAGACACCTACCACAGCAAATCTGCCTCAGTACATCCAGTTTCATCAGGACTGTGTACTTCCTCTTTCACAAAGTCCTGGCAAGGCAGCCATGCCAGAGTGAAGTGATCAAAAGGCATGCAACAGAGACCATGTTGGAGACAGTCCCCATCCCCTTCTGTGGGACCCACATGGTGGCTAAGCTGCCCATTGGGATATATGTGTGTAGCAGGTGTAGGTCTAGTCCATGCCTGGTTCTTGGTTGGTGCTTCAGTCTCTACAAGCTCCTCTCTGTGAGGTGTTTTCTTTGTTATTTTAATGAGAAGTTTTAATTTTGTCCTGTTATGGATTCTAGACAGTACAAGGGAAACTGGTTACCATTTTGGAGTCCTTAGTCTCATAATAAAGTAATTGAGGAGCAGACTCAAATGGAAGTTTGGGAAGAATTTTATTACTAAAATTTAAATGAAAAACCCCATGGCAGGCAAATTGTAAATCTCACCAGCTGCCCAGAGTCGGACAATGAAGAAGAGATGGAAAAACAGCCATGCCATATTTGTTAAGCTGTTACGGATGTTTCTCAGCCATGTGGTGGTAAGGAGGTAGCACTGGAGAAAGATTAAGGGAACCAGGTACAAGAAGAAGCATTCCTAGAACACAGAAAGAAAGACGACACAGATGCTGTATTTTTCTGAGTAATTTGGAAAAGTCTGTAGGCTTACAAAGCCACTGTAAGCTACTGTACTGAAGGGGGAAATTCTGAAAAGGAAAAATACATTATCTCATTAAAAGGATAATTATTCCACCATCTCTTTAACACGGCTTGAGGTGAGTAGAAATTTCTAAGGGTGCTTCAACTTTCTTGAGTTATTATTCCTCTGGTTGTTTGGCACTGTAAAGCTGGCCACAGATTCTCTTCTATTTCCCAAATAGAGCATCCCTGTGATGCAAGCAGGACTTCCTACCAGGGGAAGACAGTGCATCTATCCATACAGAGGGGTTGAAATGCAGGATCCTGGGAAGGAAAGTGTCCAGTGTGGTGCTCATGGCTTCTCTCTGCCCTGTCCAGGCTCACCAATGGTGTGCTCACTCTCCTACCAGGAGTCTGAATTTGGACTGTGGGTCTCTCTCCACTTAGCACAGTTGTACGACATTTACCATTCATCGGTATCAGTGTGAAATATAAAACTTCCTTGTTCTCTCTGACTGGGGTTAGGATTTCTTGAATCTGAAATGCAGAAAGAAACCCACGTTGATTTAAGGCACTGTCTGTTCCATGAGAACTATTTTATATTTGTTTTCTATTCCATTTCCTTCTGCTGTCATGTTTGTGATGAAAGATATTGCTCTGAACTCTTTTTCTTACTGGTGTTACACTTTTCACCTCTGAAACTAACTGGTGCTGTGATACAGAGCTTTGTGGCCAGCCAACTGTTTGATGAGTTTACTCAATCTCTTAAGTTCATAGTGAGCCACACAAAGGAATGTCTATGTACTTTGCATTCTCCTCAGTGGCAGAGCCCATTTGGAGTACACAGCAGGTGCATAATAAATACTTGTTGACTTAGTTGAATGTCAAGCCTTTTGTAGATAAGCCATTATGATTTAGCTTAAAAAAATAAAAAAGTACCTCAAGGCCTTTAGAGGGGCTAATTAGAGCCGATAACTCTACTGACCTGTGCTGGTTTTGAAGTACTTAGTGGTAATAACGCTGTTTTTGCAAGATGGATATTTGACTGTGGAGCCTGTCTGGTTTGAGAGGCTCACTGTTTTATGGGCTGTATGTGGTGATCATTTGGATGTAATGATCAAATGGGGGTTGCCCAAATTGATCGTTATAACAGGACTCCACTGTAATTACATTTCCATAAATGATACTCAAATTCACCAGGGAAATCAACAAGCCCTTGGTGTGCCTACTTCCAGCACTGATTACAGTTCAGGTCTTGTAGCACTTTCTAAACAAAAGGTAATTAAAATTTTACTACCCATAGTTAAGGCAAAATGAAAAGGCAGCTTTTTGTTCTAGATTCCAAAGTGCTGCTCTTTGTAGATGACATCAGAGCATGGATAAAGTTTAGATGAACAAAGAAATATATAGACGTATAAAAATTAATGCACGTATGTTGGTAACAGTGAAAGAGCAAGTAGGATCTACTTAGACTTAGAGTGTAAAACCCTAACTGTTATTTCCATAGTTATGCCTGTGTAGGTCCATCATTTTATTGTTTAAACTTTAACTTATTCATCTTCAAAATAAGGATAATGTGTATAGTTCATTAAGTTTGGGAGATAATGAAAGTCGCTACTGTTTGTAAAATGCTAGCCACATTGCTGTCTGCACGTGTTGGTGAAGGCTCAACAAACCTTAATTACTTGTCATGTTTTTGGCTTTGCTTTTTACATATCCAACCACCATCTTTCTCTGGAAACACTGTAAGAAACACCTATTTGACATAACCATGTGTGTTCCTTATTACTTTCATCTTTGTGACATATTCCAATATATGCTAAGGCACACTGAAACAAACCTTAAAAGTTGGAGAACGTATTTGATTTGCTTAATTTATAGAAATTGAACCTTTTTGCATCTTCAAATCATTTAGACTTCATTACATTTTCTAGTTACTGTCATGACATCTTTTTTCCAATCACTATCCCAAACCTATTTTTTTTTCTTTTGATATTTCAGTCAGATTTTATGTGAGTTTCTTGATTGCTTCTTGGGCTTATTTTATTTTAAAATAGATTTGATCCATATTTTCATGATATGTCTATATATACTGTTACTCTCTAGTGGTCCCATTCACCATCCCTTTTGTAAGAAGGGGTCAGATAGGAAGATACCAGGGCATTCTACCGGGTCAAATGCAAACACTTTCACATTTTATAACTGCACATTTTATTCTGTTATTTCTGTGTTCCAGGTACTATATAAGTTACCTTAGAGTCATAAATTATTTAATTGTAATAGTCTAAATAGTTGTCCTAATATATATAGCCTTAATGAAAGAGCTAATAAATTAACCAAAACCTGAATTTTCCAGTGTAACGTGGATAGAAATTAATAATTAACATTTTAAATCCAGAGTCTGACTCCAGAATAACCAGATTTTATTGTATCCTGCCAAAGTATGTTTCCATATTTAAAGACAAAATGAATAATCACTAACAGTGGCTTGATATGTTTCTATTTATTAGTAAGTTTTTTATAATAAGACTTACAGAATTAAAATAGATAGTAAAGGGTAACAGATAGGGTGGGACTCATAACTTTTTTAAGTAATTTACTTATTTTTATATTAATCACAGGTTATATACTTTATATCCTGGCTATAGCCCCCCTCATTCCCTCCCATTCTCCCCATCCCTCCCTCATCTTCTCCCTGCCCCCCTGCAAGTCCACTGATAGGGGAGGACCTCCCCCTCTTTCATCTGACCCTAGCTTATTATGTCTCTTCAGGGCTGGTTGCAATGTCCTCTTCTGGGATCTAACTAGGCTATTCCTCCCTCAGGGGGGTGGGGGAAGAGTCAAAGAGTCAGCCATTGAGTTCATGACAGAAATAGTCCTTGTTCACCTTACTAGGATACCCAGTTGGATAATGAGCTACCATGGGCCACATCTGAGCAGGGGTTATAGTTTATATCCATACATGGTCCTTGGTTGGAGAAACAGTCTCATAGAAGACCCCTGTGCCATGATCTATTTGGTCTTTATGGAGCTCTTGTCCTCACCAAGTCTTACTAACTTCCCCTTTTTACATATGATTTCCTGCACTCTGCTGAAGGCTTGGTTGTGAGTCTTATTATCTGCTTTGATACATTGCTAGTTAGAGTCTTTCAGAGGCCCTCTGTGCTAGGCTCCTGTCCTGTTTCTTGTTTTCTCCTACATTCAATGGGACTTATAACTTATAAGTATGGTATTCGCCCACCGTGAAGAGGTGAAGTTGCAAACAATGGGTGCACTAGGGAAACATGCACAAAGGTTCAACACCAGTTATCAGTGGTAACTTGTGTGCTTAGAAGAAGATGGGAAGCAGCTCCTGGTGGGAAGAAGTTGGGATGTGATGAGATGCCTTTGCAGTCAAGAGTAGCCTTGTCAGTGTTCGTACTACAGAACAAAATGCTGACATTGGCCTCATCACAGGTCTGGGTCCTGGAGATCAGCATTCAAGGCCACTCATTCAAGACTGTAGGTGCCTTCCCCCTGGGCTCACCACGGTAAGGGGAGGGGAGGTGGTGCTTTTGTGTCTCTTCCTTTTCCATAGAGTTTCTTTTGTTCATACCTGTATGGTTTATTTATTAATGTATGCCCCAGTGTGTCTGTGGCAATCAGAGGACAACCTGCTGTAGTTGGTTTCCTTCTTCTACTATATGGCTTCTAGGGATCAAACTCAGGCTGTCAGGTTTGTAGGCAAGCATCCCTACCTGCTGACACAGTCAGCAGCTTCTTCTGTATAGGACACTGATTTCATCAATAGGGCCACATCCACATGATCAAGTTTATAATATCTCTAATTATTTTCCAAAGTTTCCTCTCTCCAAATGAGATAAAACTATGTTTAAAGGTTCACCATAGGAAATTTAAGGGGATTGAAACAAGTCCATAGCAGTAAGAACCAGTCATTTGGACAATGGTAGATAATGGAAGATCATTAAAATGATAAGCACAGACACAAAATAAATTTGCAAAGAGTTTAGAAATACGTGTGAAATATTTAGATATAATGGAAGAAGTTCTGAAATATCTAATTTGGAATAGCATTATTAGAGGATATAAAGAATAGATGGGAAATAATAGAGAAATAATAAGATACAGTTCACCAAACTGAAGAAAACATAAAATTTCAAAAACACCCACTGAGTTCCAAGGATAATTAACAAGATAAACACATATATTTTAGTTTAAAATTCTAAACTTCAACTCTATCATCCACAAAAAATAAAAGAAATAAAGATAATTGTAATAAAGAATGTAGAAAGTATATTCTTCTAATTCCAAAGGCTAATGGGAGACAGAATATTATTAAGTTGTAATAAATTTTTCAAAATGTTGAGATCAGATGACAACTTACATGGATCTGTGATACAGTAAACTCTTTTTAAGTAACAAGATAAATGTGTATATGTTCAGAGAAATAAAAAATAAGTATTTTTTTAACGAAATCATCAGAAGATGGTAAGGTAAAGAAGACAATTATCACAAGGAGACCACATTGTGGAATGGGGTTGTTACCCCACCTTTTCAGGGAGATAACTGCAGCCATACAAAGCATTCATGTCAGGTTCTGGCGAATGTGCTGAGGCAGGGGACATGTGTGGTGACTCCTGTCACCTGATCTTCATCAGTGTGTGTGCTGGCTTTGAAAATAGCCACCACCACCAGCAGTAGCAGAGGGGTGAAAGTGATCATTTACTGTTTCCTACTGTAGCATCCGTATAACCTGCCTATTCTGGTGAACACCGACAGCCCACGATTAAGGTATTTTTGAGACAGAACATTATCAAATATAGTCTACAATTCTGTATGTAAGTAAATAAGAATGTTTAATACGTAGAGTTCAGAATAATCAAAACTGAAGCACAATTTTGGCTAATAAGAAAAAAAATCAATCATCTTTCCTTCCTGGCTCCAAGATAGAAGACACCTTTCAACGACACTTGAAGGCAGTTGTAGTCTTATGGATAGAATGGTTCTGAGGGGAATGATTTTTAGTAAGCCAAGCTGACTCTATCACAGGCTTCAAAAGTTGCCTCAGACTGAACAGGCCTGAGTTTCTGTTTCTTGGAATATGAAACTATAGTCCATGGAAACTGGATACACTAGCTCAATAAACTCCCTGAAAACCAGAAGCAATAATTTAGTAAAGTCCCCAAGCACTTGACCAATCAAGTTAAAGGTCAGTTAAAAAATGTTTTGTCTAGCTATTCAAAATGATACTTTGTTACCTGGATACACATTGTTACCTGGACACTCCATGAAGTCCCCCAAGTGCAGAAGCAATCATAAGCCTCCCGCCCCCATGTCCCCTAGATCAGCACCAACCAATCAATGAAAAGATTACCTAATCCTATTAGGAAAATCACCCAACTGTCTTTAAATTAAGCCTGCTTGCTCACTTCAGGATTGCTACTCTATGGAATGGTGGTCCCAGCATGCTGGCAATTTCTGCAGAATAAAGACTTCTTGCTTTTGCATGCTACCTGTGTCTGAGCTCTTCTTTCAGGGATTCCTGGACCTAACAGTTCTCATGGCTTTTTTGATTTCCTTGTATCTATGCAGAAGGCAGACAACCTACAAGAAGACCTTCATATCATATTTCAGATCTTGATTTGGAAATATCCTGAACCCTGAACCATTGCTTCAGGAGCTTCCCTCATGCACGGTAAATGAACTGTTAATACAATAGTTTGCTGAAAGTTTTGAGGTCATAGTAGTTTGAATTATAATGTCCCTACTTACGCATGTATTTGACCACCTGGATCCTAGTTGGTGGCACTGTTTAGGGGATGTGGCCTTGGAGGAAGTATGTCACTGGGCTGGGCTTTGAGAGTTTAAAGACGAGCCGTTTCTAGCTTACTCTCTTTGCTTCATGCGTGCATGTAGTAAGAACTGTGAGCGCCCAGGGTATGCTCTAGTTACTCTGCCTGTTGTTGTTGACATGCCTCTCTCCTGTGACAGACTGTTCTCCCTCAGAAGCCAGGCCCAAATCAACTCTTCTATGAATTGCCTTGCTCATAGTATTTTATGATACCAACAGAAGAGCAAACTAATACAATGGCTTATTCAATAACGACAACATGTTAACATCAAATCTTCTTAAGAATCAGACTATAAAATTGACCCTAATGTAGTCCATAAAGGGAGTTTCAATAAATTTCAAATATACAAAAGGCAGACAAATTAGAAGTGAAAAACATGGCAATCGTAATACCATTGAATTGGAAAAGAATTAAAAATCGTGTTTAAAGAAGTTCAATTTTGAGTTTGGAAGATGGCTGCCACGAGAGAACACTGTGTCTGAGGAGTAGGAGAGCAGAAACAACGCAGCGACCAGGAGACTGAACTCTGGGACCTAAAACGCCAGCATTGTGAGTGCCAGGTGAGGAGAACTCCCACGGTGAGAAAATCAAGTGGGAAAACACTAGGGACACCCAGTTATTACCTGGAGAAATTTCCCAGTGACCAGCTGCGCACAGCTCTGATCTGGACGAGCTGCTGCGCTGGGCGCCCGCACCGCCAGTATAGACTGTCTCCCCGGAAGTCTCAGGAGGAACCAGGTGCCGTTTTCACTGAACTGCGCCCTACGAGCGCACACTGCACCC
>CM053744.1:10397295-10458681 GCA_028658305.1 Pachyuromys duprasi | reverse complement strand
GGGGCAGGGAAGAAGGAGATGAGGGAGGGAGTGGGAGGGTAGGAGGGAATGGGGGAGGGGGCTACGCCTGGGATTCAAAGTACCTAACCTGTGATTGAGATAAAAATAAATAAATTAAAAAAAATAAAAATAAAAAAGAAGTTCAATTTTGAAATAATAGATTGGTTTTATAAGATATCAGATAATAGAATAAATTTAAATTTTGATACATAAATCTAAATGGTATCAAAACCCGATGTGCCACAGCCTGTGTGACACCTCTTTGGAAGTGACAAAGTATATGGAACATACAGAAGGGATCACAAGATAGAGGCCATCGTGGGCTCCTTAGAAAGAATCTGCCAGAAATTAAAACACACACACACACACACACACACACACACACAGAGCTAAGCAAACAGGAAGGAAGGAAGATAGAAAGGTGGGAAGGAGAAAGGGAAAAAGAGGGGAGAGCAGGAAGGGGAAAAGAAAAGGCACTATGAATCCAAGCTTAGATAAAGAAACAAGATAAAAAGAACAGAAAGTAACAGTTTATGTAGGGAAAAAAGAGAGTTAATATTGATGAGTATGATATGTTTATTCTGTCTATGATCACAGTGATGTCACCAATAGAGCAGGCTGCATAATGTACCACATACTAAAGAAGTTTTCTTTTAGATACATTGATTTCTGTAACTCTCAATCCCATGGAGCGGATACTAGAAGTATCTCCATTGTATTAGAAAAATGCAAATAGATCCATATTTATCATCCTGCACAAAACTAAAGTCCAAGTGGATCAAAGACTTCAACATATAACCAGAAACACTAAACTTGTTAGAAGAAAAAGTGGGAAAGAGCCTTGACCTCATTAGCACAGGAGACAACTTCTTGAGCAGAACACCAACAGCACAGGCTCTAAGCTCAACAGTCAATAAATGGGACCTCATGAAACTGAAAAGCTCCTGTAATGCAAAGAACACTGTCATCAGAACAAAATGACAGCCTAAAGATTGAGGAAGAATCTTCACCAACCATACATCTGACAGAGGGCTAATATACAGAATATGTACTCATGAAGTTAAAAAGCAAGTAATCAAGGAATCCAATTTAAAAATGGGGTACAGATCTAAACAGAGAATTCTCAATAAAAGAATATGGAACGGCAGAGAAACTTTTAAAGAAATGTTCTACATCCTTAGTCATCAGGGAAATGCAAATGAAAACAACACTGAGATTTCACCTTACACCCATCAGAATGACTAAGATAAAAAAAAAAAAAAACTCAAGTAACAATACTTGCTGGAGAGGATGTGGAGAAAGGGAAACCTTCCTCCATTGCTGGTGGGAATGTAAACTTGTACAGACACTTTGGAAATCAATCTGGCGCTTTCTCAGAAATGTAGGAATAGAGCTTCCTCAAGATCCAGCAATACCACTCCTAAGCATATATCCAAAAAATGCTCAAGTATCCAACAAAGATATTTGCTCAACCGTGTTTGTAGCAGCTTTATTCATAATAGCCAGAATCTGGAAATAACCCAGATGTCCCTCAGTGGAGGAATGGATAGAGAAATTGTGGTGCACAATAAAATACTACTCAGCAACTAAAAACAAGCAAATCATGAAACTTACAGGCAAATAGTGGGAACTAGAAAAGATCATCCTGAGTGAGGTATCCCAGGAGCAGAAAGACACACAAGGTATATACTCACTTATAAGTGGGTATTAAACATATAATATAGAATCGACACACTAAAATCTGTACACCTAATGAAGCTAAGCAAGAAGGAGGACCCTAGGTAAGATGATCAATCCTCACTCAGAAAGGCAAACAGGATGGACATCTGAAGAGGAAAACAGAAGCCTACTACAGAGGACCTCTGAAAGGTTCTACCCAGCAGTGTATCAAAACAGATGCTAAGACTCATAGCCAAACTTCGGGCCGAATGCAGGGAATCTTATGAAAGAATGGGGAAGATAGAAAGACCTGGAGCGGACAGGAGCTCCATAGGAAGAACAACAGAACCAAGAAATCTGGGCTCAGAGGTCTTTTCTGAGAGTGATACTCCAGCCAAGGACCATCCATGGATATAACCTAGAACTCCCACACAGATGTGGCCCATGGTAGCTCAGTGTCCAAGTGGGTACCCGAGTAAGGGGAACAGGGGCTGTCTCTGACATGAACTCAGTGGCTGGCTCTTTGATCATCTCTCCCTGAGGAGATGGCAGCCTTACCAGGCCACAGAGGAAGATAATGCAGTCAGTCCTGATGAGACCTGATAGACTAGGGTCAAATGGAAAGGAAATAGGATGGCTCCCATCAGTGGACTTAGAGAGGGGCAAGGAAGGAGAAATAAAGGAGGGAATAAACGAGGGAATAAAGGAGGGAGCTACATCTCAGATACAAAGTGAATAAAATATAATTAATAAAAAAAAGAAAGAAAGAAAAAACTTGAAATGTAAAAGGCAACTTAACCAATTCCAAATCTAATACAATATAAAGTCAAATCTTTGGTGGAATTAATCAAGAGAAAATGATGAATGTCACAAATAAATGAAAACGAGTTAGGAAAAACAAAACAAAACCAAAAACAAGAAGAAAATTAATCTCAACAGAAATAGCTCTGACGGGGTCATGGGTTTATCTTTGATACTCCAACTTCAAGGTTAACCTTTTGAATAGCAAAAGCCTTCTTCAGTACTGTATCTTCCACCTGTGGAAATATGCATTATTAATATATAATTAATGTAGTATAATACTACATATTAATGCAGTATTAATAGATATGTAGATATCCAATGATAAATAATTCCCATAAATACAAGAAACAAGATTACCATTTGAGTTTGTTGCTAACAACCAACTGCTCACTTCCAAATACAGGTAATCATTTCATATATAGCTTAAGAAAGCCTTTCATTTACATGATACATTGTATTAGTCAAATGAATTATATTTTTATCAACTAAAGAATATAGTACAATAATGAATAATGTCTGTAAGTTTTTGTATATACAAAATTATTTTGGTATGCATCAAGAACTAGTGAGAATGAAAACTTTAATATAGAGTTTGTGGAGTATATAAATTGAAGATAGCATGAAATAACTTTGTAGCTTTTGATTTATGTACACAATATTGAACAAAATCCTACAAATTATATTATAATGTGATTAGGTTATAATATGAACAGTGTAATCTACGTGGAGTTGTTTGCTCTCTTAGCAGATGTACCCTAAAATGACCCTTGTTGTGTCCTTGTAAAGTTCCCACTTCATAAGGCAATATAAAACACACCTTTGCTGTTTTACAAAGGACTCAACACAATCAAGCACTGCTGCCCATGGATAAGGTTTAATGTGTGCTAAGGTGATGTGGGGTCAGTCTTTAGTTGCAGTGTGATGTATAAAAGTATTTTAACACCCTAGAGACAGCCTCACTCTCCTGTCTCCTCCCAGGAGCAAAATGTGATGCTGTGAAAAAGCTGCATGTCAGGGAGCTATGCAGCCTCTTGAGGCAGAAAGGAGCCAAATTCTGCAAACAATTAGGGAACTAAATAACTAACTAGAGATAGTCTATACAATGTTTGAGTGCCCCGCACATATATATGGTTGTAGCATATTAATGTAAAAGAGAATAACTAAAACATTGCAAACAAGTCCAGATGTTCCCTCTCTCATTTCTCCATATAAATGTTTATGTATATGTGTATGAGAAAATATATATACAATATATGTTTATGTACTGTATACATATACATGTACAGAGAGAGAATACAATACTAACATTAACTTACCTGATGAACATAATGTGAAAGTTGACAAAAAAATATGCTTTTGTCCTGCAACTGCTTCTAATTCTGAATAAGGCATTCCACGAGATGTCTTGGAGAAGAGGGTATGTCTCATATGAACTGGCACTATCATTTCTCTTGCAGAAAATGAGACCACCATTTCCGTGAAGGAAATGGATGCAAATCTCTATATCCCATCCTATGTATCATGTCTTACAGCTTTCTGCAATTACATCTTTTGCTCTTTATTCTTAAGATTCAGAGGCAGCCTTTGTGTAATTACATGTTTTTCAAGAGAAATTGATGAAAATTTGAATGCTCTGAAGCCATATCTTGTTTCTTTAGATAAAGCACAACAACATTTTCTCTTTCCACAGGTGACTTAGAAAGCTGGAGCCACCATTACCAATCACTGCTCAGTCCAAAAGGACACAGCATTCTGCTGCCCTGAGTGTGCTGTGGGTCCCCTCTGCCACCTTGCATGGAAGCACGCGCTGTCAGGTTCTAAGATATTCATGTTCATGGGCTTAATAGTTCCATTTCATCTATGAAAAGCCCTTGGCAAGTTCAAACTACTCTGTCAAAAACTATCTTCTTTGACCCTCAGGTCTACCAGGTATTATTATCTGTGTTCTAGAGATAAATAGATGTACACAGCAACTGGGTGCTTTTCTGAAGCCGCTTTATAAGTACCTGGCAGGGCGAGGCCTAGCATTGGCAGCATTTCTTCTTAATGGTGTCTTTCCAATGTCATGATGGATGCGCGTTCGATCCGTGACCTTGAGCCTGTAGGATATGCTGTCATCTGGGTGGGAGTGTAAACTCTTCTTCTCACTAGCTATCAGGAGATTATTTAAACTCTTTTACTTAATTTTCCCTTGTGAAATTGGGGCTAATAATTGTATATTTAAACTTGTGAAAAAGTAAGTGAGAGATATTTACATTATCCACAGCTCTTAACAAAACTTCAATGTTAGCTCAAATAATTGTCATAAATGTACTTTCATATTTTATGAAGTGTTCTCCATTTACAATGGGAGACAGTATGTGATGAGACTGTCTGTTGAATAGACATGGTTCTAGAGATTAAAAAATCTTACTATTTGTAAAAATGGAATATTTTTCCTTGGTTTCATAATGAAATATTTATCAAGTTGTTCTTCAAATAATATAGGTCTTTTATACTCTCAAAAAGGCATATTTTCACAGGCAAATGAGGGGAAAGATGTCTTTTGTTATTCTAAAACCCAAGTGGAATAGTTTCTGTGAAGACTAGGGCATATATAGATATTTTTTCTTAAATGTTGAAAACGGTTTTTCCAGATGTTTTATCTTGATACATAGGCAAAGCCTCTACGTAGAATCCCAATAAAAGGGAAGAAAAAGAAATCACAGGACATATTAATATACAATGTACTAAATAGATTTTTTTCATCAATTTTGGACTGATTCATCAAAAATTCTGGATACAGGTAGAAAGACACAGCTTCATAGTCTGTGAGACAGAAATTGCACTGCAACAAAGATGGGTTACCAGCATCAGAATACTAGAATGGAGAGCTCAGATTCCACATCAGTGCTTGCTTGATTTAGTTTGATTTGAATTTTGAACATTAAGATGTTGCATATCCCGCTGTTAGGAGAAGCCCTGTTTATCAAATATCCAAAGGTGTGCATAAACATGAGCATAAGAAATGAATTTTTGAATGTTTCTCATATTGCATAAAAGGTCAATCCACTGTTCCTTTCCCCATAGTATATGCTAAGAGGTGCCAGAATGTATCTGAAAGATTTGGATTGTCTTTCCATGGACCTCAGAATAAGCAATCAACATACATATCACATGTACATGTGTATAGGATTTCCAAAAATTAAGCAATGGATTTTTGTCTTAAAGTTAGAAAGTTGTTTTTTCAACAAAAGAGTGCAAAATAAATGAATTCAAAAGATATTAAAAGAATATATACAGATTTTTCCCCCAAATATCTTTGCTGAGAAGGGAAAGACAAAGAGTCATCTACTTTTATGAAGTGATGACTTTAGACACCACCATGAATAATACAGGTTTTTTTTTCTGTTTGTTTATTTTGTTTCGTTTTTCTTTCTGGACCATCATCTGGGTGATATGATCTCCACAGATCTGAGATCACAATGAGAAGTGTCACCAACTCACTCCTCATCAATGGACCTCAGAGCCAATATTTCTATCTTAAATGTAAATGAATGAAAAACATATGGGAAAAAATTAGCTCACAGGTTCTTGAAGGCTTATGGATGAAGGCCAAAAAATGATCATCTGCATGCATTACAGCCTACGCATCTTTGGTTTAAAACTTCATAGATTCTAGGGCATTTCCACCAGAAGACACGCATGGCGGTGGCAATGCAGTCCTTGTGGGCCACTGTGTACACAGGTCACTGAAATCTTTTCCTGGATGAAGGTCTTGGAACTACTCCATGGAAGACACTTGTGCAATTCAATCCTGCCAGGAGTGATTGAAGGCTACAGTCTACAGTATGGTTTCTTCCTGAACTGGGGCAGCTGGGAAGGGGGACAGGAGGGTTGGAGGCTTGCATTGGATCTCTGGGGCCTTCCATTTTCCTGCTTCATTTCTGCTTAGCAGCAGGTTGATTTAGAAGTCTTTCTCCCACTTTGCCTCTTTTAATATTCGGTTTCCCTTCTGAATTAGTTAAGGTTCTTTGGGTTACATTTAATAACAAAAATCAAATTGAGCCAATGCAAGCAAAGAGGAAAGAAATGAGGCAAGCAGGAAGCTCAAAGCCTTGGGGGATCCAGGGCACTCAAACTCTTCATCTCATACCTTTGTTCCCCGAGCAGATGGGCTTCACTTTTTCTCTCTGCAGTCCAACTTTTTCATTTCTTCACACTGAAGAAAGAAAATGATTGACAGCCTCTCAGGCCCTGTTACAAATGCCTGGGAAAGAAGGAATATGATTGGTTAAGCTTTTGTTTGGAGAATGTACCCAAGTTCGTTTACTTCTGGCCAGTTGTACCAGGATGTCTGTGGATGTCACTGTCATCAGATCTAGAGGATCGAATATGAGAAGTGATGAGCAGTTCTTTAAAGACAGGAGCTAGAGAAAAACACATTCCAGAAGCTAGCATCCTCTTTGCGTTTTCTAAGTCACGGGAAGTATTATGCATCTTTTTAATTTTTGAAACTCAAGCCACTCTCTACCCAGGTAGAGACAGTTTAATTTTCGTATTTCTTTCCATATGAATGCACAGAACATGGCCATATGGGGACACTGTACAGTGTTATAGCTAAGAAGTCAAGAGGGAACAGTAGCCCTGATTGTCTGCTGTTACTCTTTCAGGCTAACAGACATGACGGTTTAGTACCAGTTTATCCTAACTATGCTACTCTACAGCTCAAGGATCAGAAGGGGGGGTTAACCCCCATCCTATAGATGGTCTGCAGAAAAGGCCTTGTAAACAAGAATGTTTTTTTCTCTCAGGTGTTGTTCTGTTTGCTAGATTTTTGAAATGAACAATGCTAGACATGTATTTTACATTTATTTGCATATTCAAGGGTGCAACTTATTTTGTTGAAATATTTCTCTTTTATAATCTTTTTATTTTTCAATGTTATAATTACTTCATTTTTCTCCCTTTCCCTTTTTTCCCTCCAAACCTTCCCATATGCCCCAATCCACTGTTCTCTTTAAAATTCATGGTTTATTGCCTATTTTTTCCTTGAATTGTTGCTTACATGAGCATGTTACTAAACACATGACTATAACCTTCTCAGTCCATATAATGTTACTTGTATGTATGTTTCCAGGGCTGACCATTTGGTGTTGGATAACCAAATGTGTGCCTCTCCCTGGGGAAAACCAGGCCTCCTGCTCTCAGCATCCCTTGGTTGGTTGCCTGCAGTTCTTTCTGTAGGGCTGTGGTAGTGTATCTAATGGTCTTGTCTTGGTTCAGGTCATATTTAGGCAACTATGTTGCTGAGAAGTTTTGGGTTGCTGCTGACATTTCAGAGAAAACTTCCTGATCCTGAGGCTGTTATCATCTTCTGGCCCTCTCTTTTGAAATAATAACTGAGTCTTCGGTGCCAGTCTTGTATTGCAAATGTATCAGTTGAGATTGGCTTTTGATCTGTTTTCTTTAACAGCCTCCTCCTTTTATAAAAAATGAGAACAATACTCATCTGTGGGTTTAAGGGCAAATATTTAGAGTATACTTAGAGATGATGCTGTTTTAATAAAGTGACAGTCACGGATCTTCTCGACTGTTCAGGATTTCACTAGCCCTGGAATGTTGCCTAGGTTTCTAGTAGCAGACATTATTTCCCTCTTGTGTGGGTCATAAGTCTAATTAGAGAGTTATTGGTCACTGCCACAGTACGTGTGGTACTATTACACTTTTAGGGTTATTGTGCCATGCTTTTCATGGTCGTGGTTCATAGGGGCCATTGCTGCATAAGACATTTTTTTTTATTCCCTCCTTTAAAAGATTACATAGTCCCTCCTGGTACTACGGAAGCTGGTCCTCAAGAAAGAGGCTTTCATGTCAGAGTTTGAGATGCATGGTATCTTCAGCAAGAACTAACTTTCTGTCTCTGCAGGGCAATGAAGGGCAATATTAATACCTTATAATATTTTGAGAGTGTCTAGGACAACCCTGGCCAGCAACTTATAAAAAAAGCTTTTTGTGCTTGGTGTTGGGTTTTTGTTGGATGGTCTTCAGCACTTGAGAGAGGCAGTGCCAGCCCAGATGGAAAGCTTACATTTAACTATGTATGTATATTTTACACCGACATGTATGCATTATAATTAATTTAGGTAGATAGCTATTAGTTTGACTCCTTATGACTTTTTCAGACATCCTTACTGTAATTGTACTCACCTATTTCTTTCATTTATCTTTCTAGCCCCTCCCTAACTAAAGGTCCCTATTTTTCCCATTTTCCCCTTCAGGTCACTTGAACCCTATTACATCCTTTCTATCTGCTTTGTCCCCCACAATAGTCTTTTTTCATTTTCTTCGATGTCTACAAGCAGAAGAATGTAATTAGATTTGTATCTATCAGATATCAAAAAGATTAACCTCAACTGGTGCAAAGATCTAAATGTGAAACAAGGAATACTGAAACTACTTGAAGAATACAGACAAATCCTATATGACATAGACATAGAAAAAGGATTTCTGACTAGGATCCCATTTTCCCAAAAATTGAAGCCAACAATGGACACGTGGGACTTCGTAAAACAAAACCCAAAGCAAACCAAAACAAACTTCTGCACAGCTGAAGCAACAAACTATTGGGTGAAAAGGAAACCCACAGAATGTGAAACAGCCTTTCCAACTATACAACTGATGGGAAATTAATACTCAGAATATAGAAACAACAACAACAACAACAAAACTAAGAAAAATGAATGACACATTTAAAAAAATGGACCTGACATCTGAACCGAGTTCCCAAAAGAAGAAAACAAATGGCTTAGAAAATTTCAAAAGAATTTTCATCATCCCTAGTAATTTGGGAAATGCAAATTAAAATGACTTTGAGATTTCATCTTAACCCAGTCAGAATGGCAAAGATCAACAAAACGATGAAAACAAGTGCTGGAGGGGATGTGAAAAAGAACCCCACCCAATTACTGTTTGTTGGGTTATGAACTGCTCAACCACTATAAAAATCTGTTTGAAGAATCCTCAAAAGTCTGAAAACAAATATCCACTGTGATTCATCAATGCCACTCCTTGGCATGTTTCCAAAGGATTTAGTACCCTACCCCACCAATACTTGCTTAGCCATGTTTATGCTGTAGTCACAATAGCTAGGAACTGGAAACAACCTAACTGTCCTTCAATGGGTGAATGGATATTGAAATGTGGCGTCTATGCACTATGGAATACTATTAAACTGTAAAAATAAAATAAAATAAAAAACTTGCAGGTAAATTGATGTAACCCAGATCCAGAAATGCTCTGTCTGAGGTTCTTAGCTCCAAATCTTCAGATGTGAGTACATAACCTGGATAAACTGCAAAAATAAAGAATATTCTAATGGTGAAAGCAACAAATCTGAGAAACATTCTGAGATAATTTATTAATCTTTAATTTTAACAACTATATATTAGCAAGCAGAATCTCTGTATTATGCTAAGTTTTACAGCAAACAGAATCATCATCACAGACAGTGCATATGCACTGAATAATTTTAGAATGGATGCAATGTAAAAATATGGTATATGACTGAAGTTTAATTTCAACAGCTTATTCTTTCATACAGTGATGTAAAATGCATAATAAATGTGTTTTGATATTCAATGGCTCTAAATTATACAAAGCCAAGTATTTCATTCACTGACCATTTGGCTGTGTCATATAGCTTACCATGTTTAGCCTGACTTTGTTTCTTTAGTCTTTATATGAGGCTAATAAAGTCTTACAGAAATTTTTAAAAAGTATTAAACATTTCTAGTATTTGTCACTTTTTATTACAACTCTAATGCAAATGGGTCCTCAAGGGGCTGGATATTATGTGAAAATTCTAAAATCAATAAATAATAACATAAATTATCCAGGGTTACATGGATCTATGTCTTACAATCTAAACCTCTCTAAGTGTATTAATGGCAGATGTTAAATTGATTTCATTGTAATTGAAACAATAAAAAACAAAGGACATGATAGAGCCTAGTACCTGGAACTAGAAAGCTGACTCAGCTAATATAGAGGCAGCCAACCTTTCACAGTGTCCTTTCACCAGTGCTGAGTTAACAGATGGTGGATTTTAGTATGTTTCCTTCACACCCAGTACAAAGTCTCCATCTTCTTACAGCTATGTGTGGTCCACTAACCAACCAAATGCTGGCAGAATGTGCCTGCTGTTCAGTGTTCAGGAAACTTTCAAACAGTAAGGTTGGCATCTTCTGTTCCTCTGTCATCTATAATGGAGGTGCCATAGCTGGACTTCCAACAGATTACTGGGCCATGAGATTATCTAGGGGTCTGAAGTCGTATGTAGAGCGAGAAGACAAAAGAAGCTGAGGTCCATGGCAGCTTGGATCACCACTTCAGCTGCACATTTTATCGTTGGTCAGGGCAAGATGGAAATACATATTCCTGACTGAGAAATAATTATTTTGGCTTTTCTTCTGGTATCTACAATCAAATTTAATCCTAGCTCATTCTATCAGCATAATCTAAGGATTTAAATGCAGAGAATGTCCGTGGGAGGCACAGTGGAGTGACAGTTTGGACAGCATTAGAGGAACCCAAGGAATACTCCGGCTAGCTAAGAAAAGGATACACATACAAAGATGAAAATGCCAGTGATATCAGCACCATGATATAAATGTGGGAGATGGCTTATTGAGTGGAAACTTAGACTGGGAAATAACAGCACACATACAATGTCACAGGCTTGTCTTCTTAGAGTTCTTTTTCAGCCTAGTATATGTAGGTAGGATGTAA
The DNA here is from genome assembly GCA_028658305.1 of Pachyuromys duprasi. Taxonomy (NCBI): domain Eukaryota; kingdom Metazoa; phylum Chordata; class Mammalia; order Rodentia; family Muridae; genus Pachyuromys; species Pachyuromys duprasi. The sequence continues at coordinate 10,447,449 of CM053744.1, read as the reverse complement.
CTCAAGAAACATGGCAGTAGTAAGAAACTTATGCCCCAAATGTGCTGTACTCAGTACAGCCAGGGGCTTAAGACAGGTGTAAAATCCTAGGAGAATAAGCAGATGTAGGAAAGATCTCCTGAGTTCAGGGGGTGCCTGAACATTTCATGCTTGACTTCATAGTTCTGAGGCTGCTCGGTTTGCCTTAAATGGATGATTTGTGTCATAAGGTATCACTGGTTTGGTGACACCACTCTATGCTGCCTTATACAGGAAGTGGCTGGTGATATGTTTCTGCACATCCACTGTTTTAGGAAGAGTCCCATATGGTCTACAATGAGACGGGAGAGCCAAGAATCATATGGGCTTATTTAAAAAATATATAAAAACTTGCTAGTTGCCAACCATTAATTCATTTCATCTTCACAGTGACTACAAGAAGAAAATTGTTGTTATTCCTGCTTTGGAATGGAGGCTCTAAGGCACAGGAATGTTGATCGTGTCTTAGACCACACAGCTGGCAGAATGTGTCCTAAAGATCTGAATATAGGCAGCCAGGATCAACACATGCCCATGTAAGCAGACACGCATGCACACATGCGGTCACACATTCACATGCGTTATATACTATGCTTCTGCTCTCCAAAGCCTTTTATTTAGAGAACACGTAACCATTAACTGACACGGTGCTGTGTGCAGTCCGGCGCTAAACAGTTGTTGTGCATTATCTCATTTACTGCTTTCAGGGGTCCTAGGAGACAGAAGCTCCATTTTATGGATACACAACACATATCAGATGTATATCAAGGTCCAATGACTTAAAATGAGTGAATGAGCACACCAGTCTTTGTCTTTCTAGAACATCTACTGAGAACCAATACAAAATAGTATAGAACAAGCAAGATAGATTAAGGAAGAAAGGGAAAGGGGTGCTAATAAAATTCAAATTGGATAGAGAGAAGAACACGAATGTAAGTATGGAAAAACCAAGAGCAGTGAGAACCTAGAAATTTTTACATCACCAATGTAATAATTTAGTTTGTTGTAAAAAAAAGTATGTTTTATTCATTGGTATAAATAGAATCATAAATTGCATCGTTATGGGACAGATGTGAGAGGAGGGACCATAACAGTGGGAGATCTGAAGTGAACAAAACCCCTTCTGAAGTTTAGCTTGGGGGACCCAGAATTTAAATTTATGTCTCTTAGCAAGATTGGAAAAATATGAGGGCCAAACTGCCAGGTTTGCTTTGGAGTTCTTGTGCTGCCCACCAAGAAGCAAGCGTTCTGATTGAGTGTTGAGCGCAGCAGGAAATGTCATTACAGACCTGGAATCCAGATTTCTACCAGAAAATGTGAAGCATCTGGCAGTTTTGAAAGGTAATCTTTCCAGATTTACTTTCACATAAACTATACTTGACTACAGCCACAGAAATCAGGGGGGAAGATTGTTTGTAATGTAGTAGCTCAGAGAACAGCACAGGGAAACGTAAATGAAGACAGCAGTTCATCTCCTTGATTAGCACAAAACAGGACCCCTAGACCTCCCTTACTCATTACGAAAGGTAGGTTCCCCTGTGTAGTCTTAAGGCTTTTCCCAGTTCTTCCTATGGAGCACATTAATTTCCAGGGAGTTCTGTGGGGTGCCTCTTTCCTGAAGCAATTGGCCATTGATTACCCATTAGTTTGGTGGTTGTTATCTTTCTCTACAGGAAGCTAACTAAAGTTTCAAATTATCTTTCATGACTTTGCTGTGAATGCAGAATCAACTTCCCTTTTTATTAGAAAGAAGCATTTGGTTATTTCTCTGTCTCTCTTTCTCTTCTTTAATTACAGTTTTAGTTTTAAATCTATGTGAATTAAAGAGAAATAGAGGGTTACCCTCTCTGCTTCTATTTATTGGAAGTAACTGTGGTTTGGGACAAGCTTATATAATAAATAAAGCATTTTCACAGCTCTCATAGCATTTCTGATGTCTCTTAGACAATTGCTCTCAGTGTAACTCCTACTGGAAACAAACAAGAGAAAACAGCCACTGAGTAAACCAGGGAACTTGAGACATTAGCAGGGATTGACACAGGACATGTTTTTCAACATTGCAAAATGGAAACAAGAGAAGACGCTACAATTTATATAAATATATAAAGACATGGAAGAAGTTGTTACCAGCAGAGCATACATGGTGAAACATTTAAACTGCACAAGAAGCATACAAGCCAAGCAGAAAGTGTACACTGATCAAGACTGTTAGGCAACACCACATTATCCTTTGTTTCCCCCCAAAAGCAGAGCATAAATTTGGATCTTAATTACAATGAAAGCAAATGCATGAAAGAAAAGTTTATTTCCCGTTGTTACTTGTATATAATTGACAGCATGACAAAGGATTTAACAGCTATTGTGTATGGCAGATAAGTAACTTGGGTAGAAATCTTGCTCTACATGGCAACCAAACAGCTGTTTATCATTGGCCTAATTATCAAGTAAATGAGATGCTAATTTCTATATTCATAAGGCATGCATGAACAAGTACTCATATAGGCAAAGCAGGGCTCAGTGACAAACTTAATAAAATAGTAAAGTATTAGTAAATACATAGAAATAATGTTTAAAGTGAGGCCTTAGCTGGCTGGGAAACTGGGGCTTCATCATGCAGACCCAAACGTCACTGTATTTAATGTACACACAGCCCAACAGAGGCCTTCCCCCCACCTTGCTAGTCTTTATTCAGTTCCTGCTGTGTCTACAGAACAGCTATTACAGGTGTTCAATGGGGACAAAAATCAGACACACTGTGCAGATTTAGAAATGGTCATTTTCAGGATTGTGGCACCAGGCTCCAAATTCTCCAGCACAAGACAGGGAGCCCCATATTATTTTGTTGTTGTTTGGGGGGGGCAGACTAATATTATCAGGAAAAGATAATAAAGGCTGCAGTGGAATGTTGTGCTTTTCTTCTCCCAGTGAACAGTGCCCCTGTGGGTAAAGTATGCATAACTCCCAGATGTCCTGTTTCTATATTGACTTGAGAAGAGAACTACTTATTAAAATGATGATGATGATGATAAAATAGTCATAGGCTTTAAGAATTAAAGCAAATAGCAAAGCATGTGATGATTTAAAATTTTTAAAGATGCAGTCTAGACTGAGAAGAAAAATGATTTTTGTTCTCTTTTAAGAATAGAAGTTAAGCTTTTGGAGTGTTGGACAATGCTAGAAGCATTGGAAAATGCTGGAAAAGGCTCTCCCTCCTCCTAGAACATAAGGTGCTAAGTGATTTTGGACAGTTGACTGGTTTCCTGCTCACAAATTTCAGAATACCCAAGTTGGTGGAGAAGAGTGGTAGATGTAGGAAGCTAAGTCCTCAGAGCCCAACCATGCAGCTGCCCATCAGCATTCTTCTCCTTTTACAGTGAAGACACCAGGTGAGGTATATTGAATGACCTCCAGTAATATAGGGGTCACTGTGGATGGCGGCGAAACATGGGTGGTTTGTGTCTTTTCATTACCCATGACATGACACCGCTGACTGAAAGCAGTGAGTCTATGTGAGTCTGTCATTGCTCCCTTCCCAGTCACAGATGCTGAGTGAAAGATGGGTGTTTTTTCAGGTATATATGTAATAACCACAGAGGTGTCTCCTAGAACTCGGTCCAAGCTGCATTTTAAACCTCAGTCATTGAAAGCCACCAGATTCAGCACCTTGTTCTTTGTAATGGCAGTATCATTCATGATAATTCCACCTTGCTAAGCTGACAGATTTTGACATCTGCATAAATTAAAGTCAATATTTGGCAGCTGTGACCACCAAAGTTCAGGTTGTGACAAGGTTTCAACTAGAGTGGGGCATTTCTGCTCACTCTTTCCCCTCCTACTGCCATGATCAGCATGCTCAACTCAGCACCCCTCACCAATATACTCTGGTCCACAAATACAAAGGCTCTGACTTCCAACCTAATGCATAGAGTGGGACCTTTAATTGTTCTCAACATCTACTATTTAGGCATATATCCATATAGAATAAAAACAGTGTTCATCACTTACAACTGGAAATCTTTCTCAGCAAAGAACCCTCATTTTCTATTACTTTTACTTCATAGTTCAAAAGAACTTCATTTTCTTATCATTTATTCCAACAAGCACAGAGCTCTTAACACCTTCTACAAACCCGTAAGCAACAACCCTGTGTCAGTAGGACATGTTTCCTTCAGTGGAATATGTGGATGTTTGCTGTTGACTCAGATCCTGGGGAAGAAAACAGTTATGTGGGAGTTGCATGCTTGAAATCATCACCTTTGTCAGATTTTGCTAATTCTAAAATGATATGATTCTGTTGGTTTGGGTCAAAGATGATGTGATGAATTTTTTGTCATTCGACAAAATATGTTTTTTCCTTGGCAATGCAATCTTATGATCAACTTCTGGTGGGCACCTAAGAACAAGGAAAATAGCCTGAATTGTTTTGGGACTCTCTGGGACCAACAAGTAGGGAGGAAGTGTTCCACGCCTTAAAGTGAGACTTTCACTTGGCAATTTGTGACTTCCGGGGAACACTATCTCCTGTGTAGGGTGACTCCACTTAAACTCTTTTATATAAACACACATATTTTTATAATATATATCTTATAAAAATAAGTTTCCACATGGCATTTCCATCACCATTCTTGGTGTTAGTCCTCCTCCACCCCTTGCTCTGTCCCACTCTTCCTCTTGACTCTTTAGGAGAGGTGTGTGAACATCTTCATTCTTAGTGTTTTTCAAACATAACTTTGACATTTATTGAAGTGTGACATTCCTCAAGAAGCTCTCCACACTCCAAGCAAGCAAAACTTGCCTCGTGAAGGTCTGATTCATCAGTGGTGAGAATGTACCAGAACTTAACAATCTTTCCTGAGAGCATTAATAGATGAAAAATTACATCTGAAGAAAATTACCGTGAAGTCAGAGACAAATAGTGTCAAGTGAAATAAAAGCAAACAGAGAAGTTTCACTAGGGAGGATGATGCTACAGGATGACAAAAATTAGAGTTCAGCTAGGAACAAAGAATTTCCCCCAAATCAAGTCCAACAAAGTTGAAAAATTTCCACAAGAGCTTTGTAGGACTAAGCATACATATATGGAGACCACTCTGCTTGACCAAGCAGAATCTCACACAATCTGTTTGATTTCCTCAGACATATTGTTCACATCTGCAGTCATTTTAAGAATCAGGATGCCCCTCACATTTGATGTACATCACCACTTCTGTCCTAGACTGAACTCTCATTTCTCCTTTGTCTAAGCAATGCTCATGTTTGTTCCCACTGATTACCTAAGGGCAGTATCCGGGTTGATGCTGTTTCAATCTAAATTCTCTACCAAGACCTGGGGACCATGCAGGCAAGGTGAACTTAGACTGCTTACCTGCCAAGCAACAGAGAATTTCAACACTTTAAGGGAATCTCCACACCTCTCTACATTTTCAGTGTCAGAGTTGACAAGAAACAAGGATACTTTATTTATAGGCCTGAATATTGCATTTGATTATATTCTGTCCTAGAGTCAGGGGCTTAGAATGGATTATGCAGAAGTGAAATATTGGAATCTCATTCTCTGTTTCTTTAGTGTAATTATAGATAATATCGTATCCTACAATTAAGAGCATTTCATGCAATGAAATATATAGTTCCCTTCAGCTGGGCAGGGTAATTGTGTCTATAATACCAGTAGTATACAAGTGCAGAGAAGGAGCATGCCATAAGTTCAAGGCCAACCTATCTGTCTGTCTGTCTATTTACCAATTTACTTAACAGTGTCATCTATTTATTGATTTCTATATCTATCATCTATCTATATCTATCTATCTATCTATCTATCTATCTATCTATCTATCTATCTATCTATCTATCATCTGTCTGTCTGTCTATTTCCTATCTATCTACATTCCTTTTTCTGAGCACAAAGCCAAACATATAGCTGGTCTCCTAAGTCTACGGAGAGAACAGGGGGGGCTGCATTTGCCACAAGAAGCTGTATTTGAAAAGGTTTAAATCCTGATGGCCCTTTTGATTCTGTAAGACCTCAAAATTGAGGCTTTGATATTCAGATTTCGTAAGTTACTTTTAGGTTATTTTCTGTGTTTAACAATTGGAAATCTTTTTAGAGACAATCTTTATGATCACTCAGCCTAACAGGTGCAATGTTTTGCTGAGGTCCACCTGATCTCTAGCTCTTACGGTCTTCCTGCCCACTCTCCCACAATGCCTCCTGAGTTTTGTATGCATAGGCAAAGGTACACGTTCTATTTGTGCCCAGTTACTACACTGACACTCTTATCCCTATCATCAATTAGTTAACCATTGTCTGCTGATGGAAGAAACTTTACTAATAACTACACTAATCTATGAGTAGAGATAAATAATGTAGAGAACTGTTGGTGGTTTACTGAGTTCCATGTTCTAGCATGTCCATTTAAGTCCTAGTTCAGTTAGCCCAGCTCTCTAAACAGAAACTCTTCCTCACATTGTTTCCAAAATCTGTCTACCAGTCAGTTTTGAACTTTTTGGGAATTTAGTGAATTAAACATGTTACTTTATTAAATGTTTGTCTAACAAGCATTTTAATAAATTTCTTAACAATTGCAAAATAATTGTAAACATTGCTCCATTGAGTTTAGGGGGTTCTGTTTTGTCCCCACTCCACTCTCTGAGAATCTTGCCATGTAGTCCCAGCTCATCTCAAATTAGTGGTTATCTTGCCTCTGCCTACAGCATGTGGGGATTACAGGTATATACAACCACACTGGCAAGGCTTCGGTTCTTCAGGCAGACTACATTGCTATGATTGTTTTGCCTTTTAAAAAAAAATTCGTAACTTTACACACTAATCACAGGCTCCTCCCTTGTCCCCTGCCAGGCCTACCCTCATGCCCCACCTTCTTCCATTCCCCCTTCTTTTTCTTCTCAGAGAAGTGGAGCCCCAAGGGGTTTCAACCCTCTCAAGTCACAGCAGGACTAAGAGCATCCCCCCCCCACCCCACTGGGGCCTGAAAGGGCAGCCCAGCTATGGGAAAGTGACCCAGTGGCAGGTAACAGAATGAGACACAGCCCTTGCTCCAGTTCTTAGGGGATCCACACGATGACCACACTGCACATCTGCTGCATATGTGTAGGGAGTTCTAAGTCCAACCCATGAATGCCCTTTAGTTGGTGATTCAGTTTCTGTGAACCCCCATGGGCCCAGGTTAGTTGACTCTGTAGGTCTCCTTGTAGTGTCCTTGACCGAACTAGGCCTATTGTTTGGCTCTGGGTCTCTGCATCTGTTTCCATCAGCTGCTGGATGAAGCTTCTCAGAAGACGGTTATGCTAGGCTCCTTGTCTGCAAGCAGAGCAAAGTATCATTAATAATGACAGAGGTTGGCTCTGTCCCATGTTGTGAGTTTCAAGTTCGGCCCGTCATTGGTTTGTCATTCCCTCAATCTCTGCTCCATCTTTACCCTACATTTCTTGTAGGCAAGACAAATTTTGGGTTGAACGTCTTATGGGTAGGTTGGTGGCCCCCTCCCTCCACTAGGAGTCCCACCTGGCTAAGGGAGGTGGCAACTTTGGGCTCCTTGACCCCACACCACCCCCAACCCACTGCTGCTAGGATTCTCAGTTAGGGTCACCCCATAGACCCCAGGGATCTTCCCCTGTCCCAGAGATGCGCCCCATCAGTTTCAGTTCTCTCTCTTAGTCTTCCCCCTCATTGCCAGCCCTGCTCTCCACACACCTGATTCCCCACCCTATTTCCTGACAATGTTTTTAAATCAATATTTCAGTTCTTGTTAATTTTTCAAGCACAAAATTAACTATCAGAATGGTTAGATTGTTGACTTTTTTTGGTATACTTGGTAGTCTTCTTATTTTTCCTTCCCTTGTAACACTCCAACTTTCTTTAGAGGATTTTCTTTCCTTAGATTTGTTTTGAATTTTGCTCTCTCTCTCTGTGTGTCTCTGTCAGACAGAGAGAGAAGAGGCAGAGAGAGAAATAAAGACAGAGATTAAGAGCATACATACTTTGACTTTTTCTTGTGTGTGGCCATGTCCAGTGGAGGTCAGAAGGGGTCATCAGATTTCCTGAAGCTAGAAGTACAGGTGCTTGTGGGCCACTGGCTGTGGCTTCTAAGAACAGTCTCAGGTCCTTTGCAAGAACAGCAAACACCCTTGACTGCCTAGACATCTCCTCAATTCCTACATTGATTCTTAAGCCCTCAAAGGCAACATGCTATAATATTATTGCTTCTTCACAGCTGGATTTTTCTTTTGTATTCTTTTCTCCAAGAAAATTTAATTTTTTTCTTCTTTCTTCCCTTCCTTCCTCTTTCTCTTCCTTTATTCCTTTTACTCCTTTAAGCAGTGAGGGTCCTATAAGCATCTGCAGCCATGAAACTATACCCTGAAAGTGATCTTACGAAGTCCTTAGATCTTCCCACTGTTTCCTCTTCTGCCTTGTACCAACTAGGTTCAGGGTAGTAACTCAGAAACCAGGAGAGCTGGCTTCAATTGTTAAGAAAGTTAACTGGCCTGGAGAGATAGTGGGCTGGAGAGATAGCTTAGGGGTTAAGAGCACTGGCTGCTCTTCCAAAGGTTCTGAGTTCAGTTCCTAGTAACCACATGGCAGCTTGCAACCATTTGTAATGAAAACTGCTACCCTCTTCTGGCCTGCCTTTGTATATGCAGAGGCAACACTGTATACATAATAATAAAAAAACACCAAATAAATAAGTGAATAAATAAATAAATTGAAAAAATAAATCTTTAAAAAAAAAGAAAGAAAAGAAAGTTAACTGTTAAGCCAAAATTGACTAACAACATTCTTAGTTCTATATAGCTATAGTTTCTCACCAGCATGGCGATACTATTAAGTTAGATAAAACCAATCATCATGTTCCAATACATAAATAATCCATTGTTTGTCAAATTCTTCTAAGTAACCTAAAACTTTATACCTCCCGCTCTTCATTCTTCCCTTTCACCTTCTTTTTCTCTCTTTGTTCCTTCTTTGCCTAACCTTATTCTTCTTTTGTCTAGATTCTCTGACTTGGGCTAATTGAATATCATTTTTCAGTAATAGTGATCATAAATCACTAAATGTCACCTTTAGCTAAACCTCACACTTTCTGTAAAAGGTGAGTGTGTCACAGCAGATTTGCTCATGGTCTTCACTTCTCAAACCCACACTCACCAGGTCTTGCAATGAAATCAAACGAGAAACACATGCTTACATGTGGCATTTGGCCTTTATAGTCAAACAACTTGTGATGGTGTGAATCTGGATCAATTGTATCACCCTAACTAAGTTTCTTCAAAGTTTGTAACTAGGTTTCAGGCATATACTAAACTGTACATGGATTTTTCTTGTCAATTCTTACACAGTGCATAATATGTTTCCACAGTTTGTAGATAAAAATGTGAATTTAACAGAAGATAAAGTCATTTCCAAAACCACACACTAACTAAATTTCCTTTTGAATCTTGATATATGGTTTGGCCTGGGGAAGTATTTTAACAAAATTAATTTAGAATTTTATATAGTACATTAAAAAAACTCTGAAAGCAAAGAGATTATTTGGGAAAATATAGATTGATAATAAGTGTATGTAACAGGATCCTTAGAAATGAAAGCATATCTTCTCTCGAAAATGTTTCATTCCATCAGCTGAATTGGGAGGAGCCTGATGGGCTATGAAAGCCAAAGATCACTCCATGGCAACGTTTACCTGAATAAGATCAGTAATTTCTACAGAAAGTCAATGATTGATTAGTCAAAGTCTATTTGTTAGAAAGATTTTTCATCCTGGTGGGCTGTTTTGTCACTGTTGGCCTTTTACTTTCTCAAGTTATCAAAAGTAGTTGGTCTACCACATAGCTTCCTTTTGCTTTCTGAGTAGCCTTTCGAATATTTTTCTTTTACAAGTTATCCCTAACACATGTTATTTTCCTATCATTACTTGGGTTGTTAACAATATTGCTATTAGTGCTGATATCTGATCTCTATTGCAGACTCAACCTCAAAGTATGATTCTCTTGATATTCCCCCAATATCTTTTCAATTCATCTTTCTATATCAATCATCAAATTCTTCAAAACTACTCTTCCTCTATTTTAACACTTTCCCAATCATGTATGTCTAAGATAACAACCCATAGAGTAAAGTACTAAAGCAATGATGTAGCCTTCCACTATGAAACCATGAATGCATTTTGTTGGCAAATAGAACTCTGGTTACTGCTGTTCTGCAGAGTCATGAAGATGACATGCCGGGGTCATTATGCCTTCCTTGTTCAAGATATCCTAGAAATTCCCAAGGGATGGAGATGACTCCGTTCCTAAAGTATTTCAAACCATCTTATCATCAGTGAATACACAGCATGGTCCTACTTCTGAGTTTTTACCTACAATATTATAATTGTTTTGACTATAGATGTAAAATTTTTTCCAACTGAATTACACAGAAATAGAACTAAACAGATGTTAAATATAAGAACTAACATTTTCTATTTCTAGAAGTAGTAAAAATTCTATATAACAAAACTCTTAGTACAATGGGCAAGAAGAATGGGATGGAATCAATCATGTGTAATTTGATTCAAACAGAAACAAAATTGAAAGCAAAAAGAGTCTCAAATAAAACAAAATATTTTATACACAAAACTTTCTTTCTATAACTATTATGTATAAATTATATATGAAAATATAATGTACTCGAATGTAACCAGATAATAAGCAATAAATATTTGCTCTATGTATTCATCTAAACTCTTAAGTCATGACTCTTGGAAAAAAATAAGAAATACTTAAATACACAAATGAATGGCTGCTCCAACTTTGGGCTGTTTGTTTAATAAATGTCTGCAGAAGCAATGAAATTTTGCATGGAATAGCGTTGTTTGTGTCTGTAAGAATGGAAGTGGTAATATCCAAGGACTGGAGCGACAGAACAGACAGAGTTGGACAGAAGAAGATGCAGTGAGGAAGGGGATATAGTAGAAATTATAATAAGTGGTTTTTTTCCCTATGAGAAGGACTCTAAAATTTTATAAGTTTTTATACTATCCTTCCAAGGAAACTCATAATAAAGGTCAAGAGCTCAGCCATGATGTTTGAAGTCATTCTATGTGAGTTTGAAGAAATACCTGTGAATAGTTCAAAGTTCTTCAGTTTTATTCAGGTCTCTGAAAGAGCCATCGTCAAACCTCTGTTGCATCTCTTTCACCCGTCTATTCTCAGAAGTTAGTGAACCAGGAGTGTGACAGCAGGTTTCAGAAATGCATCACATTTCCCATGCCCAGAGCAGACTGAGAGAAGCCGCACTCTGATCACTCAGTAAGTAGGAGCAGAGCTGAAGAGCTGACTGCCAGAAATGGATGAATAGTAAAAAGACAGAGTGCATAGATTAAATCAACCCTAAACTTCATTAAGTGTAAATAAAGTAGACCAATGATGGGTGCCTATGATGAAAGGCCCCTTGCTTGGGCAGAGAAGGAGACCTCTAGGTCAGAAGGGGCTTGAAAATACTGTGGTCCAGAGCAACCAATAATGGCAAAACTGAGCTTGCTAGACAGTCTGCAGATAGGGTCAGGACAGGGCATTAATAGAAGAATAATGGTTGATCTCTTGATTGCTCACTACTAAAATCAATTAAGTCTTTATCATCATGATCACCAAATGACCAAGAACAAGATTGACTCTTATTGGAGCAATTGCCCTACAAAGGAAGCTCTTCTCTGTGCCTGTGTAGACACTTAACATATGCCATGTATGAAAGGGCTCAGTGACAGAAGCTTAGACACTGACTCACACTTCAACACTTTTTCAACTTTTAAAATAAAAAATTGAAAATAATTTTAATAGAAAAATGTAATTAGAATTTGTTACCAGAAATTGATTTTTAAAACTGCAAATGCCATTTTCCCCTCCTCATTGGCTACCTTCCAGGAACCTTTTTTTCCATCAGCATCTATACAACGCTGGGTTCCATCTGCACGTGAGACTTAAGATGGACAAAATAAAATGTCTTTAGCACTGGTCAAAAGAAGCTATTACTGTACCACTTCTCAGAAACCAAAGTAAGGTAGAACTTCATTCTCTAGATGCCTAGACTAGACTGAGGCTGGGAGAGAGTCTTCTTGTCACATGTAGGCACTGAGTTGAGGCTGGTTTGGTGGTAACTAGATTCTGAGCTTGTTTCTTTATTTGGAGAACCACAGCATCTCTTCTGGATCTTAAAGCTGTGGCTGGTGTTGGTGGCCCTCCGACTGAGGCCAACCACAAGCACTGAGGGAAAAAACTAATGCAGGATTACAAGAACATATTGTCATGTTAAATAAATGCTACGATAAGTTACATGGTGGATTAAGTGAAGTGGCAGTTTGGAAATGCTAGTTAAATGATTTAGGTTCTTTCGTGTTAATTTATACAAGGCTATGAATTCCCAGATGACCCACAAGAATAATATTACTTTGTTAAATTGCGGTGTGATTGATTTTCAGAGTTTTACAAAAGTAAATAAATCCTGAAATGTAACATGGATACTGATTTAACACTATTATTTTAATTTTATTGCATATTATATATATATATCTATATCTATCTATCTATATATATATATATATATATATATATATATATATATATGATAGAGCCTTTAATAGATTTAAATCCTCTCTGGGTCTCCCTGGGCAGCATGCCAGGGTCTGAACTGACCACCGGCCAGATCTAGGCACACTGATGTTTGCTTGGCAGCACCAAGTTCTCTTTCAACGCTGTCCCCAGCTGCATTCCTTTCCTCGGTGCCTAAAAATGTTGAGGAATGCTAAGACTATCTTTATGACAGCATAAGGTTCTTTGTCACACATATAAAATTCAGGGGACTTTTACAGCAGCAGCTGCTATACTAGAACTGGGAGAAATAATTCTCCAGGTAATCACAAAAGATAAAAGGAAAAGGGATAAAAAGGAGAAATAGAAACAAATATATTATTTCCAGGCAAAATAGCAACAGTGCAGAAGGGGGGTGCTAAGCACTAGAATTTATTGTGCTGTGACTATGGTTTCAAGGTTCCCACTGAGCCCAGGAGAAGGAGAATTGCAGGAGTCAGATGTGAATGTCACAGCCAAGAAGTGCTGTCAGCTATAGTACTGCCAGCTCACTGGTCTCCGGGGCCGGAACTGTAGAAGTGGTTTTCTAGTTTGAAAAATCTAAAGATGTAAAGGAAAAGAAAAAAAAGCATATTGAGTCTTTCAAAATGTTTGATAAGCTGGTGATTGTGTAATGGAAAGACGAGAGTAAGAAAGCTTTCAGATAGAGCACTATGTTCCTAGACCATGCACATTTATTAGGCAGAAGAAAAGTTTTTACAGGAAGAAACGTGAGACTGAAGATTGTGGACATGCTCTGTGGAGCCAGAAGTACAAAACAAAAGAAAGTATGTAATGAGGTTGCCTCATTATTTCATAAATGTTGACTTTGTGATGAATACTTATTGCAAGAGCTATGAGGGAAGGCAAATTCCTTAGATCCCCTGTGAAGGAACAGTGAAAACACTGACAAGCAATCCCATGAAAATAAGTGAGATCATTCATTTTAGGGGTCTCTGGTTCTGACATCTGTGATGATTTGAACGGCTTGGAATAAATTCAGGCAGATAATCCACTCAAAGCAGAGACGTATATGGAAATTTCTAGCACACATTCCCACATAGCTTGCAGTTTTTGCTTGCCTTAAAGAAATGCTTTTCCCTGAGAAGTGTGCCTGCTGGAGCATGGTGTGCCAGTCATTATGGTGTCTTTGTGGTTCACACTGTGCAAGCTGCCTGCTCCCAGCTGGAGCCAGTGTAGTTTGGTCTCTAAAGATTTCTCAATCTACAGATCTAGGGTATCAAAAAAATAATGGTTGATGTTTCCTTTTAAAGTGTTAAACCTTCTCAATTTATGGACAATAATTTGTAGCACTTCCTTTGAATACCTGGTAAAAGCAACTCTTAGGTATTTTTTATAGCCCTGTTCAAGGCATCTGAGTATTTCATGTTCTCCAGTAGGACGTTGGTTGATAGAATACAATAGAGAGGTTTTTGTTCTGTATGCCACTTGGCTAATTAGGAAACTGGCTCACTGCCTGCCTATCTGAGTACACCATTTTTCTGGGCTTCCAAACCAGTGCCTGAGTTTTCAATGTTTGATGTGTTGATGGACTTCACACACTTTGCCCAGTGTCTCCTTATTTCTGATCACTTCCTAGGTCCACTGCACTGTCTAGCTTCTGTCCATTTTATTTCTGCTTTATGAATAGGTAACTTGCTAGGCTATGACTTCATTCATTACTGGAAACAAACTCATAAACAAATATAACAATTTGTCAAGTTTTGATTCTTTCAACATATCTTCATGTGTTATGGTGATGAAATTCAACTATTACAATTCTCCAGATTACATTCAGACTTGTCAAATGTAAAACAGATTAGTTTTGCTTTGACTAGAGGATATCTCTTTCATTGAAATACTTTAATGGCATAAGCTCGGAGAAAATACTTCCTGTTCCCTGTTGTCTCCCTCCTCCAATGTCCATCCTCTTTGCCTTTCTGAATGGGGACTGAGCATTTTAGCCAGAGTCCTCCTTCCTAACTAGCTTCTTTAGGTGTACTGATTTTAGTATGTTTATTCTATATTATATGTCTAATATCCACTTATGAGTGAGTATATACCCTGTGTGTCTTTCTGCTTCTGGGATACCTCACTCAGGATGATCTTTTCCAGTTTCCACCATTTACCTGCAAGTTTCATGATTTTCTTGTTTTTTTTTGTTTTGTTTTGTTTTGTTTTGTTTTTTATCACCGAGTAATATTTCATTGTGTAGCTGTACCACAATTTCTGTATCTATTCCTCAACTGAGGGGCATCTGGGCTGTTTCCAGCTTCTGGCTATTACAAATAAAGCTGCTACAAACATGGTTGAGCAGATGTCCTTGTTGTATACTTGAGCATCCTTTGGATATATACCTAGGAGTTGTATAGCTAGATTTTGAGGAAGAACTACCTCAGAGGGCCTCTGAAAGGCTCTCCCCTTCAGGGTATCAAGGCAGGTGCTGAGACTCATAGCTAAACTTTGGGCAGAGTACAGGGAATCTTATGAAAGATAATAAGACCTAGAGAGGACAGGAGCTCCACAAGGACAGTAACAGATCCAAAAAGTCTGGGCACAGGGGTCTTTTCTGAAACTGATACTCCAGCCAAGGACCACTCATGGAGATGGCCTGGAACCCCTGCACAGAGGTAGCCTATGGCAGTTCAGTATCCAAGTGGACTCCATAGTAATGGGGACAGGGACTGTCTCTGACAGGAAATGATTGGCCTGCTCTTTAATCACCTCCCTCTGAGGGGGAAGCATCCTTGCCAGGCCACAGAAGAAGACAATGCAGCCACTCCTGATGAGACCTGATATACTAGGATCAGAGGAAAGGGGAAGAGGACCTCCCCTATCAGTGGACTGGGAGAGGGACATGGGTAGGGAAGAGGGAGGGTGGGACTGGGAGGGGAGGAAGGAGGGAGGTACAGGCAGGATACAAAGTGAATAAACTGTAATTCATGAAAATAAAAACGAAAAAAGAAAAGAAAAACAAAATATTTCCTGATATTGCTTTACCCAAAGTATTTTCTCAGACTTTCCTGAGAAAATATATTCCTTATTTTAGTGCTAATCAACATGATGAAAAACATCTTCTAGTGAAAGCACTGACTGACTTTTGGATTCAGTTCGTGTTGGCACCTATGGAGAGGCCTTGGTATCCCCCTTTGAATAAAGTGTCCTCAGTGATAGTAATTTGAACAAAATACTAACAATCAAGATGTATCAATCCTTGAAAACCAGGCCCAAATCTTTGATAAAAATGGGTACAAGGCATGGAGCAATCATGACTCAAGTATGGTATGAAAAAATTTGCACATTGTTTTTAATATGTCTGTATAAAATCATCAATAAGCATTTGGAAAGTAAGTATACAAATAAATCTTGAGGGTATTTAGCTGTCTAGAAATATAATTTTGGAAGTCATTGTGATATATATGTAATTAAAGCCCAGAAAGTGAACAATTTAACTCTTGATGTCTCAGTGAAACAAAGAGAGTGTCTGACAGAGGATGAATGTCATGAAGGCACAGCCAAGGATGGTCTCTAGAGTCAGATTCTGTAGATGCAGAAGAGCAACTTGGAAAGAACGTGATTACCTGTTGAATATGGAGTTAGTGCATCAGAAACAAAAGTTATCTTAATGTTTGGAAGAGAGGCTGTTGGCCTCCATTGGTGTCCTGTAATATTTTTAAATCCGTTTTTCACAGTTAACTTCCTTTTTAACAGGAGCTGATATGGAGAAAATATTTGTAACAATAGAACTAACTAACTAAGCCCAGGCCAACGGTGTCAAGCATTAGTGCCTTGTTGATTTCATTACAACAAAATTCCCCTGTATGAATTATTTAGCATAACGACTTTCTTCAGCCCTTGTATAAAGAGTAGTTCTGTACTTACAATGAAAAAAATCATAAGAATACAAACTGTTCCATGAAGGTTGATTTAAGTTTAAAAAATTATTCTCTAGGGTCGTAGTGGTTTAGCCAATGTGAAATGTGTGTGCTCTGCAGAAGGTGGACTCTGGGTGTGCATTTAAATGGAGCTAATGGATTTCTTCTGTGCAGTCCAGCCCGGGGAGAAATGGAGAAGTCAGTGCAATAAACCATGCAGCCGAATCGCTCACTTAGGTTTTCTGGATTGTAATAATAGAAGTGCTATTTTTAACCCTTTTCCCTAAAGTACTCTTTTTCTCCCCTTTGCCATGATTCTTCTCCCAATGTGGCAGTCCTCTGTCCTGTCTGTGTTCCTTCAGGCCTGCCTGCATCTCTCTTCTACCTTCCCGCTTGCCTCCCTCCCCATCTTTTACATTTTTTAAAATGAATGCTAGCCTCTTCAAGATGATAGACACAAAGAGGAGCTTGTGGCATGCTCACAAATATGTTTCCCGGGAGCTGCTTTCAGAAAAGCCCAAGACGCATGTGTACAGTTGTAAAACTCTTGACCAGGTACAGAAGAACTTGACTTTATAAGAGGAACTGGTGTGCTTTGCATCCTTACTGTATCTGTTTATTTATTTAGTGCTATGTACCAGCTTCCATTCCAATTGTTTGTTTGTTTGTTTGTTTGTTGTTTTTGAGTCTGGGGATATTGGAAGCATGCTGCTCACTTAGGCTTTTGATTCAGGCTGTATACTCAGCAGAGAACTCAGTCTTTTCTTGTTTTTTGTTTGTTTGTTTGTTTGTTTGTTTTGTTGTTGTTGTTCATCCTCAGGAAGTGGCCTGTATAGCTCTCAGTGGGAGGTAACAGATCTTAAGGATTCTTAGGAAACTACATTTTTCGTAAGCATCTTTTATACTCTCTATGCATACTAAAAACTGAAACCTTTACTACATTGTCTTTGACCTTCAGATGAGAGAGTGTTTTGTAGGAAGAGAAACAACCATAAGCTGTGCTTTCCTTCTTTTCTGCCCTGTATGATGAAGCAGAGGTTATGAGCACTGGCTGGTCTTCCAAATGTTTTGAGTTCAATTCTCAGCAACCACACAGGGCTCATAACCATCTATAATGAGATCTAGTGCCCTCTTCTGGTCTGTATGCAGACATGCAGTACAGAACACTATATAAGTAATAAATAAGTAAATCTTTTAAAAAATGCTCCTTAAGTTCAAGAACCTTGTCTCTTATATCTTTGCTTCATAGACAAGGCAGTAGCAATGCTGTCATGAGTGTTGTCTTCCAAGTAAGAAACCTTTGAGTTTTAACTATCTGAAACATCTCACCATGGATAAGTTGCCTGACCTATACAAAGTTCATTTCCTTCATCTAATAGCTATCTTAATAGTCACAAAAAAGTCATGAGTGCTGGTTAATTGGTATCAAAGGCCACAGGTATATGAAACATGTGGGCAAGACCTGATATAGAATGCCAGCTCTTAAGTTCAATGTCATTTCCTTCTCTTTCTGTGAGGCTTAATTCCCATTTAAAAGTACATGTTGATGTGAAAAAATAGGAAGGCATGTTAAACCATCTAAAGCTTCACCTGCCATGTGGGATTATTGTGATTTGTAAGTCACATTTCAAGATATCTCTATGCCAATTTAGATCTATTACAGTTATTGAGTGTCTACAGCATGCTGAACCCTCTGCTATGTGAGCATGCATATTCAAGATCAAAAGCCCAGGGCTCTGACAGCCAGAAATTCACATTCCAGTGAATAGCATTAATAATTACATGTATGATTCTTTTTTTAAGGTAACTTACCCACTATGTTATCTGTTCACTTGTTTCAAACTCAAACCTATACAAATTATGTGGGAGGAGGAAGAGGAAATTAATTAAACTGGAAGATTGTAACATCTCTTTGCTTAATGTTAGCTGAATTTAAGAGGAAAAATAAAATTCAGGGAAACCCTATCTCTGAACATTTAATCTGCTTGGAAGAACTTTAATTACTCAAAAGAAAGAAGAAGCACAGAACAGTAGAACCTTGATTAACTGAGACACGGGAACTTGGATAATGGGATTTTCTTGCTAATTCTCTTTAAAAGGAAAGTCTGCGTTTTGTCATTGCTATTCTTACCCTCAATAACGTTGGCTCAAACAGTGCTTGTGGAGTTGATGTAGATTTGACGACAGTGGTGCTGTGGTGGACCTGAATGATTCATATTATCAAATTCTTTACGCCAATGGGTTTATTATCTTATAGATTCAAAAAGATATTAATGTAATGAAAACAAAACAACAATGTAAGGAAATGTGTAACCAGCTAGAAACAAATGAATGATTTAAAGATTAGGAGTCAGGGGAATGTTGGCTGCCACTGAAGTGTGGCATGTGGTGGAAATTAAACACACCGAACTGTCATAACAGGGCAGAATACCAACAAGTCTAAGGGCGCAGCACTGGAAAGCCTTTCCTACAACAGATAAGGTCAGGACAGAGAAGAAATAGGACAGGAGACATCAAGTGGTATATTTCATGGGAGCTTAACTTGAGCATGTTTAAACCTTATAATTTAGCTCATTGTGGGGATGAGCAATCCTCACATACCGGGGTGCCCAAATCAGCTATGTATTTGATACCATTTGGAAGTTATCCCCCTATACATCCCAATAGCAAATAATCATGCCAAAACTTTATCATCCTTATGAATGTGGTAGGGAAGAGAGGTCTATGCATCTGCATTGTATGATCACAATAGAGAAGGATCATCTACAGACCCAGACACTTAGCATGCACTGGCTCTCACAGAACCTCACCCTGGACTTGGTACCCTCCAACGCTGAGAAAACTTGCTAATTCTTTGAGTCAACCAGTCTATAACACTTTTTGTTCTAGTAATGTAAATTGACTAAGACACTCCTATTCTCAGAGTGATGAGAAAAGAAGATATCTATTCATGTGCTTGGAGAACATTCACAAAGACTCATGAAACACCATTGTATTCTTCAAAATCTATAATCCTGCCTCTCCAAAATTTCCTGTCTCTTAGCGTCTCACCAGCACACCTGCTATGAGAAATAAATCCTGAAAGACGCTAATGTTTACTTATACATTAAAGAATAGTGAATTTTATGTCTAGGAGAATGAAGAACCCTATCAGATAGGAAGGTCATAAAACTATATGTGTACTTTACATGAGTGTTGGTTTTCATTGAAGGGACTTGGCAAAGTCATTAGTACAAACAGGCAGCAGCACAAATACAGACAAACGTAATGCGAAAAATTAAAGACTAAAATTTGTAGTGTTTCCATGATCTTTTTTCACACAGGGCAAGAAAAATCACAAATTTTAGGATCATTTGGTTAAAAAAAAACCTGTAATTAAAATCATGTTCACAGTCTTAAATGGCCTCCTCTGTTTCAGGCTCAATACAAGCACACAAAATAACATCTTTTGAGGTCTAGAAACATTTCTGAGGAGTAATATCATTGACTCCATTTTATAGGAAGGGAAACCATGCTGGGGAAAAGTTAAAGACTGTGTAACATTTCTCAGTAAGTCACCAAGTCAGGGTTTCAACCTTGGCTCTTTCCAACGAAGATCCACACTTCCAACTAACATGCCATAATAGCCATTGAATTTTGTTCCTAACGAGAAAATTAAACAACAAAGAGTACTTTGACAATTCCGTTCTAATTGTTTGTGCTGTGTTCTCCTATGAGGAGTTTCAGAGTGGGAGCACTTAATGCTCTTTAATTTTAAAAGGGTGACAAATAAAATCCTTCCTTCTTTTGTCCTTTTCTACAGTATTTCAGGTGATTGTTGATAGTCCCAATCAAGGTTCTTGGTTGTGGCAGCTTATATTAATGATTACACGCAGTGTAATAAATACAAATTTAAGTGTCTATCGGGTTTGAAGAATAATGCATATCACATTCCTTCTAAAGTAAAGGATCAAAAATAAAGTATTGCAATCCAAATGGTAATTGAGGAGGGAATTCATGCTTAGAAGTGGGAAAATGTCCCAAAGAACCAGCGTAGAGTCGTATTTGTAATGAGCGAAATGACACCTGTGTAGTTGCACTGCCTACATAATGTAAATCAGAAACAGAGAAGTATTTTAGTTTTAAATTGCTTTTTAGGACTGTTGAACTCCTGTTGATTTATATACAAGATTGATGTCAACATGTTCTTTCTGTCTCCATTTTCTGTGAAGGGAATATTAATCTTTGATTACCTCCATAATCATGGGAGTAGGAGCTTACTGGAGTGTAAAGCTCATTTTTTTATTATTTTTCCCTAACAATAAGGTTTTCACTTTTAAAGTTGATACTTTCTGCATGGTGAAGCTGTGAAGAGAAGGCATGGATGCTCTAAGAAATTAGTGGCCAATCAGATTCAAGCAATCTTACCTTCTTTAAGCTCATATAATCAAAGACATTAGAATCATTTTTTTTTTTTGTCTTAACATCTGATCTCCTTTTCTCTGCTCATCTCTAGGGCAAAAGGCATTCTTTGCCTGGTTCTTTTTCATAAGTAAAATCTAATTGCATACACAGTGCTACTTAGATAAAAATAAAAATCTGCTGAAATATCTTTGACTTTGGTTCCAGCCACTTTTCCTCCAAAGTTATTTTGTGGATTCTAGGTGAAAATGACAGTTCATGGACTCTTAGCCATAAAATTTGCCTTTTGAAGATTGCCAGTTTTTCATTATCAATCATGTAAATCTCAATTTGAGTAGTGGTAGTTTTGTAGGCTTCAGAGTCTAACCATTAACTTGGGGATTAGGCAGTCTTCTTCAATTAGATCAAATCTACAAATGACAGTGTTAATAAAGTAATGTGATACATAGTAATCTCAACTATGCCATTTGTAAGCCTGAGACATTAGTCAAGAAAACTATTGATACATTAAAAGGGAAATCTTTCATTACGGGTATAGTAGGGTTTTAAGTTGCCACTCTTATCTCCACTATAGTAATAATAATAAAAGAAAGAGTAACAAACTAAAATTCAGATATTTTTCTTGGGCTCAGCAGAAAACAGATGCTAACCGCCGTCTCCAGGTCTGCTGAGATGAGTGCAGACAGCAACAGCAGAGATTTGTCAACCGTGAATAGGAGACACTAGAGACACATTTCTGTGTGGACATTTCCTTGGTTGTCTTGAACACTTGCTAGATTCACAGTAAACTAGCTTGAAAAAGAGAACCACTGGGGGCCACAGCTTAGGAACAGGCACCAAAATATCCTAACCACCCCAAAATGCAAAAGAGACAAATTAATGTAGTGGGTGCCTTACAGATTCTTTCTCTTTAGCCCTGCCTGCTATCAATGAAAGATTGTATTATTATTTTCTTCAATACTTATCAACTCTTCCATAGGAATGTTATCCACTCCATCGTTATTAGTTCAGGGTAGATTACTCTGCTGAATTTTGCTAACAAAATGTCAGAAACTGGAAAGAAGTAACAGTGAACGCCTGATTAATGTTTCATCTCCTTCGCCTACTATGATACTGATTAAGCATCGCTAGCCAGAACCAAGGAGTATGAGCTTAAGCAGATCCCAGCCACACCTTCCCAACTGACTGAATGAAAGCAGAAGTTCAATCGACCTTGATTGTAAGCCAACAGAATTTTAGCGTTGATTTTACCACAGACTAACTTGAGGTAAAGGTACCTGTAGACATTCTGCAGGGTTAAGGACGCCACAGGACATTAAAAAATTAGTTTTCTTGCTTTTTATAATAACGGCAATTAGAAGTTACAGTGTTCTGGATAATGTACAAAGGTTTCCCTCAAGGGGGCACTTGATAACAGTTAACAATATCCACATAGATGCAGCCACCTTGGTCACTCAATAAGGACATTGGCTTAAGTCCTTATCCATTGAATTGTTCAATGATTGTCCATTGAACAATCTGTGTAGTTCACCGAGATGAACTCAATGTATTTAATATAATAAAGGAAAAAACTTCACAAGAAGGTCTGGAAAGCAGGTACAGGTATAGTTAAATGGTTAAAAAGTATCTCTTTAACCTTGAAAGCTAGAATGTGTTGTGAATATCTGTAAGATCTAAGTTTCTTCACTAAACTCTTTGCTATTGCTTGTCTTTGATATTACAGCCTATATTTCTTTCTGACTCCAAGTTCTATAGAAATTTTAGCCATGTTGTGTTATGCCAGTATGCTGTGTTGTGTGAGGCCTGGTGGTAATATATGAGCATGTGTATGTGTGCATACATCATGTACAGGAAGGCCAAATGCAAACATTGGGTGTCCTGTTGCATCACTGTCTACCTTATTAATT
The DNA here is from genome assembly GCA_028658305.1 of Pachyuromys duprasi. NCBI lineage: Eukaryota > Metazoa > Chordata > Mammalia > Rodentia > Muridae > Pachyuromys > Pachyuromys duprasi. Next base: position 10,424,627 of record CM053744.1, on the reverse strand, counting down.
TGAATCAACACATCTCACTGTACTTGGCTCTGGGATGAAGACGAGCAAGTTCCATTGAAAACCCTCTCCCCACCTCTTACAGTGTTAGAATGATAGGCTTTTGCAGCCACGCCGAGCTTTTTAGGTGTTTGCTGGGGACTTTAATTCTCATCACCCTGCTTGCACGTCAAATGCTCTTACCCTCTGAGCCATCTTCCCAGATTGCATGCTTTCTTTTTTCTATTTTCTTTTCCACTCTTTGCAAAATTCCTCACCACCTCCATTTAAAATTGCTCAAAGTGAACTTTAAATTTAATGGTTATCATCAATATTGAAGGTTGTTTTTTTTCTCTCTCTCTCTCAAAATAGCTTAAAATTGCCAGATGGCAGCTCTTATCACTAAGACAGGGCTTTGGCTCTCATGCTGTGAAGCTTTATTTAATAATAAATGTGTTGATTATGGTGATCATGATGGCGATATAATGGCTGATGTTAATTCAGATTACACAACATTCCAGGAGCCATACTTTATATTCTTAAGAATTAGCTAATTCAAGTCTCACAGAAGCAATACAAAATGATTATTGATAGAAAATTTACTTTCATGGGGTCTGAAAGCAAGTTGTAGCATTTCTGCCTTTTTGCTAAGCTATGCCACCTTTCACATTCTTTAGCACTGTCAGTCCTTGGTCTTTGTGTTCTGCCCTGTGCTACAGCTAAGTTCCAGAGGATGATTCTTTGAGAGAAAAATGCAATTGCTCTAATATCTAAGTTGAAAACTATTACCTCTACCCTCCTGACCATGTTAGGTTTATTAGGATTCTGGAATGGGTTAATCTTCCTTTTCAACTTGATAAGATGTAGAATGAGTTGAGAAGCATCTGACAGGTTGTATCTGTAAGGGAGCTTTCAAGAGGCATTAACTGAGGAGAGAGGAATCCCCCGACCCGATGGGTGGCATCTTCCAGCAGTCAGTGGAGATGTGAGGAGGCCTGCATGCTGCTGCCTGCCTGCCTGCCTTCCTGGTGAGTGTGCCCACCCTGTTAGTGGTAGTTCTGGTTGTGCTGCTGCCGCCCCTGATGCCACTACAACATCACTTACTTCCATCAGAGCCCAGCCTTTTCACTCTCCCATTGTTGTCTGAAAACCCATGGTTCTCCTGGAATCTTCCAGAACTTCAGTGTCAAACTGGTACTGTTGAGGCTCCTAGCTTCCTGTATTGGTATGCAGACAACCCCTCTCCTAGAACCGGACCGGGTCAGTTCCTTCATAGGTATTCATTCCATCAGTTCTGTTCCTTGAGAGAACCCAGGCTTAGTGAGAGAACACACATGCTCAACATAGTGCATGATAAACTGTACTCTGCAACAGTCCTAGGAAAGTAATGGATGAGTAGGGAAAATGCCAGCCATGATTGAGGTCTGACCTCCAGGGACAGAAGACAACTCTGTTTTAGTCATCTGCCTGTGTTTTGGGATTCTTTGTTGTCTCTTGGAGCAACTTCTATGTAAAGTAGGCTCAGTTCTATGTCAATGCTTCAATATCATCACAACAGATTGAGGGAGATGCTAAGCTAGTGGCCAGATGTGTGTAGATCACTGTCAAATCTGTTGAGAAAAGAACCAGAAAATATGTAGAAATGAGAGATCCCAACCTAAGACAGCACTGTCAACAGAAATATACTAATCATGTAGGGTAAAGTCCAGTAGACATGGGGCCTCCCTGACACTCCACATTTCATGTACCTAGTGACCAGTTTAGATTCAGAAAACACATTTCCTGTCATGAATGACACATAACACCATTTGCTAGGGTGGACTTGGGGTGTAGAGTAGGCTGTAACTGTAGACAAAGGCTGTAAAATACAAATCAGGTCATACTGGTTTTGGATCATGGCTCCCTCATCTAAGTAAAGGTTATTTATCTTTCACTTTCCTGAGCTGTAATAATACTGTAAACACCTAGTGTGGATTCTCTAGAGTTAGAGAAATGATGATATACAGTGACATATAGATGAGGCAAAAAAGAAAAACAAAAAAACAACCAAACAACCAAAGTACTATGCTATATTAGTTCATAACCAATCTAAATAAATTTTACTCAGCTTTTCAATACCAATCACTCTGGATATGCTTAATTCATGAAGATGCTACCTGAAGTCATTCTTAATAGAGTTCCTAACAATTCTTTTCTTATCCCTACGTCGTCATCACCATCCCTGCTATCCGGGTCTGTCAAGCAGACACATTTACATAAGTAGAGTGACTTTCATCTCATTGGCATTCTTGTTAGATACTGTACAGATGAACATCTAGGTGCATCTGTCCAGATTCAGAAGCTTCACACTGCCTTAGGTCTAAATCCTTTCCAGATGTTACCAAGTCCAATGTTGGAGCTTCCTATTTTTTTAATCTATTCATCTCCAAATTCCTTGTGGTTCATCCTTTTAATATTAGTCTTACAAAAACACATGGGCACACCATTCTGAACATTATCAATGGCCCTTTATTTCTTATTGAATAAACCATACTGAATAATACTAGTGTGTCATTTGTGGTCAGTAATAAATTGGCATCAATTTTTTATATTATATTTTTCTTATTATTTTTTACATTTTCATCCAGGGAAACCATTCTGTTTACTTCATTTCCCCCATTAATTAATGAATATTTACTTTACATTTGGATCCCATCTTCCCCTACTCTCTCTCCTCACAGTCCCTCCCTCACACCTCCCCTCCTCCATACCTCCTATTTTTCACCTCAGAAAAGGGGATGAATACCATGAGTATCACCCCACCTTGGCATATCAAGTTGCAGTATAAACCTCTTCTCCTGTTGCTACTAGACGGGGGAGTACAGTTTGAGGAAAGGGATCCAAAGGCAGGCAACAGAGTTAGAGACAGCGTCTGCTCCAGTTGTTAGGGAATCCACATAGAGACCAGGCTGCACATCTGTTACATGTGTGTAGGGAGCCTATGTCTGTCCCATGTATGTTCTTTAACTGGTGGTTCAGTCTCTGTGATCCCTGTGGGTCCAGGTTAGTTGATTCTGCAACTTCTCTTGTGGTGTCCTTGATCTCTCTTGCTCCTTCAATTTTTCCTCCCCCTCTTCCACAAAAATACCTGAGATCTGGTACTTTTGGCTGCAGGTCTCTGCATCTGTTCCCATCAGCTGCTGAGTGAAGCCTATGAGAGGCTCCTGTGCGCAAGGATAGCAGAATATAACTAGTAGTGTCAGGGTTGACTCTCTCTCATAGGATGGGGCTCAAGTTGTGTCAGCTGTTGGCTGGCCACTCCCTCAATCTCTGCTCCATCTTTACCCCTGCACCTCGTGCAGACAGGACAAAATTAAGGTTGTAGGTTTGATGGGTGAGTTGGTGTCCACATCCTTCCATTGGCATCTTACGTGGTTACAGGAGGTGCCCATTTCAGCTTTCATATCCCCTGTTGTCAAGAGTCTTACTGAGGGTCACTCTCATAGATTCCTGGGAGTTTCCTTTGTCCTAGGCTTCTGGCTCATCCCAGAGCTGCCCCACATCACCAATTTCAGTTCTTTCTCCCAGTTCTCTTTCTCCCCCAGCCTTTCCCTCACTTGATCCCTCCCATTCCCTTCCTCACCACCTCTTCCACCCAGTTACCTCCCGCCATCCACTTCTGATGTCTATTTTATTTCAGCTTCTGAGTGAGAGTCAAGCAGTCTCATTTGGCCCTCCTTACTATTTAGCTTCTTGGATCTGTGGATTGTAGCATGGTTCTCTGTTAATATTATTTTTACAAAATTGTGTTTGTTACTAAGTTTCTCTCTTAACCCAGCTATCGCACAAATAATAGAGACTCTATTATATTATTTTTTAACAAGCTTCACAACACAATCCTGAGCAGTATTAACTCTGTTGCTAATCCTCTAAGATAATCTGGTTTACTCCCAGTACATCCCAGACATTCTTGCACTTTGTCACTTTGTCACTTTGTCCTCTGGGGTCTGTCTCTGTCTCTGTCTCTGTCTCTGTCTCTCTCTCTCTCTTTCTCTCTCTCTCTCTCTCTCTCTCTCTCTCTCTCTCTCTCTCTCTCTCTCTCTCTCTCTCTCTCGGCCTTTCCTGGACATAAGACTCTGGCTGAATCCCCTATTTCCTCCTCTAATTTCTTCTTCACTGGCTGGAAGGGTGTCCAGCCCTATTTTCTTTCGTGTTCAGCAATCAGCTGTAAACTGCTATATTGACATACCAGGAAACAATTGGGGAGCAGTGTTTTCACAACATTGAGGTAGGAGATTCTCAGAACAAGGGTTGTAACCTTGTTCTGTATGGTATGGGGGTTACAGAAATCAGCATTTGAATTACACAATAAAATTATGCCTACACTTATCTTGTATTTTATTGCTAATATCCACTTATAAGTGAGTATATACCATGCCTTGTAGGCTTAGATTTTTCACTAAACCTACTTTATTTAGGGTTCTTAAGCACCTTTACCTCCTTTCCAATCCTTCCCTCTGCCCCTCCCCACAACCTTAGATAGGAGATTAGTATGGAAAAGGGCTGTAGACCTCTTTTATCTACTTCCTGCTGATTAGGATGGATGGGTCTTTAGAGGATTACCAAACACAGTCATCAGGATACCAGCAGTCCAGTCCAAAAGCCAACAACAAGCAGCAACAAGATTCAGAAGATCAGGACAAGTCAGCGAAAGCCATAAGACTCAGTTGGGTTGCCCTGAGAAGTTCTCTGGAACATCCCTTTCTGTGAAGTCAAGTGTCAAAGCATGAAGATCAGTGTAGTGATGTTAATCCAAAGAGTGATGTCTCAATGAAAGTGGGCTTCTGTATATCTCCTCTCCTCAGAATCCACCCATGGATGTTCTCAGCTGTCCAAAGTCACAACCCTAGCAAGTTAGAGTTTACAGCAAAATATCACATGCCCAGCTTGCAGCAAAACATTACATGACAAAACTGAGTCTTCAAAGAAACCAGAAACTTCCACTTCAATGCCTGTCTTTCTGGGTCTGGATTACCTCACTCAGGATGATATTTTCTAGTTCTATCCATTTGCCTGAAGATTATAGGATGTCTTTATTCTTAATAGCTGAGTAGTAATCTGATGTGTAAATGTACCATATTTTTTTAATCCATTCTTCCCTTGAGGGACATCTAAATTGTTTCCAGTTTCTGACTATTATGAATAAAGCTGCTATGAACATAGTTGAGCAAGTATTCTTGTGATATGGTGGAGGATCTTTTATGTACATGTCTAGGAGTGGTATAGCTGGATCTTGAGGTGGAACTATTTCTGATTTTCTGAGAAAGCACCAGATTTATTTCCAAAGTGGTTGTACAAGTTTGCATTCCCACCAGAAATGGAGAAGTTTTCCCCTTTCTCCACAGCCTCACCAACATGGACTGTCACTTTAGTTTTTGAACTTAGTCATTCTGATGGGTGAAAGATTTAATCTCAGAATCGTTTTGGTTTGCATTTTTCTGATAACTAAGGAAGTAGAACACTTTTTAAAGTGCTTCTTAGCCATTAGAATTTTTCTGTTAAGAATTCTGTTTAGTTCTGTATCCCATTTTAAATTTGGGCTATTTGTTTTATTGGTGTCTACATTTTTGAGTCCATTTTATGTAGAATATTAGCCCTCTATTGGATGTAGGGTTGGTGAAAGTCTTTTCCCATTCTATAGGCTGCTGTTTTGTCCTATTGACAGTGTCATTTGCCTTACTGAAGTTTTCTAGTTTCAGGAAGTCCCATTTACTAATTGTTGATCTTAGTGTCTGAGCTGTTGATGTTCTGTTCAGAACGTTATCTCCTCTACCAATGCACTGAAGCCTATTTCCAACTTTCTTTTCTGTTAGATTTAACATGTCTGGTTTTATATTGAGGTCTTTGATCCACCTTGATTTGAGTTTCGTGCAGGTTAATAAATATAGATATATTTGCATTCTTCTACATGTAAACATCTAGTTAGACCAAAAACACTTGTTGAATATGCTATCTTTTTTTTTTTACATTGTTTAGGATTCTTCGTCAAAAATCAAGTGAACATGGGTGTGTGCGTTTATTTCTGGGTCTTCAGTTTGGCCTATTGATCAACCTGTCTGTTTTTATGCCAATACCATGTAGTTTTTATTACTATAGCTTTGTAGTGCAGCTTGAAATCAGCGATGGTGATACTTTTAGAAGTCCTTTTACTATATAAGATTGTTTTAGCTATCCTGTTGTTTGTTTGTTTTTCCATATGAAGTTGAGAATTGTTCTTTCAAGTTCTGTAAAGAATTGTGTAAAGATTGCCATTTGTTAATCTTGCTGAACAATGAACATGAGAGATCTATCTTCTAATATTTTCTTCAATGTATTTCTTCACAGACTTGAAGTTTTTGTCACACAGGTCTTTCTCATGCTTGGTTAGAGTTACATCAAAATATTTTATATTATTTGTGGCTATTGTGAAAAGTATTGTTTCCCTGATTTTTATCTCAGCCTGTTTATCATTTGTATAAAGAGGACTACTGACTCTTTTTTTTTTTAAGTTAATTTTGTATGCAGCCACTTTGCTGAAAGAGTTTATTAGCTGTAGGATTTCTCTGGTAGAATTTTGGTGGTCACTTATGTATATTATCATATAATCATACTCTGTGAATAGTGATACTTTGACTTCTTCCTTTCCAATTTGTAACCCCTTAATCTTTTCTAGTTGTCTTATTGCTCTAGCTAGGACTTCAAGTACTATATTGAATAAACGTGGATAGAGTATGAAGCCTTGTTTATTCCTCAATTTAGTAGAATTACTTTAAGTTTCTATACATTTAATTTGATGTCTGTTATTGGCTTTCTGAATATTGCCTTTTTATGTGTTTAGGAATGGGTCTTGTATTCCTGAACTTTCAAAAATTTTAACATGATGAAGGGGTGTTGTATTTTGTCAAAGGCTTTCAGCATCTAATGTGATGATCATGTGTTTTTTTTTCTTCCAGTTGGTTTATATAGTGAATTACATTGATGGATTTTTGTATACTGAACAATCCCTGTATTTCTGGGATGAAGTCTACTTGATCACGGTGGATGATGTTTTTGATGTGTTCTTAGATTGGGTTTATGAGTATTTTATTGAGTATATTGCAGTAATGATCATAAGGGAAATTCTTCTGGAATTCTCTTTCTTTGTTGAGTCTTTGTGTGGTTTAGATATTAGGGTGACTCATAGAATGAGTTTGGCAATGTTCCTTCTGATTTCTTAATTTTTTTTCTTGTTGCTGTTGTTGGTGGAATAGTTTATGGAGTATTTATTGATACTATCTCTTCTTTGAAAGTCTGGTAGAATTCTGTACTAAAACCATCTGGGCTTGAGCTTTTCTGTTTGTTTGTTTGGGTTGGGAGGCTTTTATATTTCCTTAGTGGTTACAAGACTATGTACATTGTTTATCTGATCTTGATTTACCTTTGGTAAGTGCAATCTATCAAGAAAATCATGTCATTTAGATTTTCCAATTTTGTGAAGCACAGGCTTTTGAAGTAAGACCTAATGATTCCTTGGATTTCCTCAATGTTGTTATGTCCTTATTTTCATTTATGATTTTGTATATTGTGGCTCTGCCTTTTAGTTAGTTTGGCTATAGCTTTTTCTATCCTGTTGAGTTTCTTAAAGAACAAGTTCTTGGTTTTGTTGATTCTTTGTATTGTTCTTTCTTTCTAAGTTGTTGATTTCAGCCCTGAGTTTGATTATTTCCTATCATTTACTTCCCTTGGGTTTGTTTTCTTCTTTTTGTTCTAGAGCTTTCAGTTATGCCATTAAGTTTCCAGCATTAGATCTCTCCAATTTCTTCATGAATGCACTTAGTGCTATGAACTTTTCTTTTAGCACTGCTTTCATTGTTTCCCATAAGTTTCCGAATGTATGCTTTCATTTTCATTGTATTCTAGAAAGACTCTGATTTCTTTTTTTATTTCTTCCCTGACCCATTGGTCATTTAGTATAGAGTTGTTCAGTTTCCATGAGTTTGTAAGCATTCTATTGTTTTTTGTTGTTGTTGAAGTCCAACTTTAATCCATGGTGATCTCATAAAATATAAGGGGTTATTTCAATTTTCTTGTACATTTTGAGTCTTGCTTTGTGACCCACTATATGGTCAGTTTTGAAGGAGGTTCCATGAGGTACTGAGAAAATGTGTATTTTGTGTTTTGGTGAAATATTCTGTAGGTATCTGTTAAGTTTATTCATAACTTCTGTCAGTTTCATTATTTCTTTTTGGTGCCTGTTTCAATGACGTTTCCATTGGCGAAAGAAGGGTGTTGAAATGTCTTAACTTTGCGGGGTTCAATATGTGATTTAAGCTTTAGTAATCTTTCTTTTTATGAATATAGGTGTCCTTGAATTTGGGGTATTCAGAACTGAAATGTCCTATTTGTGGATTTTCCCTTTGATGAGTATGAATTGTCCTTCCCTATGTATCTTGATTAATTTTGGTTGAAAGTCTGTATTAGTAGATGCCAGAATGGCTACCCTGCCTTGCTTTTGGGGACTATTTGCTGAAAAACAAACAAAGAAACAAACAACAACAACAAAAACTTTTCCAGCCCTTTACTCGAGGGTAATGTCTATCTTTGTTGCCTTGCTGTGTTTCTTATCTGCAGTAGAATGATAGAACCTGTTTTCACATACTCGCTGTTAGCCCCTGTCTTTTTTATTGGGGAATTGAATCAATTGATGACTAGATGTTAAAGATAAGTGATTTCATTCCTGTTATTTTGATATTGGTGTTGTGTTTTTGAGTGTGTATTTTTTGTGTGTGCTCATTTTTTTTTCTGGTATGGAGTTATTTATTTCCTCTGTTTTCTTGAGTATGGTTAACTTTCTTTGGAGGAATGTTCTTTCTAATATCATCTTTAGGGCTGGATTTGTGCATAGATATTCTTTATTTGGTTTTGTCATCATATATCTTGTTTGCTCCATCTACAGTAATTAAAAGTTTTGTTGATGATTGTAGTCTGAGCTGACATTTGTGGTCTCTTAAAGTCCGTAAGACATCTACCCAGGTCTTTCTGGCTTTTAGAGGCTCTGCTGAGAAGTTGGGTATAATTCTGATAGGTCTTTATATGTTACTTGGCTTTTTTCTTTGGAGTTTTTAATATTCTTTCCTTGTTCTGTACATTTAGTGTTTTGATTATTATATAGCGGTATTATTAATATTATTATTATTATTTTGGTCTAACCTATTTGGTGTTCTGTAAGCTTCCTCTAGGTTCCCAGGCATCACCTTCTTTAGATTGTGGAAATTTTCTTCTATGATTGTGCTAAATTTTTTTCTGGGCCTTGTAGCTGGGAATATTCTCCTACTCCTATTCCTATTATTTTTAGGTTTGGTTTTTTCATAGTGTCCCAAATTTCTTGAATGCTTAGTGAAAAGAACTTTCAGATTTAACATTTTCTCTGACCAATGTATTGATATCTTCAATTGTATCATCTATGCCTGAGATTCTTCTATCTCTTGAATTTTGTTGGTGCTGTTTGCACCTGTATTTCCTGTTCTCTTTCCTAGGTTTTTCATCTCCAGGTTTCCCTTGTGTGTTTTTCTTTTCTTTTCTTTTTTTGCTTCTATTTTCATTTTCAGGTCTTAAACTGTTTCATTCATTTCCTTCACCTATTTGATTGTATTTTCCTGTATCTTTTTTTTTTAGGGGATTTATCTATTTCCTCTTTAAAGCATCTATCATCTTTATAAGATTTGATTTAAGGTTCATCTTCTTTTGCTTCATTTGCATTAAGATATCCAAGGCCTGTTGTAGTACCATAGCTGGGCTCTGGTTGTGACATATTGCCCTGGCTCCTGTTGATAGTGTTTTACACTGGCCTTTAGCCATCATGTTCTCTCCAGTGTCGGCTGGACATTTCTGGTGCTAGCAGGACTCCTTGGAAGGCATGCAAAGCCTTGAGTCTGACAACAGAGCTCAGAGAACAGCACACTGCTCACTTTGGATGACTGTGCCCCAGGTAATCTGGAAGGCCAGGGGCTGGTGGGGAAAAGTCTAACCTGGATGTTTCTGGGACCCAGCAGGCAGAGGCACTGTCGGATGATGGAGCTCAGAGGACAAAGAGAAGCTCACCTCTGCTCTCTATTTTCTTCTGAGAATAGTTCCTCATGTTTTCCTACCCTAAGGATTACCCATGCGCAAACTTCTGTCAGTAATTGTCAAATTTATCAAGTGTCACTTGTTTTTAAAGATCTAATTGAAACAAATTTATTTCCATAGGTTTAAATGGCCCTTACTGCTTTCACATTGAATTATATTCAAGTACATTATAAACTAAATCATGTCTTCCAAATTTTATATACTAATTCTCTATCCATTGTGACTATCACTAAAAACTGAGTTCTTGGGGACATAATTGAGGGTAAATAAGATTATAAGAGTGCTCTAAGCCCATAGAATGGAGACTTTATTATAAAGGAAGATTCTAATAATCTTATTTTTATATTTAATATAAACCCATATAAACAAGCTGGTCTTTATAAGTCAAACCCTTTTAAATTTGGTTGTAGATGTTCTAACCTTGAGAATTTATGTAAAATGAATTTTTATTGTTTAAGCCTTATAACACAGGTTGTTTTGCTGTGTTTGTTCTAGCTAGTAGACTTTTCCACACACATTTTTAAAACTCAGATATTAATCTCTTCCTTTCCTAATATCCAAACACTATGAATGAAAATTCTCAGAGAAGTAAACTTAAAGCATAACATTCAAAACATAAGCTTAAAACACTTAAAACTTAAAACATAAGTACCTCAAGGAGAATTTCTCTGTGCAGTAATCGTTCTATTTTTCAACATGTCATAATGCATTACACAAAAGCCAGTGCTTGATAAATATTCAATTAATGAATAAATGAATGAACAAACAAGAATGCAAGACAAAGAAAGGGAAATAATACAAATGTCTTCTGGGGAAAACCAAGTAATTATAAAGATGAATGTTTCAAGATGGTTTTCAGGCCATGGCTCCATATTGTTTTATTTACTCACTTGAGCATATCTTTTATCAAGCCGTTATCCATATTCAGGAATCATTTTAAATTATTATGTAAAAACACACTGTTTTTATCAGATATTAATCTTTTCCTTTCCTAACATCCAAACACTACGGATGAAAATTCTGATAGAGCTGAAGATGAAAACCTCAACAGTTTCAAAGGAAATTTAAGTTTTCAGAGGGGCAAAAATGTAGTTTCCCTGCAGCTAAGTTCTTGCCAAGTGCATATCAGTATTTGTAATCTGGATAGCTGGAGTGTTTTTGTTTAGAAAACACTGAAGATGTTATGAATTTAAGAATGAGGAGGAAGGAAGTGTGTTGAATTAGCATATGCATGCTCACATCTGCAAGAGAGCTGAGAATGCTTGGAATATTATATCTTTACAAGGATGTGTGGGAAGGAAAGGAAATGAGTTGAAAATGGAGATCAGGGAGGGAGTATGGGATGGATGCTTCAGTCTGAAATAGCATTTATTCTACCAACTTCTGCTCTTACAGATTTTCTTCTGCAGTTACTCTTACAATGAAAATTCAGGTACTAATGACTGATTATTACGCAGTCTTGCCATCATTAGTTTTCCTGTGATTTGTTTGTAAGGCATACTCTGTTAGGAAACTATCTCCATCATTTTCATTACACACTTTCATATTAAAACCATATGAACTATATGATTAGTCATTCCTGACTGCTACAGTTACCATCTATCCAAAGAGCAGAAATCGGTCCTCTTTTAGTTCATTTGTATAGCTACATTAAAGACTTTAATTAAGTTAAAAAAACATCAATGCAATTTTTTTCACTTACAGCTGTTTGTGCTGAGAAGTCTAACATCGAGGTTCTGGCATTCTTGTGTGATGAAAGCTGCCTCTCTTCCTATAATGGGGCTGTGTTGCTATACTTGTTAGAAAAAAAAATATGGCTTCGTGTCTAGAAGGGAGAGAGATCAGGAAGAGGAATGGACTCTCTGAGGCTGCTTTTATTTTCATTCTCTAAGTGAACTAACCACGTCCCCAAAGATCGCTCCAGTTACTACTACAGTGGGTTAAAGCTGGAATTTTGGATTCCTAGTATGTCCTAATATGTCCCATATAAGCTCACAGGTATAAAATTTTTAGCCATGGTAGATTAGAAGAAAGAAAGTTGTCAGTCCATCTCCTTTATGAAAGTTGAGAAAACAGACACTGCTAATTTGTAAAATTTAAATAAATTCTTACTAACAGTTCTTTCATAAATTCATTTGTTTAATAAGACAATCATCTATTGGACATTTGCAACAGACACGGTGGAAACCAGTGAAGACAAGTAGTTTCCTCCTCTCTAGGAGCTCACTTTTAAGCAAAGGAAATAAAAAGAGAAGAAGATGGAGGAAGGGTTGGGAAAAACAGAGAGGAAACCCTAATACAAAGCAAGGAAACACTGCAGTTGTAGGATTTGGTTTTTTTTTTTTTTTATCAATTATAGGTGTTACATTTTGTGTTAGGCATTCAAGGAAATTCTTTGTCCCTTTCTATTTTTTTAATAGCAGCTTAGACATTGCAATTTAACACCATTGCTTTTCGAATAGTCTAATTTTGACTTGTAGTATAAACTGCAGACCAATAACTTTTTAGATCCCAATTCCCTTTCAATTTCCCTTTCATCACTAACAATCACCACAGCCCCCTACTGTTTCCCAAGAGTGCAGCATGTCAGAAATGTCTGTATTTCCTACCCTTCATATAGCCATGGAATCCCAATCAGACTGGAACACGCTTAGGAAAACAGAATCATTAAATTAGGGCCTAATGAAAGTCAGGCCATGGCAACCCCTAACATAATATCTCCTTTGAAAAAGAGAAATGATCACATGAAAAAAAAAAGACAAAAAATAGTGATTTCATCAAACATGCTATTCCAATTTCTCTTTCAACAGTTTGCATTTTTTTTCAGCCATTTCTTTATAGAGATTAGAAAATTGGACTAAAACCATTGCAGAATCACAGCAGTCGAATCTACTATAGTGGCCTCGAGCCAAGCATTTCCTATTATGAGTTTTGGCACAAGGTGTTGCTCTGAGAGTGTAGAGCTGCTTCTATGTAAGTCAGGCAAACCGACACTGCATTCTTTATAAGGCATGGTCTTTATTAGGGCTTGGCCCTTTATTTCAAATATAGTCTACATATTGGCATAGCTCTCCAAGGATTTAGTCAGAACTCTCTCCTAAATGCTACTCTGGGTCAGTGATATAATTATCCACACAGACCCAAATTTCTTACATTGGAAATGTTAAAGTTTTATGTTTTACACATTCCAAAAAGGAAAGAGGGAAAAAGATGTTTTGGGTTTCTTGCTTGTAAAAAATGTCATGTATGTGATAGAATGGCCTCAGTTCAAAATAAATATCTACAGTACCTATCCATAAGACAAAGTCCAGAATTTCTTCCCCCACCCCATGATTCTCATCATTTAACTAGGTGCGAAAATCATGAATGAATTCTCACATGGAGGTTTCAGTGCAAAGTGAACTTTTGCTGAAGAGAACTTTCGAAGTGAAAAAGCTTGAGAAGGAATGCTCTGCCCTGCACTGGGAAAGAGCGGGCCTCTTGAAGACCGTTGGCACCGCCCTTTCTTGTTATTGCTGCCATTATGTGAACTGATGACACTTTGCAAATTACTGATTTGGCTTTCATTACCATCCTTGAGAACTAAAGTGCATTTCTCTATTTCATGGGATATAACTTCTGGTTGGATCCCCTTCCCTTTTCCTTGTGATGTTCCGCATTTGGATGAGCAGCATCTTTAAGCATTGATTTAAGATAAAAATAAAGACCAAGTAGAGGCTATGGTTAGGATTTGTGTTTGGTTGGTTGGTTGATTGGTTGGTCGGTTGGTTAGTTGGTTGGTTGGTTTTGTCCTTAATCCTCAATAGCAGTTTGTACTTCTGCACTTTTGCTTGTTAGTACATTATGGGCAATTATGTTTACATTCTGAACTTTTAGTGAAAAAATTGACCTAAAAGAACAAGGAATGCCATTCATTACTAACAGCAGCAGCACACAGCCCACCTTTCTCATCGCCTAAACCTACTATGTTCAAAAGGAAGGATAGCAATGCTACTATATCACAATGGGAAGAATTATTTTCAGGGGTGTAAAGTGAGAATATAATGTTTGTAAAGCTTTATTTTCTATCCCGTTAAGATGAATTTTCACGCAATTTTGAAGAACGCACAAAATGGCTTTACAGACATTGCAAACTCTACTGCTTGCTTAAAGGCACTGGATTAACTGATTGTCTTTAAAACAGCAACTAAAACTGTACTCCATACATTTGGTGAGCATAAAAGTCACTTCGGGCATTGTTAAAATGATTAAGTTAGCAGTGCAGATGAGATCCCCTGCTTGAAAATGACGGGAAGCTACTGTTCCTGGACCACACTGTGTGTAACAAAGGTTGACGAGTCCAGGGAGTCACCCCTTATCTTTCTATGTACAGCACACTCACAGTTGATCTTAACTGTAAGGCTCATTTCTTGTGTGTATGCTTTGTATATAGTAATTGAACACGCTGCAGAGAAATCTGTTTTCCGGAGTCTGAGAGTATAAATTTACTAAGGTGCTGTTCACTTGCACTTGTGGATTTTTATCTCTGGGCTGTGATAACGCTATGAAAGCACTAACATGACACACATGCTTGAAGACTTGCATTGGGTCCCTAGAGCCATGATGGAAGAACGGAACTGAGTCCTCCAAGTTGTCCTCTGATCTCCACTTATGTGCAGTGCCACTTGTGCATGTGCACACACACTCTCACACAAATATTTTAAATTTAATTTTATTTACATATTTACTTACTACAATTTATTCACTTTATATCCCCACTGCAACCCCTCCCTCACTCCTCCCAGTCCCACCTTCACTCCATCTTCTCCCCCTATGCCCCTACCCAAGTCCACTGATAGGAGAGGACCTCCTCCCCTTCCATCTTACCCTAGCCTATCAGGTCTCATCAGGACTGGCTGCATTGTGACCTGGTAAGGCTGCAACCCCCAGGGGAGGGTGATCAAAGAGGCAGTCACTGTGCTTTAATTTTTTTAATGTATTTCCAAATGTAAAAATAAATATGTTGTTATTTCTAGAATAAATCTATCACTATTATATTTTTATAATAGAAACTGTTTAATGTATTTCTCTGCTGAGATTGCCCTAACCTGTAATATCTTTCACAAATACCCATATTCTATTTCCTCAGACTCTTGTTTTGAGGTCCTCTGAATTTGATCAACCTGATCACATAACAAGAGTAAGGACTTATGGCTGACCACCAATAGCTGTGACTTCTACCTAACACCTTGGACAAGTCAGATGCATGAGAAGGAAGCTAATGTCTTTAGACAAAAACAGAGGGAGTAAGGATCAGAATCATCTGGAGAAATTTCCAAAGTTTCATATGTTTCCCTGCTGCACCCACATGCCTTTCTAAATATTAGAATGTCCTGGCAGGAACATGGCTATTTTAATTTGGAAAATGACCCAGATGTTTTGGATTTACCCCTTCACCCCCACCTCTACCTCCACCAAATTAAGGGTACATAAATAAATGACACATTTTGATTCTCACCTTTCATTTTGAATTTTCAAATGAGGCCATAAAATTCTAAAGTTGTTTTGTGTGATTTTATTGTACATATACTTCAAGGACAGTACAGGATCCATGAAAATGGTCTTCCAGACCGCGAAGGGAAAGTAAACCATGCAGCGCTATATCCCACCACATAGGTCAGCGCAACTCACCCCAGGCTGCAACATGGAACGACTTGAGAATCTGGAAAAATCTCTACCCCATGATCCCCCACCGCAGACCAATTAGGTAAGAATCTGTACACGCTCTAGGGAGCTGGAGTGAGTTTAAATTTCCCCAGGCAACGCTTACAAGGAGTTTGGGGATCAAACTCAAGCTGGTAAAGCTTGCGTAGCAGGTATTCTTACCTGCTGAGACATCCCAAAATCCCAGAAATTAAAAAAAGAAAAAAAGGTACACAATGCAAAAGAATGACCATACTAATGGCAGTGATTGGTATAGTATGAGTTGACAACCTGAAACTCCTGTCTTTGGAACAGTCCAGGCTAATTTATTTACTTTTTAAAAATTTTAACTTCAAGTTAATTTTAACTTAAATTTTATGTGTATGCGAATTTTGCCTATATATGGGTCTGTGTACCACGAGTGCCTGTGTGCAGAGAGGCCAGAAGAGGGCATTGGATTTCCTGGAATAGAATTACAGATAAATATTAGCTGCCAGCAGCTCCTAGCTTCTGGGATTTGAACCCAGATGGTAGAAGAAGAGCAAGCACCCTTAACTACTGAGCCACCTCTCCAGCCCTGAATAATGACTATTTATTTAAAGATAGTAACTCTCCGGTAAGCACTGAAGGTTAGGGATTCCACTCTTCCCAGAAAGTCTTCAAATCTTATCTCTTGCTCATATGAACAATCCCTCAAACTATTAACAAATAACCATTATTCATTTTATGTTTCTACTTATGAACAGTAGAATATCAAGGAATAATATCAAGAAATATGAATGAATCCATTTTAATATATGCATTAAGGGACCCAGAGCTAACCAAATTCATGCTAATATATTTAATAATGCCAATGACACTGGAAAATATAGTTATGCAGCCTTTTCACTTAACCTGCATGATTTTGTTTTATTTGCTCATAATCCAGTTGTACGTGAATGCACATACACACACTCATCAACATACCTCTCAGAGGAAGGAGATCTACTGAAAACCACAAGAGAATAATTCTAGATTCCTCCATTTTCTTACCCCTTTGAATTCTAAAATGAAAGCAAGGATGCAGCACACAGGAAGGATAATGCAGCCATACAATGTGCAGCTGTGGGAAACAAGTCTGTAACTCTCAGTAACATTTCTGACCATCTTCTGACTGGAGCCACTGGTCACCTTGATGCCTGCACTGTCCTTCAAGAAGGTTTGCGTAGGTAGCATTTTGTTGTTGTTGTTGTTGCTACTGTTTCATGTTTTCAATTGATTGTTTGGAAATCTCATATTATGCATCCCAATCATGTTCACCTCCCAATTTTCTCCTGTCCACCCCTTCCCCCACGACTTACATCTCCCCCCCCCCACTAAAGAAGCAAAACAAAACAAAAAACAAGTTCAGATTGTGTTGTCCATATACTCAGTGGAGATGGTTAAATTCCTAGTAGCCAGACTCTTAAGAGAAGATGAGCCTTTTCCCACCTGCATCCATGCCAGAAGCCATCAGCTGAGGAGAGCTGTCCAACATCAAGAGGGGAATGGGACACATCTCTCATGAGGCATAAGGCCAGCTCTCCCAAGCCCAGGGACATAAGCATGGATTCATGGATATCCTCATGGGCTTCTGTGGTAACATGGGCAACAGACATCAACAGGGCCCTTGTCAGTATCAGGACCACTGATCTCATGATCCTTAGTGTCTTCATGGACCGGTGCCTCAACATGGACTCAGGTGGTTACTTATGCCATTCACATTAGCATGACCCCCCACTCCTGAGACAGCAAAGTCCAAGGTCATTACCAAGATTCCAGTCAGAAGCACAACTGCATACATCCACATGGATCTCAGGCTTCATCTCATCCTGGAGCAGCTGCATGAACCATAGATACCAACATGGCATCCTCTGGCACTGTGGACTACAGTAGTTCTTCAAGAAGGTTCAATCCTAAAAGTGAAACCTTCCTCATCTCAGGATTCCATCATTGTCCAGAGCCAGAAGACTACAAAAGCCAGGCATCAAATTCAAGGTATAAGTCTGCATCTGCATAAGTTTTAGATGGCTGTACACAATCCCACCAAATCTTTCCTTCCCATATTTGTTCATAGTGGTTCTAGAGCCCTGGGTGTCCTCTACCAGCCCACTGCTAACATTCTTAAAATATATCTTCCCCTAGAACAAGAAGACATTGTGAGTCAACAATGGCAGTTTCTTGAGACTATTTTCAGCATATTCCTAATGCCATTGCCCTAAGAATCAAGGAGAAAGTGTAACCTCAGCTTTCTACCCAAAGAGGCCCAACTCCTGATTGAATGAATTGCATTGCAGACTGAATGTGTACCTACTCCTATTCCCAAATATGCAATGAAGCACAAATCAGCATGTTTTAAGGGGGGTCACATTCAAATGACCCTGCAGTTCAGGAAGCTATGATATGTTCTCTGCATTCAGTCCCACATTCCAGTGACATTTTCTGTGACCTGATGTGTATTGTCTGCCTCTTAGAGGAAAGAAGCCTGCACTCACATAAGTGCCTCACCATTTGTGTTTCTTTTCTTTGGGACACAGATACTCTCCTCTCTGAGAAGCATAGATTCTCCCTGGTCTCACTTAAAACTGAGCTGTTGCCAAGAGTAAGCTCCTGAGTCACAGTGGCCTTGAGACACAGCCTAATGTTCATCAGCTGGAACCCAAGGCTTCACATGGCTGGGGTAGGAAAATGGTTCAGTAGGTAAAGAAATAGCAAAAGCATAGCAACTAGAGTTTGGAATCCCAGAACCAGTGTAAAAGCCAGGCAGGAGTGACCACCACCATGTGATTCATGTCCAAGGGAGGTTGGAGACAGTTGGGATTATCAGTGTAAGACTAGACTAGCCAAAGTGATAAATATGTGAACTCTGGGTTCTATGAAAGATCCTGACTCCATATATAATGTGGAAAGGTAATCCAGAAAGACAACCAGTTTAAGCTTTGCACCTTAAATACATGTG
The DNA here is from genome assembly GCA_028658305.1 of Pachyuromys duprasi. Taxonomy (NCBI): domain Eukaryota; kingdom Metazoa; phylum Chordata; class Mammalia; order Rodentia; family Muridae; genus Pachyuromys; species Pachyuromys duprasi. The sequence goes on along the minus strand of CM053744.1, from coordinate 10,405,867 downwards.
TACATGTGGGTAGCCGCACACGTGAGAATTCACATATACACAGGCATGCAAACTACTAACTTATGTGTAAGATAAAAAGCAGGAGCCAACAGCACCCCCTATGCAGTATCTATCACATATTTAATCATATCACTTGCTTTGGAACATTTTGGTTTTATACAAATAAGTTGTAGCTATCTCTATGTGGAAAGTTTATCTTCTCCTCCTCCATATATAGAAAGGCCAGATTCAAGGGGTGACCATTAACAGAGAATCATGAAAGTCTGTCTTGATTTCATTGACTTATGGGCAAAAATGAAGGATAATGGTCATTGCAGTTGCAACTATCCAGCTTCAGCTACAGCAATGAAAACTCCAGACTAAATATGACTGATTATTTCAGCGTACAGAATCCAGTCATTATTAAAGTTTTAGTTACTCTTCCTTTCATGAAGTGCTGTTTTTCAAGACTAGCAGTCATAGAAACCAGTAGATTAGTAAATTAAGGTTATCCATTTTTGAATCTGTGAACCTGAGATGTAAGTCACAGCAACGGATCAAACTATATGAATCACTCATGTGGTTGTCTGTTGTAAGATCTCATTCTCTGAGAAGATTGAAAAGAACCAAACTGCTGATCAAGCCTAAAATGTCCAAATTGCAGCATTGTTGCCCAGATCCATCATGCAACCAGACAGCAGCCCATCCATCATTGTAGGCTGGCAAAAAAGTAAAGGATTTCATGTCTCAAATACGGAAATTATTAATGCATATTACAAGCCCCTGTTACTGCCAAGATTGGCCTCTTGTGGTAAGAAAACCCCAAACCATAGAACACGGCTTCCAGTCGTTCCTAGTAAAATGGTATTGGGCCATTTGACAATTCAAATAGCCATGTACAGTGTCTCATTGTTGGAAACATTTCGTCAGGTGACTATATTGCCTTTGAGGACCATCAACCAACTTCAGTCATACTACCAAAGCACTTGACCTAACATATGCTATAAGGGTTTTAGTTTTCTGAACCAGCTATATTATGTTGTTTCATTCAAGGCGCTTAGTGAAACCAAGTGTCCTGTGGTATCTTCAAGCATGTTATAAACTTAAACACAGAGCTCCCCTTTCCATATCAACTTAGAATGATTTCTGACTTTACTTTCCTCATCCTCTCCTTAATATAACCGTGTGGCTACACAATATCACTGACCGTGAAAGAACAGAGGCCCCAGTCACTGTCTGGGTAATAATCAAGGTAGGGAGAGAGCGGATGGTAAAAATATAATCTGAAAACTCATGATTCCTCCCTGACCATTCAAAGACTTAGTTTTCTTCTTGCCCTACACAGCAGTGCTGCATGAGCTTGCTTGCTTTCCATAATTATCAAAAGTGGTTCCAGCTGATTCAAAACTAATTTGAGCTTGTTTAAGAAGATTTTCTTATTGGAATGATATCGTATGGCTTCATAAAGAAGATACACATGTTATTGGTCAAAGTTCTGTAGAAGCTTCTTATAATAACTCAACCTGGCTAAAAATGGGGACATAATGGGAATTATCATTTAACAAAACTGTCTACATTATGTATATGATTCTTATGAATAAAAGGCCTATGTAGAAAATTGGAACATATAAAATATACATGTAAAATAATGACTCTTTAAGACATAAATGCCATCCTTTGAGTAGAGAATGTAAACTTCAATATTGAAGATTTCTAAGAGGATGGAGAGAGAATGGTAGAGAATGGAGAGAGAAGAAAAAGAGGAGAGAGAGAATTCTTCCTTTGTCATTTTAGAATGTCTCCTGTAGACTAACTCTAGAAGGAAAGGGTCCTGTATGTTTAATGCAATGACTCCTAGATCACTTTTTCCCCAACCACACTGGCCAACTATGACTCAAGTGATCTTCAAATTCTTATGTGGTTAGATCCTGTTCCTACACTTTCAACTCAAAATATCTATGAACATTCTTGTCCCTTTTTTGTTGTCAATATATTGTCATATCTAGTTTACTCTGCAGGGTAGACAAAGAGTGACATTACTAGGTCACTCTGCAGAATAGACAAAGTAGATAGATAGTTGATGATGTGGAAAAATGGGAGATTATATTTGTTCCTCTGATAAAAATGGATTACTGTGCCCTGGAAAAATGGATTAATGTAAATAATCTAAACTAAGAATCTTAAGGATTTGGGGTCAACATAGAGTCAGTGTCACCCCATGCCTCCATATTGAGGAATGTTCACCTAGATTCAGCTTGGGATACAAGTTATACTTCATTCTAAGATCAGAATATGAGCCCACAGAATCTATTTTTTGCATGGAAGTCAGGTAGTAACTTGCTTCCCTCCCCAAAACAATGGTTTGTACCTCAGGGATGGGAGCACGAGACCTTGAAGTATTTAGTGAAACACTATCAGCATGTGTTGTATGCAATAGATAACTACATAAATTTCTCCATAATGATCTAACTTTGCTTGCTCATCAGAGCCTCCTGATGTGATATCCACTTTTTAACTTATGACCTCAGGTTGCATATTACTCTGTACAACTGCATCATTCAACTAGAAAAAATGGGAAATGATTGTTCCTCTCTTAGTTGAAAGAGGTAATCCCAGACTCTGCCTCATTCCTCTAAGGTATTCAGTTCAGCCTCTGTGCATTGTTCAGTTTCATCTTGGATGATAGAATTGTTATAGATTTTCACCAGTGGGACAAGATGGAGTTTTGCAGTACCTAATGCATCTTGCTGAGCCTTGATTAATGCGTCAAGCTGGGAGAGAAAGTTAATTCTGGAATTTAAGGACAAAGCCACCTGGGGTTTTAAGAAAGACCAACTGGTTAGTTCCAGGAATTTAACTTTAATACCACTGTTTGCCCTTACCCAGATGCCCAGAGTTCTGTAGATAGTAACTTTAATTAAATGCTGTATAATAAAAATTGAATGGAATTGGTTGTAGTTTTTGTCAGGCAGATAAATCAAAGCGGCCAAGAAATTTCACTAGAAGCCACAAAACTTTAGAAATGAAGTATGGATGGAGTTGAGAGATGATTCTCTCCTAGTGTCCTATTTATTTATGAGCCACAAGTAGAGAGAGAACTTTCCTTTTGCATGACCAATCTTTTCAAAATTGTATGTTTTGTATTGAAGTTCATTTTAGATCATTCTAACATCTTGATCACATTTTACCTGGTCATGTTGATTCTGTGCTTAGCTTCCTGTTTTATATATTGCCATACCTACCTATCTATCTACCTGTATAGTATCTATCTTTATCATCTATCTATCTATCTATTTATCTATCTATCTATCTATCTATCTATCTATCTATCTATCTATCTATCTATCTCTATAGATTTATCTATCTATTTATCTCTCTAATCATCTATCCATATATCCATCTATCTTTAAAATGTATGGCACTAACTGATTAACAAGTGCTCAACACATGAGCAAACGATCGGCAGTACATTCCAGATTTCAGACTACCTCATTTGTAATGTGTTATTTTTAGTGCACTGTACCATTAGTATTATGTGTGTCATATAAATTAAGTTGTCCATCCGAGGATACATTAAATATTTACAGAAGGGCAAAACATAAGCATATTATATTACTCACTGTGTCTATAAAAATCAAATTGTATAAGCATTCAAAATTGCGAAACTCAAGATAAGAACATAAGACATTTTTTCTTAGTAGATATAAGTTAAGAATATTTCTCTCAAAATACAGTTTTATGGGAATTTCAGCATTTCTCCATCTAAGTTTTATTTCTGACAAAACTTATCTATATAACAAAATAAGGTCTTTTAATGTCACAAATAATCTTGGAAGTTTCTAAGGCAGTGTTATAGATAAGTTCCATTGATCACGTGGAGCAGTAGTCCTTCAGCTTTAAAATATCTTAATCATTACAGAGAAATTGTACTATGTGAAATCTAAGCTTCAATGTTTTCTTTGTTTTGTTCAATATTTTAAATCATTAAAACATCTTAATAAGTATATAAGAGGGGTTGGATACAAGATGGCTGCCACGAGAGGACACTGTGTCTGAGGAGTAGAACAGCAGTAAGGGCGCAGCGACCAGGAGACTGAACTCTGGGACCTAAAACACCAGCATTTGTGATTGCCAGGTGAGCGGAATTCCTATGGTGAGGAAATCAAGTGGGAAAATCCTAAGGACACCCAGTTATTCCCTGGTTTTTCCGGGTGACTGGAGGTGCACAGCCCTGATCTGAACGAGCAGCCACCCTGGGCGCCAACAGCCGCCATACCAGACTTGGTCACACAGTCCCCGGGCCAGACTGAGAAGGCCCTGGGTACCTTTCCAGATGGGGCTGTATCCAGTGGGCGCGCTCTGCTTGGCAACACGGGCAACCACCCCAGACCATATGTGTGTCCACAGGCCAGTCGGAGAAGGCCCCAGATTCCATTCCCCAGACCGGGCTGCATCGGGCAGGCACACTCCCCTTCGCAGCGCAGGCCGCCACCCCGGACCGGGACACAGTATCAGGTACAGACTGAGGTGCCCCTAAGTATCATCTCAGACTGTGGTGCACAGCCCCTGGCCCAGAAGGAGGTGCCAAGTCTCCAGTCCAGAGGGCAGCCTTTAGCAGCAAGCCCAGGTCAGAGAGTGGAACCTCCAAACCAGAGCGGCATCCCCAGGTGCTATCTCAAACTGGGACACTCAGCCTCTGGCACAGAGTGAGGAGCCAAGCCTCCAGACAAGAGGCGTGACCAGCCTGTGGTGCTCACAGCTTCTAGCACAGAGTACAAAGCCAGGCACACAGATCCCACAGCAGAGTTCAACTGAGGGAACAGCACACACTATCAAACCACTGGAACTCTCTGATCTTCTTGAAGAATACTCCAGACACAAGAGATTGACAGTTCCAGTCTGAAGTTCAGCCTCAAAGCACAAACAGCTCCTTGATTATATATAAACAAATGGTCAAAGGTAGACATAAGAACTCACCCAACAAAAATCAGGACACCATAGCCCCACCCGAAACACCAAAAGCAATGGAGATTTTAATTTAGTGGAGACACAGGAAAATTATGTTAAAGCTATAATTATGCAGATAATAGAGGAACAAAAAGAGGGACAAAAAGAGGAAATGAACAAGGCCATCAAAGAAATTAAGAAGAATATAATTGCCCACATAAAGGAACAATTAAAAATATACAGAGAGGAAACAAACAAAAAAATAGGAATACTACTCAGCAATTAAACAGGAGGAAATCATGAAATTCGCAGGCAAATGGTGGGACCTGGAAATGATCATCCTAAGTAAGGAATCTCAAAAGCAGAAAGAAACATATGGTATATACTCACTTATATAGTCCTATAGGATAGGAAGGTCATGCTGAAATCTATACACCTAGGGAAGATATAGATGGAGGACCCCAGGTTGGTATGATCAATGCTCATTTAGATGAACCATGGGATGGACATTGAATGGAGGAGAAAACAAGCAACAGGACAGGAGCATACCAAAGAGGGCCTCTGAAAGAATCAATATAGCAATATATCAAAGCAGATATTAAGACTTACAACCAAGCCTTCAGCAGAGGGCAGGAAATAATAATAAAAATAAGGGAAGTTAATAAGACTTGTGGAGAACAAGAGCCCCACAAAGACCAAACTGAGCAGGGCACAGGGGTCTTCTATGGGACAGTTTCTCCAACCAAGGACCATGTATGTATATGTCCTAGAACCCCTGCTCAGAAGTGGCCCATAGTAGCTAGGTATCTAACTGAAGACCCTAGTAAGGGGAACAGGGACTGTTTCAGACATGAACTCTATGGCTGGCTTTTTGACTCTCCCCCATAGACGCCAGAGAGTAACAGCCTGGCTAGATCCCAGGGGAGGACATTGTAGCCAGTCCTGAGGAGACAAGATGAACTGGGGTCGAATGGAAGGGGAGGAGATCCTCCCCTGTAGGTGGACTTGGAGTGGGTGGGGAGGAGATGAGGGAGGGATGGGAAGAATGGGAGGGAAAGAGAGAGGAGGCTATGCTGGGGATGCAAAGTACCTAAGCTCTGATTGATATAAAAATAAAAATTAAAAAATTCCTATAAAAAGAGTTTTAACTAAAAAAAATATGAACTTTTTGGCAATCAGATGAAGGAGAAGATACAGAGCATGAAAACAGAATTAGAATCTGTAAAAATCGGAAAAGTCCCAAACACAAAACATCCAAAAAATCAAGGACACCATGAAAAGATGAAACCTAAGAATAATTGTAATAGATGAAAAAGAAGACTCCAGGCTCCAAGGACCAGAAAATATTTTTAGAAAATCATAAAAGAAAATTTTCCCAATTTCAAAAAAGAAATGTCCATAAACATACAAGAAGCCTAGAGAACACCAAGTGGACTAGATCAGAAAAGAATTACCCCTTGTCACATCATAGTCAAAACACTAAACCTACAAAACAAAGAAAAAATATTAAAGGCAGCAAGGGAAAAGGGTCAAGTAACATATGAAGGTAGACCTGTCAGAATCACACCAGACTTATCATGAGAAACTACGAAAGCCAGAAGGGCCTGGGCAGAAGTCATGCAGTCTTTAAGAAAATACAGATGCCAACCAAGACAACTATACCAAGCAAAGCTTTCATTCAACATAGATGGAGAAAACAAAATTTTTCATGATAAAACAAAATTCAAACAATATCTACATAGCAACCCAGTCCTACAGAAGGTACTAGAAGGAAAACTTCAGTCCAACAAAAAACTACACAAAAGAAAATATAGGATACAGATAATTTCCCAACAACAACAACAATAAAAAAGCAATGAATCACAATAAGACCACCAACTCCACAATAAAAGGAAATAACAGTCATTGGTCACTATTATCTATCAACATCAATGGACTCAACTGTCCGATAAAAAGACACAGACTAACAGAATGGTTGCAGAAATAGGACCTAACATTCTGCTGCATCCAAGAAACACACCTATGCAACAAAGATAAACACTACCTCAGAGTAAAGGGCTGGAAAAATATTTTCCAAGCAAATGGACCCAGAAAACAAGCTGGAGTAGTGATCCTAGTATCTAATAAAATAGACTTTCAACCAAAGTTAATCAAGAAAGATGAGGATGGGCACTTCCTTCTCATCAAAGAAAAATTCCAACAGGAGGACATCACAATTTTGAACATTTATGCCCCAAATACAAGACCACCTTCATATGTAAATCAAACAATATTAAAATTGAAATCACACATTGACCCCAACACCCTAATAGTGGGAGACTTCAACACTCCATTCTCTACAAGGGACAGATCATCCTGTCAGAAGCAAAACAGAGAAACAAGGGCACTAACAGACACCCTAAATCAAATGGACCTAATAGATGTCCAGAAAACTTTTAACCCCAGATCAATAGAGTATACCTTCTTTTCAGCACCTCGTGGAACCTTCTCCAAAACAGACCATAGAGTTGGTCACAAAGCAAGCCTCAGCAGATACAAGAAGATTAATCCCTTGTATCCTATCTGACCATCACAGTCTAAAGCTGGACCTCAACATAAACAGAAATAGCAAAAGGCCTGCACATACATGGAAACTGAACAACTTGCAACTCAAGGACACCTTGGTTAGGGAAGAAATTAAGAAAGAAATTAAAGACTTCCTAGAATTCAATGAAAATGAAAGCACAACATACCCAAGCTTATGGGACACAATGAAGGCAGTGCTAAGAGGAAAGTTCATAGCACTAAGTGCCTTCAAGAAGAAATTTGAAACATCTCATACAAGCAAATTGATGGCTCAACTGAAAGCCTTAGAAAAAAAGAAGCAGATAAACCTAAGAGGAGCAGAAGGCTGGAAATAATCCAACTCAGGACTAAAATCAATCAATTAGAAATGAATAAAACTATTCAAACAATCAATGAATCCAAGAGCTGGTTCTTTGAGAAAATCAACAAGATAGACAAACCCCTAGCCAAACTAACAAAAAGGCAGAGAGAAACTGTCCAAATCAGCAAAATCAGAAATGAAAAGGGGGACATAACTACAGACACTGAGGAAATCGAACCAATCATTAGGTCTTAGTACAAAAGCCTATATGCCACAAAATTTGAAAATCTAAATGAAATGGACAATTTTCTTGAGCGATTTCACCTACCTAAATTAAGCCAAGATCAGATAGGAAGACCCATATCCCCCAAGGAAACAGAAGTCATCAACAGCCTCCCTACGAAAAAAAGCCCTGGGCCAGATGGTTTTATTGCAGAATTCTACCAGACCTTCAAAGAAGTCCTAACACCAATTCTCTCTATACTGTTCCACAAAATAGAAATAGAAGGAAAATTACTGAACTCTTTCTATGAAGTCAGAGTCACCTTGTTACCTAAACCACACAGAGATCCAACAAAAAAAGAGAACTTCAGACCTATCTCTCTTATGAACATTGACACAAAAATACTCAATAAAATACTTGCAAACCGAATTCAAGAACACATAAAAGATATCATCCACCATGACCAAGTAGGCTTCATCCCAGGCATGCAAGGGTGGTTCAATATACGCAAATCCATCAATGTGATCCACCATATAAACAAACTGAAGGAGAAAAAC
>CM053744.1:10365183-10396795 GCA_028658305.1 Pachyuromys duprasi | reverse complement strand
ATATGGTATATACTCACTTACATAGTCCTATAGGATAGGAAGGTCATGCTGAAATCTATACAGCCAGGGAAGATATAGAAGAAGGAGGACCCAGGTTGGTATGATCAATGCTCATTTAGATGAACCATGGGATGGACATTGAATGGAGGAGAAAACAAGCAACAGGACAGAAGCATACCAAAGAGGGCCTCTGAAAGAATCAATATAGCAATGTTTCAAAGCAGATATTAAGACTCACAACCAATCCTTCAACAGAGGGCTGGGAATAATAATGAAAATAGGGGAAGTTAGTAAGACTTGGGGAGAATAAGAGCTCCACAAAGACCAAATTGATCAGGGCACAGGGGTCTTTTAGGAGACAGTTTCTCCAACCAAGGACCATGTATGGACCTGTTCTGGAACCCCTGCTCAGATGTGGCCCATGGTATCTCAGTGTCCAACTGAAGACCCTAGTAAGGGGAACAGGGACTGTTTCAGAAATGAACTTGATGGCTGGCTCTTTGACCCTCCCCCATACACGCCTGGGAGTAACAGCCTGGCTAGATCCCAGGGGAGGACATTGCAGCCAGCCCTGAGGAGACAAGATGAACTGGGGTTGGATGGAAGGGGAGGAGGTCCTCCCCGGTCGGTGGACTTGGAAGGGAGCAGGGAGGAGATGAGGGAGGGATGGGGAGAGTGGGAAGGAATGAGGAAGGGGGCTAAACCTGGGATGCAAAGTACCTAACCTGTGATTAATATAAAAATAAATAAATTACATTAAAAAATTAAAAGTATATAAAACCTGTATCTAAATAAATTTAAAAACAGGGAAATACTGAGTATTTAAAAAATAATTTTTAGGTTTTGATTGTGTTGGAGAATACTTGTGAAACAACCAGGGAAATCAGGGGACATTTTATATGACTGGTTGTCTTCTTTCATGTTTGCATGCATTCCAGGGAGCAAAGCCAAGTTCATCATGTTTTTTTTTGTTTTGTTTTGTTTTTAGAATGTAATTTTACCTTCTGAAACATTCCAAATCTTCTCAAATTTAATTTAAAATAATATTTACTATCATTATATATGTGTGTGTATGACTGAGCTAAAGAGATGATGGATAGATGTAAAGATAGATAAATGATAGATTGATGATACATAGATAGATGATAGATGTTAGATTGATGATAGATAGATGCTAGAGATAGAAGAAAGACAGATAGATGGATAGATGGATAGATATATAGGTAGATTAATAGATGATACACAGATGGACAAGGAGTGAGATGGACACCTGCTACTGTGTCCTTGAGGAGATCAGAGAACAACTTTGAAAAGCAGGTTCTCATTGTACCAGAGGCCCAGGGATTACCTTGTGTGGCAAGCATTTTTATCTGCTGAACCATCTCTTGCTCCTGAAAATTAATTGTAGGTGTACACTCTCAGAGCACTTACTTACATTTATACACAGAGTCAGCATTTCCAAAAATACGAAAAGTAAGAAAATAAATCCTTCAAGTGCTCATATTCTTTTTACTTCTAGTACTGCCAAGAAGTAGGTGGGAAGACAAACAAAACTCAATGGCTAAATTATGAGCAATTTGGGTTTTTTGTTTTTGTTGTTGTTTCTCTAAATAAAATACTTCCTCCAAGGCATTATGGATATTTTAATAACTTTTAACTGTGCTTTCTCTATGAAGTGACTAATCAGCAAGCACTTACAAGTGTAATTTAATGAAAGGAGGAAAAGGAGTTAAAGAATTTATTAAGTCTTGTATTCTAAAGTGTTCAAAAATCCTATGTTAGACCAGCTGGCTCAAATAAGTAAGGGTGACACATAAATCTAAGCAGATATGTGTCTATCATAATTTCAAATTGAACTACCACAATGGCAGAACCTAAAAGATTCTTAGTCATTGAATGTCACTTGAAACTCAAATTGATAGACTGAATGGCAGCAAGGACTTAACTACAGAGATTATTTTTTGAAGAGCATGAAACTGCCCAGCTCCTCTGAGAGTATTTAGAGTCATTATGTCCTTTGAACAACCCATAACAATACTCCACAGCATGTTATCAGTGTTATACTGAGGGACAATCAGGAACTCACTTAAGCAATAGCTCACATGTATCAGAAGAAGTTTTTCATACAAGCCAGTTTTCAGATCTCAAACCAAAATGAGGAGTTTAAAACGATGGGTAATATGCAAATGTCATAACAAACACTAAAACCCAAGGCACCCTAACAAGTTGATTAGCTATGCCTAATGTAAGATCAAGGCAGAGCCTGAATTCTTGGATTTGTTAATTAATGTAACAAATATTTGTTCTGTTCCTACTGTGTTCCAAGCCCTGTTCTAAGCACTTAATGCATCTAATCTTACTTTATCCTCAAGAAATATAAAACAAATCAAGACAAAGATTTTAGGTGTGTGTGATAGGAAAGGACTCTTTGTCATGCATCTGAATTTACCTCCATCCTTCTCTACACAAATAAACAATAGTTCATCAAGTAATTAGTTTAAGAAATGCAAAATTACTATCCCATGCAGCTTATGACCACAATCCCATTACATGAGTGTCCCAATTACTGAATACTTTTATATCCTAAAAATTATCATAAGTCAGTTTCGGGATGCCAGAAGAGGATGTGAGGCAAGCTCTAGATGTTGCCTTGCAACCCAGCAATTCCCTACCATCTTCACTAAGCTCCAGGTCAGGGATTCTCACTTGTAAATTGTGTATTATATTATTATTACTATTTCCAGTTGTTTTACTTTGAAGTGTTTATTGTCAAGACTACTTTGGATCTTTAAAATTTTTCTTCACTTAAAAAAGAAAAAAAAAAAACACATACCACACATGTGGTATGTACCTGAGAGATGTACATGTGTATGTACATGTCAAGAATTCCATACTAGACGGTTGTTTCTGGTTTTGGTTTTGTTTTTCTTTGAAGTGATGTTAATATTCAGCAGCTCAGGTGCAGACATCTCCCTTCAGTGTACTGCTTCTTGTTGGGGGCAAAGGTAAATACTGTAAACACTGCAGGGTTTTAATATGTGCAAATGCTGCCATGATGTCAGTCTTTTAATACCTTAGTAAAAGCTGTATGCAGAACTTGGAATATTTCAAAGTTGTCTTGGATTGCATCCAAAAAATAGGTCAGCTACCTTAATCCTAGGAATAAGTCATTGTCACTCAATCACATGTGTCAGAGAGTAAAGGCAACACATTCCCAGGATGGTTCTTATTATTCCACTGGGAGAAACAGGAATGGAAGCTTCTCTCAGGGATGTTGGCTGTAGTGCTATTCATTCTCACGTCAGTAGTTGGTTTCCATGTTTAATGACTGAAAGTCCCCACTTTGAGTACCTGGGAAGGTTCCTGAGAAGCAGAAGGCAATGTAATTTAAAACATAAGGCAAGGCTATACACAAGACAATTTTTCTGAGATATAAATATTTCCTTTTCGAGTGTAATCAGTGGAAGATTACAAATTGTAAATGTGAACTTCAAGCTGATATTTCTTCTGACACAGTTCTATAGCAAGTATTACTTTTGTATTACACTCTTCTCAAATTCCTCCTTATAACTACACTGTTTGTCTAAATTTGACCAATGTACTTCTCTGTAATCTATAACAAATTTTATCTTGTAACCAAGGTTTCATGACATCTATCATTAGTGCAATTTTTACATTAAAATTATTCACAGTATTAGAACTTAGAAAGTAATTCTAATGTCCATTCCTAACAAGGCTTAAATATCATTGGGGTTTTATCCTTTTCTTTACCATGAGACAACACGGTTGTACAACAAAAAGATTATGAAGTAAGTCCTTCTTGAACTTAGGCTGTAACTGGAAGCCTCTTTGCCTTTACTGTTATTTGCAAGCCGACCAAGATGAACCTTTTTTGGAAAAGGGGATAACGTTTAATTGACCGAGATTTACCCAGCATCCTTTGCAAATATGACTTTGCGGTTAGTTTTACAACACATAGTATTTTGTAATTTTCTCTGAGAGAGAGTGGGTCAAATATGTAAAACCATTTCAGAGCTTATGGGTTTAAAACAGAAATATGATATCTCGCAGCAACTTGAAGGCCAACCAGGTGCATACAGGCATGTAGGGACTGAGTCTTCTTTAGAAATGGATGTCTCTACCTTTTGTTAGGAAACAGAGCACATAGCACTAGCTAGCAGGTAAGTGGGTCCAGGATAGAGGCTAAGCATTTCATGTAGAATCCAGACCTTGATTTAGGTTAATAATCTTGCCTTTGACCAATGACTTATGAACAAAAAGAGATATGTGTCTTTTCCCTCATGGAGATTTTTAGCAGGTACCATGAGGTACGTGTCATACCCTGTGATCATGACAATCTGTTGGGATGAAAAGCTTCTGACTTTTTAGAAGGAGTCTTCCTGCTGACTTTGCTAGCATAATCTGTGTGGAAAATCTATTATGTCAGAATACTGATGAACTTTTTGTGGTTTTTACTGCAGCAAAGCTTAGCCAATAGAGGTAAATAAATTTCTAGGTCCTTTTGGAAGCTCTGCATATGACACAGATTTGTAGAAAAGATTTACTCCTGAGAAAAGTTTTGACATGAGCAAATAAGACTGAGTATAAATATTACTCAGCAATAAAAAAAAACAAGGAAGTCATGAAATTTGCAGGTAAATGGTAGGAACTGGAAAAGATCATCCTGAGTGAGCTATCCCAGAAGCAGAAAGACACATGGTATTTACTCACTCATACAGACATATAATATAGGATAAACCTACTAAAATCTGTATATACCTAAAGAAACTAATCAAGAGGGAGGACTCTGGCTAAAATGCTCAATCCCCAGCCAGAAAGCAAAGAGGATGGACATCAGAAGAAGGAGAAAACAGGGAACAAGGTAGGAGCTTGCCACAGAGGGCCTCTGAAAGGCTCTGCCCTGCAGACTATCAAAGTAGTTGCTGAGACTTATGGCTAACCATTGGGCAGAGAGCAGGGAATCTTATGAAAGAAGTGGGAATAGTAATATAGGGAGAGGACAGGAGCTCCACAAGGAGAGCAACAGAACCAAAAAAATCTGAGCAGAGGGGTCTTTCCTGAGACTGATATTCTAACCAAGTACCATGCATGGAGATAACCTAAACCCCTGCACAGATGTAGCCCATGACAGTCAGTGTCCAAGAGGGTTCCAAGTAGTAATGGGAACAGGAACTGCTTCTAACATGAACTGAGTGGTCTGCTCTTTGATCACCTCACCCTGAGTGGGGTGAAGCTTTACCAGGCCACAGAGGAAGACAATGTAGCCACTCCCGATGAGACCTGATAGACTATCATCAGAAGGAAAGAAAAGAAGACCTCCCCTATCAGTGGACTTGGGAAGGGATATGCATGGAGGAGAGGGAGGAAGGGAAGGTTTGGGAGGGGAGGAGGGAGGGTACTATAGGGGGATACAAAGTGAATAAATTGTAATTAATACAAAAAATAAAAAAGTGAATCTAAATTTCCATGTTAAATAATTTTTAGAACAACACAAGTTTTTGTAATAACAACTATACTAGCCAGCTGGCAACATTTGCAATGAGAGTATTCTTTAGAAAATAACTTCTTGAGTTTGTTAGATAGCTCATAGTTACTTGCTGCAAGGCCCTGATGACTGGACTACCATCTCAGGAATCCACAGTGAAAGGAGAGAACTGATCTCAAAAACTTGCCCTCTGCCCTACACATCCTCACTGGGCCACATGTGTAGGCCCCCCATCAAATAAACAAACAATAACAATAAAGAAAAAGTATTTAGGAGAATAAATTTATTTCTAAATAGCCCAGCATCTCCTACCTAGAGAGAGTTTACTTGAAATGTACACAGAGTCTTTTTCTTAAGGATTTAAACTGATTATTCATAGAAAAAAAAGGCGACCGTCATTTTGTCCTTTTTCTGACATCATTATGATGAAGAGGCAGATATTTAAGCCAGGAATCTTATCAATAAAATAATTCTTTTGTTCATAAAAGAAATATAATGGGATTTCAACAATTTAGGTACAATTTAGTGTGTTCACTGAGGTCCTGAGGCACCTTTCACCCCTTCAATCTCAGTTCCTGCTTCATGAAAAAGAAGCCACTGAAGAAGGCCAACGGAGTTCATACCCTTACTACTGTTGCTGGCTGGAAGTCAGGGTTGAAGACAAATATTACTCACAGCTCTAGAACCTGGGAGTTCACTGCTGGATGGTTTAGGTATTTCTCCTCCATTTTTGTCATATACGATCCTCTGAACTATTAAATTTTTATCTTACATAACTGTTAATACAGTAATGTCTTATAAAAAGAATTTTATTGCAACTAAAATCAAATTTCTGTTATCATCAGCCCCTGTGGTGACTTTGGGAAAGCTGTATTTAGTCAACTAAAGAATGCTGAGAACAGAACAGTTTTGCCCAGGCAAGAACACTCTAGTTGGATATCCAATATCAAATACCATGGTCATCCCTGAAAACATGCATACAAATAACATTATACAGACTGAGCAGGATCTACTTATATATTTAGATACACACAGACACACACCACACAACCACCACCAATTAAAGGAGATTCAGAAGAGGAACATGATATAATTATATTAAAATCTCCGAAAAATATATATTAAAAAATTTTGAGCCCCAATCCCAATAATATGACTCGCATATCCTATCATTACAAACAAATGGAATTTCATCTTTTCATTGTTGTAACCTGCTTAAATAGCCCCTCTGTTGAGACCTACTTTATTCTTAGCATAGCTATGGCTCTTCTGTTAATACCTTCTGAGCTGAGCCTTTAGCCTATCAGAAGCCATTTTGCCTCCAAGTCTCCATTTTGATTATATCTCTGTGATTTCATTTCTCAAACTTTGTATACTTTGTTACCTGGACACTCTATGAAGTCCCTCAATTGCAGAACCAATCAAATTAAAGGTTAGTTAGAAAAGCTTTGTCAAGCTAGTCAAAATGATGTAATGTTGCTTCCTACCCCTGGATATTTGGTTGTGTTTTTGTTACCTGGTTGTTAACTAGTTGCAGTTTGTTTCTGACACCTGGTTACAGTTTTCTTACGTGGTTGCTACCTGGTTACATTTATTATTATTATTAATTTTACATTAAAAACTTGCCTTATGAGCTGATCAATGTCATAGTCTGGCTCCTGAGTCCAGATTATGGTCTTGACCTGTCAGTTCCTGTTTAGTGTTCAATAAACATCTATTGATTTGACTCTGATGTCTGAGCAGTCAATGAGCAGCTTATACCTGAACTGATAACATTCATCACGGGGCGTCCTTTATAAACAAATTGATATGGTCTAGTGTCCTCCTGATCCTTACAGTGAGTATGAAAGTAACTAGGGAAGGGGGAGCACTCTGTACCCAGCAGCTTCTTTCCCATTCACACTCAGACCCCTGCCTGGATTTTTGCCATTTTTGAGTCGGTCAAGGTGAAGCTGGCTTGAGTTGTTCCATATCTTTATGAGTCCTTGGATTAAAGATCTTCTTTCTGACAATAAACTTTCCTTAACTAATTTTGTGTGAGATAAAGGCAAAGCAAGAGTCAGTGTTTCAGAGACTCTGGGTTTTTGTTGTTGTTGTTGCTCTTCAAACTTTGACATTTGAGCCTTCCTCTCTGAAAACTTGAACTGAACAGAGAGCCATGACTTAATATGTCAATGCTGGTATTTCAATTATCCCAATTTTTCAAATGGGAAAACAATGAACCAAGGCTGGTAACCACAACAAAGACTCTTCCAATTGCTCAGCTGTACCTGTCGTCCTTTTTGAGGGAGGGCAGAACCCAGTCTGCCTCCAGTGCTATGCTGCTGACTTCTCTTAAGAAATTAGAATTTAAATTAATCAATTTATTGAACCTCTACACCGAGGTACCTCTTCCTCGGTATCACAATAACAAGACAGATTCAGAGGGTTAAATTAAGGAAAATGGGGTGAAATCAGGTCAATAGCACAATGAGAAATGCACAAGAGTGGCTGTGGGGACACAGGCTAGCAATCCTAGCCCCAGCAGATTGGAGCAGGAGAAATGAGAATTTGAATCTAGCCTGACCTACAGCACAAGACTGGAAATGGTTGGTTTAAGTTGTCATTTTGGCACAGTCCAGAAGAGCATCTCAATGAGGGATTGTTGAGATTATCCAGTGGGCAAAGCAATCTTGATTACTTCGATCAAAGTGCAAAGACCTGCTCCCTGTGGGAGCCATCATTACCTGGGAAGGGAATCATGGGTTGGACCGGAGTGGGGAGGGCAAGCAAAACACGAATATCGATGCATGAAGTCATGGCTCTCTGTTTTTATTATAGGTGAAATGTGCTGCTATGACTTCCCCATGTAGATGGAACTGTGAGCTAAAATACAACCCCCTTTTCCATAGGTTCCTTTTTTCAGGGTGTTTTATGACACTGACATACAGTGTCATATACAGCTAAGATGAAGACTCTGCCTCATAATCAAACGAGCAGAAATGCACACAAAATCTTTAGAAACTGGGGAGTAAAAAAGCACGAGTGAAGAATACCTTCATACTCATCAGGCTAAGCACAAACCAGCAGAAACTTAGGAAACCTGCACATAATGTGGATTATGATACTTCAAGAGAATTTTCCTTTCAATAATCTGTTGGAGCCACTAAAGGGATTATAGTCCATGAAACAGAAGGAGTGTTACTCTGTAGACATTTTAGCAATCTACTTCCATCACTGATCAATAAGGAACAAATACTGCTGCTTCATATGGTCTTGTTTTCGTCAGTCACTAAGCTGTGATGTGAAAACAATTCTTTCCTAATTCACAATAGTAAGTGCAGTAAACCATGTAGGATCATGGGATTGGAAGGATGTGGGGGAATACAGCCTACAGTCTTCCTTATGGTAAATCCTCTTATCTTAGAAAACTATTAACCCCAAGCCTCAGTTTCAATAACCAAGAGTGGGTGTACTAATATTTTGTTCCTGTAGACTTGTTGAGAGGATTATAGATATCAGACAAGTCTAATTGAGCATGATCAAAGCCTTTGTATATAGGTTTATAAAGGTAGATACAATTTTAATGAGTAGTGTGCCCTTGGGCATTCTACTGCAGAAAATATGAAGTGCAACAAGGATGTCTCGTGTCTGATAACAAGTCAGCCATTTACAGCCTCTCACACAAAGAGCAAACAGTGGGATTTCTGTGAACTACTTCTATCTGCAGCAAACTAAGTCTTACTCTCCGACTGGGTCTTTTAAACTAGGGAATCCTGTTTTTTTTGGGGGGGTCATGTTCGCATTTTGAATATTAAGAGAGCAAGATGGCTTAGGGTATGCAGAGGGGGTTCAGCTGAAGGCATTTAGAAAGGAAGTGGAGGGACCTCTTCTGCCAGCATCACATCCAGGGAAAAGCTCATGCTGCTTATCAGCTTGGCCCCCCCTGGGAGAGAGGAAAGTTAACTAACGGTGTGGTAATGTTGGGAAAAAAAGTGAGCACTCCTCCAACTCCCTGCCATTAAAACTTTTCAAAAACACGATGCCAAGTTTAGGCTCAATTAAGAGTTGCTACAGAGAGGAGAGATGTCTCCAGTGTCTGGACTGGGACTGGCACATGAGGTACTTATCTGTCACTGACAGCATTCTGGGCTATTTTTAATTCATTCTAATTAGTTGTGCCTTCTCCTGCAAGGATAAGAATCCTTCAGGATGCGGTAACAATTGTGAAAACCACCTTTTGGAGAACCCCTTTATTGTTTTTTGGAAGACTACCCTAAAATCCTGTAAGTGATAGCCCATGAATGTCAGCCCAGACAATTTAGTTGATGTCAACAAGACTAGGTTGCATGGGCTGTCATAGATGCTGGGCTTGGATTCAGCAGATGACATCAAAATCTTGACTTTGTAAACATCTCCTTCTTCGCATGCAGATTTAATTATCTCTCACCCCAGAGAAGGGCAATACTGAGGCCAATATCATTCATTTCAAAGGAAAGAAAAAAAATGCGTTCCTATTTTTATAGCCTTGTAAAAGCAAGGAAATGTCTGAAGAGGAGGAAAAAAATACCAAAAAACAACACAGTCTTGAAAAAGAATGCAATATGCCCCCAACACAAACTCATTCAAGATGTCATTATTGGGTAGAAATTCTATGCTCTCAGCATTAGGCAGGCTGGCTAAGCAGAGGCAGGCTCTGTGTAGACTGTCTTCTGAATATGATATTGATGGATCGCTTTTACAAACAGGCTGGACTGCAATGAAAAGCCTTGTGAATGTGCTAAGCCCGTTTTAACAGGCCACTGGAGACTAACGTGCCTGAAGGAGAGGATCTAAGCCAAGTCCTATGAATAGCTCATAACACATGAATAACGAAGCACTTCAAGAAAAAAAAAAACCTTACATGTGAAATGAAGATATTCCTAAAGACATTTCTTGTGTCACTGATGTTTTAGAGGACCCTTCTAGTTGCAACCTGATTAGGTGTCTCAGGACACGCAATATGTTTTCTCCATGGCAAGCTGATCCAGCTTCCCTTCTTTTAGCATCACATAAAATAGCTATCCATTGTACTAGAGCAGGTAGAAGTCTTTTCAAAGAAAAGTGTGAGGCAAGGCATTGTGTCAGTTCAATGTAGAATCAGTCTGTGTACACGTGTAACTGGAATGTTGGAACCTTTCAAGGGTGATTCCAGAGGAAGTGAAGTTAGCTGGGAGAAAGCCAACCTCCTGTAAAAGTAGTCAAGTTACAATGACCGCCGACCAGTGCCGCATGGAAACAGATCTCAGCAGCAAGCCTCTGACTCAGAATGGAAAGTCTTTAGTCATGTCTTCCTCCCCTGACCCAACTACAATTATTTTCTGTATTTTATTATTCAATTGCAAACCCCTGAAGTTAAATGTAACACTTGAAAATACAGTACAATAAACTCTAACCCAGTTTACTAATGAATCGTGGTTTAAATCAAATTTCAAAAAGAGAGACTTGTAACTGTGCATGCCCAGAAATTTTAAATTTGAGATAAGCTTCCTGACTTGGGACTTTTAAAAAATGACATATCATCATGCGGATTAGGGAGAATATGTTTAGAGCACATTCAAGCAAAATGAAAAAACAATATAGAACTATTATTATTAGACATGCTTCCAGCTATTGTTGCTGACATCTTTTCACCTGATCATAGAAAAGGAGGAAGATGTGTAGATTTTCACTCTTTCAAAAACTCATTTTTCATTTAAGTCTTTTGTTTATTTGTATTTTAAATGACACAGAACCCCCGTCATCCATAAGGCAAAGCCTTTCTGATGATTTGGAAATGAATTCTTTGGGTATGTGTGCTCTGAAGATGGAGTGGGGCTGTTTGTCTTCCTTAAAGCAGCCTTCTGCATGATGATGACAATTTTATCTATTTATAGACAGTTTCCCTCTGCCAAGACACATTTCCACATAGCTAACATGATCTCCAAAGCCATGCAAGGAAGACAGGACAGGTCAGCTTGCATTTTCTCTCACTCACAGAACTCAGAAAGCATACTCCCTGGTATCCATGAAATAAACAGCTGAACTATCCTCTTCCAAACAGTAAGAAAAATAAGGCTCCAGGAGATTCAGAGACATTCTCAGAGTCAGCTAGCCCAAGTATAGCATGAAGGCTGGCTTGACGGTTTCTGATCAAATCTTCATTTATTTGCCAACCAATCCATTGTCTCATTTTACACACTGTCTTCTCCCATTTATTCACAAATTCAAGCATGAAGAAAACAAAACAAAAATCCCCTGAACAACAAACAAAAATCCCTGATAACCAAAAAACGGTTGGAAAAACTTTGAAATCAAAGGAGTGAATTCTATTTTAAGAAACAAAATTGTGAAAATCTTACACCCACTATATTTCCTCTTCAAAGCATTCATCAGAAGGGAGAACAATGGCCCAAGATTATAGTTATACCTTAAATGTTTTACATCAACTACATATTGCTTGATTGTAGCCATTGCTTTACATTTTAAATTTGTGTATTCCTGTAGCCTTTCCACACGCCCTCCTTCCTAGGACCATATAGTAACATGGCTTATTCTTATAAGCAAGAATACAAGACAAGGGACTATCCCAGGTCCTGTGACTGAATCTCAAGCTGCCTACAGGAGAGGTTTCTGATTCTGAATCTACATCCCTTGTGATTGTTACTCCTTTAAGCCTTATTGCATTGACTTAACTAGAATTCTTTCAAAAAATTTGTAGATAAGGTCTTGCCATAGAATACAGAACTATGCAGAGTATGAGCTTCTCGTCCTTAATGATACAGAATTGTGTATCAAACTGTATGCTCAGATTCTTCAATTACTGGAATAAGTGAACAGTCAGGGAAAAGGTGGAAGACAAAAGTCATTAGAAGTGCTTCTCAGAAAAGTATCTCTTACATTAAAAATATTTGAGCAGTTAGAAGTTTATTTGGAAGTTCAGATTCCTCCTTTTAAAAGAAAACATTTTATGAAAATAGGTCTATACTTCACAGTAACAGTAACTTTAATACTGTCATGGTTATCTCATGAAGAGCAAACAATTTAAGATGAGGACTTTGGGCAGAGTAGAGTCATGCTTCGGAGGCTTGAAACTATTAAGCCCTATGGGAGGAGAAGAGCCTGGTGTAGCTAGCAGGCAAAAGACACAACACACAGAAGGGCTAGCTAATACTAGAAGCAAGCCTTCTGGGCCCTGAAGAGCAGTCATGTGTCTGTGAAAATTATCTGTGCACATCACTATCACTTTGAGTATCTGAATTTCCAAATACTATCTAAAGCTACCAATGCAAGCCATGGTAGTAAGCTTTGCCTCTTCATGCCACTGAAGCACCATCTTTTAGAAGTCACCATGTCATCAAAAACAGTGTTCAGTAAAGCAGGGTACTCATGCCCACACACACTCACTGGAATGAGGAAGTCAGGAATGATCTAAGTTCTTGCCACTCGTTTATTCTAATGTAAAAAGATCATAAGGTCCTTTCTATTTGATCTTTCTCAATTTCACTTCTTTCATCCATTCAACTGACATCTTCTCAGTCCAAATTACCTGCAGAAATTATAGCAAATTTTTAGAGACTTTGAAATGGAGCAACACACTCTTGCATCCACGAGCTCACATCCCAGCATGGTGCTGTAAGATCAGTGGACACAGGAAGATAGAAGAGTAGGAAGCATCACAAGACGAATGTTCTGAAGCTAAAGAAGGCCAGCCATACCACTTAAATCTCTACTTTGAGGCATGAGTCAAAATTCTGCAATTGTTCACCCTGTTCTTGTTAAATCCAAGTTTCCCACCAGGGAATACCCAAAGAGGATGATAACTCTAACTATTTAGTCACTGAATTTTAGGCATCAAACCAAAAGAGAAGCGTAATCACTCACAAGAGAGCATGAGATAATATTGTCTCAGACCCTTAATCCACAAAGTCTGCTACTTACAAAGTTTCTCTCCCGACCTGCGAACTGCACTGAATATCTGTCCCCTTATCCACTTACCTTATCACAAGAAAATAAGCCAGCAGGTATGTGATGATGCCAGATGTGTCCTGGACTAACTGGTCACTGATTTGTATCTCATGTGAGAAAATCCCCTTAAGCCACAAGTGAGAGATTTCTTTAAAAAAAAATCTTACGAATAACATCCCAATTTCATCACAACGCTGGATAGAATTTTGATTCTTTTCATTGTCCTTGCCGTGGTATTGGAATGGTGTTGGATGTTTTGCAGCCATGCAGCTTGAACTTTCTATATCCAGTGTTGTTTCTTCTCAGTGAGTTTCCTCTCCAGCAGAAACTGCTGCCTAAGACTTCATAGTACTACCTCACGGAGATTTTACTGCCGTATTCACTGCGGCCAGTGTCCAGGCATCCTTTATCAAAAACCAATATATAGCCTTTACAGAGGTCTATGGCTACTTTCCTTAAAGATTATGCCTAGGACAATAGTGTGTGTGCACGCACACATGCATGTGTGCTTGTGTGTGTGTTTGTATGTATACACACACCATATATGTATGTATGCATATATAATCGATATATATTTTGAATATTATATATATTCAATAACAGTTATCTTAGTTTTAATGCAAATTCTTGCCATTAAAAATTAATTGTCAAAATTTATAAGTATTATTATTTCAAATTCCCTATTACATTAAACATGATTTTAACATTGAGAGTCAGCATTAACCATCCTTTAACTAGCAAGTGTAGAACAATAAACTCTTAGTGTAATAGCTTAGCGTATGGAAGACCAACTGCACTGCACAGTGGTTCTGAGTTTTCACTTTCCTTACTATCCAGACCTTGATGGAAGGGTAAAACCCATCTCTGTTACATATTTCAGCCAGGAGGGTTAATATGATTCCCTTATGCATGCTCCAAAATCTTCTCTCATTGTCTTTTGCTCCACAGTCACCTTAATAGAGCTGGCACCTCCTTGGCTGTTCCTAACTTGCACACAGACACAAGATTAAGACTTAATCTATAAGTCACTTATGTGCAGGAAGCTGCAGTCAGGAGGGTGTTGAATTGTTTTGTTGTCGTTGGTTCGGCCAAGCGAAGAAAGGAAATGGTGATCTTTCAGACTTGTTGGGAATAGATGGTAGCATGGACAGCAAGAAACAGAAGGCTTACCATTTGCCAGTCTTATATAACAAATGTGTGTGTAAATGGTCTTACATTAAAAGGGAAAATAAAAACTTCCTAGGTGACAAATGTGGGCATCAGGAACAATTAGAGTAGGCTAACAAGCTGGAGAGCACATTCTTATTCAGCCAGCAGAAATCAGTCTTTGGGGCTTCTGGGAGATAAGAGTAGGTCTTGATGGGTTTGAGCAGAACAGCTGAATGAAATTACACCATCTCTCCCCAGTCTTTATACAGTTGTCACACGTGGATGTAAACATTTATGGTTCAAATGACAAACGACTTTCCTTATTTGGTGACTTGGAGGCTTTGTGCAAGTCCAGGGTCACCAGGGTGGTGTTAGGTTTCCGTTGAGATCTGGGCTGGATTAAGGTCTGGGAGTCATGGCAGCTGAAAAGGAAAATGTGTCATAACCCAACCCCTTCTTAATCCTTCTCCTCTCACACATGTCCCCAAACCTGCTCCCCAACCAGCAAAGGAAAGAAAATCTGTGCCTGAAGTTATAAGGAGAAAAATCTTTCTAATGACAGGAATTCCGGAAAATGTCAAGTGCAGAGAGGACCTATATGAAGCTCATTCACATCTCATAAAATCCAAACACACAACCTCACTCCTCTGTTGAACAGCATGGCGCTGTGGAAGTTCATGAGCACGTGTTTAATAATGTTTATGGTTCAGCTAAATAAGGAGTTAACAGCAAAACGAAGTTGTCCTGGAGGAGTTCCCCCAAATGTGGATCCCAGAATCAGGCAGCAGGAATCACCTAGGCTCTCTCAGGAGTGCAGCACTCAGCACAAAAGTTCAGCCCAAGCCTCTTTTAAAGAGATGTGAGATTTAAAAACAAACAAGCAACAGCAACAAAACCAAGCAAGCAAAGAAGCAAACAAAAACTGAACTTCTACACTCTAGCAATCATTTTGTGCCCCTAGACAAAAGAACAATGCCTTTCCTTCTCTCCCGATGAGATCTTTGTATTCAGAGAATGCTCAGAAAAGTCTAGCTGAAATCACTGATCCTTTAGGGGTGGAGGGTTTAACAGGCTGGTGGCAATTCTGAAGTAGTAGTATAATGATTAGGATTGGTCATCAAGATGGCAGGTCCTAAGATGACTTCTACACATGCCTAGATTGAGTTGAGGTGGGAAGGCTTTCTGTAACTGTGGACTGTGGCCCGGGACTGAACAAGGAAAAATGGCTTCCTCTCTGCTCCCTCACTATACCTGTAGCATGCCATTAGCTCCCACCTCCATGGCTTCCTCGACATGATGTTTGATAACGCCTTAAACTCTAATCCGAAAGAAACCCTTCCGTTCCTAAATTGCTTTTTTTCCAGGTATTTTTGTTACAAAAGGAGCTAACTCAATTAGGGATCCCATTGGGCAGATCCTGTATCTTGAGGATAATTAAGTCAATCTCAAAAGATAACTAAATTTTATGATTTCCTTGTTTTTAATTGCTGAGTAGTATTCCATTGTGTAAATGTACCACAGTTTCTGTATCCATTCCTCCATTGAAGGACATCTGGGTTGTTTCCAGGTTCTGGCTTTTACAAATAAAGCTGCTACAAATATGGTTGAACAAATGTCCTTGTTGTATACTTGAGCATCTTTTGGATATATGCCTAGGAGTGGTATAGCTAGATCTTGAGGAAATGCTATTCCTGATTGTTTGAGAAAGCACCAGATTGATTTCCAAAGTGGTTGTACAAGTTTACATTCCCACCAGCAATGGAAGAGGGTTCCCCTTTCTCCACAACCTCTCCAGCATGTGTTGTCACTTGAGTTTTGGGGACAGAGACTGTCTCTGACATGAACTCAGTGGCTCCCTCTTTGACTCCCACACCTGGGGAGGAGGAGCCTTGCTAGGCCACAAAGGAGGATATTGCAGACAGTCCTGATGAGACCTGATAAGCTAGGTTCAGATGGAAGGGGAGGAGGACCTCCCTATTAGTGACTTAGAAAGAGGCAGGGAGGAGATGAGGGAAGGAGGGTGGGGTTGGGAGGAAATGAGGGAGGGGGCTACAATTGGTATGCAAAGTAAATAAACTGTAATTAATATACAAAATTAAAAAAAAACGATAAGCAAATGACCTCCCCTTGAGGGGGGAGCAGCCTTACCAGGCCACAGAGAAAGACAATTCAGCCAGTCCTTATGAAACTTGATAGACTAGGGTCAGAGGGAAGGGTAGGAGGACTTCTCCTATTCGTGGACTGGGGGAGGGGCATAAGATAAGAAGAGGGAGGTAAGGTAGAATTGGGAGGGTACAAGGGAAGGGGCTACAGTTGGGATATAAAGTGAATAAACTATAATAAATAAATAAATTAAAAAGATAAGTAAATGAAAATACTTAAAGCTTACGTACTGAATGACAAATGATAGAATTGTTTATGTCAATTTGCTTCCAAATTACTTATTTTACTTTCATAGATTACATTACTTTTCTGTTTGTTTGTGTCTGTGTGTGACTTTGCAACATGTATACATTTAGAAAAAGCTAAGTAACAACTGTGTTATCTCATATTATTACTTTATGATAAGAGAACTTAGAATCCAATTCTTACAGTTGCAATGGAGCAATACATTGTTATTATAATCACCATGCTGTACAGTACATCTCTTGATATAAATTCTTCCTCTCTAATCATGTTATATATCCATTGGGCAATCTCTCCTGATGCCTCTGCCTCTACCTCTACCCAACCCTCTGATAACTATCATCCTTTTCTCTTCTTCTATAAGATAGACAGTTTTAGGTTCCATAGGATGAGATAATATGGTTTTTGTTTTGCTATGCATTGCTTATTCATTTATTTCAATGTCCTCTGAACTTGTCCATCTTTATGAACATTCCTGTTTAAGGGTGGAATAACCTACCTTGCATAGTCCACATACTCTCTATGCTTAGACAGTTATGGAGATTCTGCATCTTAGGTGCTATGACAACATTAAAAGATGGTTTTTATCTTTAGAGATACTTTAGATTGTCTAGGGTAGCACCAAAACACACTTACATATTCTTCCAGCTCTTGCTCATTTCTCCTTTCTGTAAGTGTTAACCCATAGGTTATCTAAAATATCCTTCTCAGAATACTCACAATATGTCATAATATCTTTGTAAGCACATCACCGGAAGCCAAAATGGAGAAAGTCTTTGGTTGCTGAGGATACCTCAACTGGGCAGGTTGCCACCGTTACATCTACTCTACTAATGGACCAAGATCTATGATCATTCACTAGTAGGTTGTTGGAACTGAGTCACTTCTTTTTTAATTTTATGAGGAAATTCTCTAATAAATCATATGGATTAGATGCAGATTTAACATGTTCTGAAAGCCCAATTCTTACCCATGAAATTCACAGAAAAAATATCACCATATTCCATCACACAAAATGATTTCTTTATAAAACATTGAAAAGCTACTCTAAAATGATCAAAAATCACAGTAACCTCGTCAAATAAAAGCAGTGACTCAGAAATACCTCCAAAGCTTATCAGATTTATAGTTGAATTTGAATTTACACTTAATAATCTAAGTGATTTTATGGAATGAAGATACACCATTCAGCACCTTTCCCATGGCTATAATTAGTGCCCATCTGCTGTAGTTCTGCAGTCTCCTGAGAGGGGAGGGTAAGACACACACCCTTTTTAATACTTGCCTCCAGAGGGTTGGGCAGGTGAGATGTATGATCAATAAAATGGGATCATTCTTCAAAGACAAAGAACCTAACATACTTATCCCTAAATTACTTGATTATACATGCAGAGTTAAATCTCTGTTCTAACATCAGTAAGGTGGGAAAACAACCTGACAGTTTGGTAGGACAAAGGAAGAAGGCACATTTCAGCTGGCTTGCAGGTCCTCAGGGCACCTGGGAACAGCCATCAGTTCTTTATCCCTCCTTTCCCCTTATGTCGTTCCTACCTCCATAGCCGTTTGCCAGCACAAGGCGGCAAAGTCTTGTTCAATTGGCCTCTGTGGGTTAGAAATAATCTGGGGCAGAAAAGATACATAGCACAACAAAGCTCTCCCTACTCAGGGGATATACTAAGACAGTTAAGCATGTTGGGTGTGCCTGAAAACCCTTTTCTAGGGAGACAGACCAAGAGGATATCAGAAAGCTGCAGGCCAGCCTAATCTATACTGAGAGTTTTAGCCCAGGCATGGTGGTGAAATCCCATCTCACAATACTGTGACATTGCAGAGAATCTGATAAACCAAGTTTACACACTAGGATTGCTGGAAGCATGGCATAAAAAATCACGTTCATTGGCCCTTGGTGTGATTAAAAGACTGAATTAGGTAGAAATAAGCAAAGATCAATGACATTCACTACATCTAAACATTCCATGAATGCAGAAAAAAAATCACAAAATATACATCAAGAGGGATATTTCTGAGCTTCTTTCCAAAGTGATAAGACAGTTACAGGTAAGCTCTGGCAAGGAGGCCATAGAGCTCCATCTTCAGATGATAACCGCCACAATTAGCCACCTCTTAGCTTATCTCTACAATTCTGTTACTTTTTTTTTTTTTTTTGAGAAAATGACAGTATGGTCCCTTTCTCGCACACATCTATCAAAGCTAATTTTCAGAACTTCAGTATCCTGGTGTTCTGCTTGGTTAAGTGGAGTCTTAACCCCTTTTATCCCTTGGAATCATATCATCTGGCCAGACAATTCTTTCTGCCTGGAGTCTTCCTGGCTGGCGCATTCTTTATATATTTTTTTCATTAACCTTTTACCATTATCAATATTGGCAGAAGAATGTGCTTAGAACAGAACTCCATTTAAAATGTAAAATATATCTATTTTCTCTTAAAGTTCAAACTTCACATTTCTGGGAAAGAATACAAACTGTCAGTGAGCATTGAGCTAAATGACTCTCATGGAGTCAAAGATACTGGCTCTCCTCACACAGAGGCAGTGAGCAGAGAGATGAAAGACAGGCCCAGGAGAGGGAAGGGTTTCCTAAAACACACTTATGGCTGGAGAGGTGTTTCAATATATAAGGAGTTTTCAGGCATTTAATTTTTGTTGTCAAATAAACCTCCAGCAATTTAAGATGAAGCTGGCATCCCAAGAATTAATACCTAAAAAACGTTTCTGTCCAGAAACCTCTTGCAGTGCTTAATGTGTGTGTGTGTATTTGTGTGTGTGTGTGTGTGTGTGTGTGCATTGTTCTAAGTTTTCTGAAGAGTTGAAAGAATAATACTTGTCTCCCTTGCTTTGAAGGGATTTGTACTGCTCTGTCACTGACATCTTGCATTTGTTTTGCATGTCATCAACTACATAAGATTAAGAATATGTTAGCCTTTCCTAACTAGGCAATCAAAGTCTCAGGCCCTGCATGACTCCCCTGAATTGGCAGCTTGCAGATCAGCAGCACCCTTAGTTCAAGACAGAAATTGCTTTCAGCCAGTGTTATTCAAAGAGTCGTGTTTCCGTTTCATCTTTTATTTAATGTTGCTGGTCACCCACGGCCCATTCACAAGACTCCAATTAATGGATGGGTAGCAGCCTATGACAATTTTCTTTCCTGTTCTGATTTGATGGGCACAAGTTAAAATTTATTTTCATTAAAAAAAAAAAGGTACCTACTCACAGCTTGGGACAATTTCCACAAAGGCCATGAGGACTTAATAAAGAAACAAACAAAAAAATTAAGATTTCTTTTTTTCTGAAAAGAGGATGCTGTATAGTTAGTTCACGGATGTCTATAGCTGGGGCATAAATCACCTAAATTATCTTTCTCTTGATCCCCAGATAACCGACAGACTGATGGCAATCCAATATTGCAATAGTTTGAACGGGGGCCACAGAGCACTTCTTGCTAGCCAAGTATAAAAGAGGCTCTGGGATTTCTTTTCTTTTCATTGCCCTGTTTCCATCAGCCTCAGACAAGCCCTGCTAGTTAAAGCCAATTCAAAGGTTGCTTTAAAAAGTATCAAGATGCTAACAGGAGTGCTGGCTCAACAGTTAAGAGCATATTCTTTTCTAGGCTTGGCTCCTAGCACCCACCTGGCAGCTCATAACTATCTGTAACTCAAGTTCCAGGGATCAGGACACCCTCTTCTGGGCATTTTAAATACGGCACCTATACCCTGCCCTTAGCATGTGTGCAGGCGTAACATGCAAACACATAAAAGAAAATAATTTTTGTGTGATTTAAAAAAAAATTTGTGCTATTAATGACACTTTGCTATGCTTGCAGACAGGAGCCTAGAGCTGCTGTTCCCCCGGAGGCTCCATCTAGCAGCTGATTGAAACAGATGCTGAGACTCAGAGCCAAACATTGGGTGGAACGTAAGGAGTCTTGTGAAAGAGTGGGGGAAGGATAGAAAGACCCAGAGGGGACAGGAATTCCACAAGAAGACCAAGAGAGCCAACTAATAAGCGCTGGGGGAGTTGCAGAGACTGAAGCATCAACCAAGGACCGTTCATGGGCTGGGCCAAGGCTCCCTGTTTGGATGTAGCCAATGGACATCTCAGGCTTCATGTGGGTTCCCTAGTAAGGGGAGCAGGGACTGTCTCTGACACGGACTCTGTTGCCTGCTTTTTGATCACCTCCCCCTGAAGGGACTGCCTCTCCAGTCCACAGAAGAAGAGAGGGTGTACTCAGTCCTATGTGACTTGATGCGCTAGCATGGGTTGGTGGTAGGAGTCCCCTTTTCTGAGGAATAAGAGAGGGGGAATAGGAAGAAGAGGGAGGATGGACCTGGGAGGAGAGGAAGGATCGGGATGTAAAGTGAATAAATAAACAAATTAAACTTTTTAAAAGGTGGAAGATGATCATCCTATGAGACAAATTTCCCCTGAATGTCTAAGCATGCCTCTGATTCTTCCAGTGGATACCCGGGTGTAAACCTGAGGACAGTCGGGTGGCTGCTGGTAGTGGTGATACCAGGCATTGCCTTTATCCCTAAAAATCGGTATGAGAGGTTGGTGGGGGGACAGCCTTAGCTTGCATAGTGGCTGTCCATGGTTGGTAGGTTTCAGAGTCAAGTTTCCAAAACTGTGGGAGGTGAGAGCATTATAATTTCAAGGTTATCTTCTCTTACATAATAAGTTCCAGGCAAGCCTGGCTACCAGAGACCCTGCCTCAAAACACACAACACAGCTAGGCCATGAACACATGTCTCACGGCATTTCATAGTCATCCCATCTATGTATCCACATGCCTCTTTGAGAAAAATAAGGCTAAATATAATACAATGTGAGAAATATAAATAATA
The DNA here is from genome assembly GCA_028658305.1 of Pachyuromys duprasi. Lineage (NCBI taxonomy): Eukaryota > Metazoa > Chordata > Mammalia > Rodentia > Muridae > Pachyuromys > Pachyuromys duprasi. The sequence continues at coordinate 10,374,908 of CM053744.1, read as the reverse complement.
TACAAGTAAAAGAAATGACAATAAAAGTTTATTTAATTATGTCACATTTCTACCCTGTGTGTGTGTGTGGTGTGTGTGGTGTGTGTATGTGTGTGTGTGTGGTGTGGTGTGTGTGTGTGTGTGTGTGTGTGGTGTGTGGTGTGTGTGGTGTGGTGTGGTGTGTGTGTGTATGTGTGTGTGTGTGTTGACTGAATCCTGAGTAACAGGGGGAGACGGTCTTGTGGTCTTGCATGGAATTCCTATGGGACAATACAGTGTGCAGCTGGGGCCCAGGCATTAGTTTTTATGTGATTATCTGCTCTTGGCTTGCCCACCTTTTCGTAAGGGATGCTGAGCTGTCATTACCTAATGCCTACTCAGTAATTACTCTGTTTGCTCCTCTCTCCAGCAGAAACCTCAGTACAGGTGTAGGGAAGGGTAGAGTAGGTGCCTAAGTACTGACTCTAAGGAGGAGCCTTCCTGGGGAACTGTAAGGCCAAATGCTTAGGGTCTAAGAGTAAGTCTCAGTTTAAAAGCCTATGCCAGACAAGGAAAGATGCTCCAGACTGAAGGAAAGGAATGGTTTTTATTGATAAATGGTTGCATGATTTCTTGAAAGCCCAGAAATATGTGACTATGTTGATGTAAACATGTCAGTTGTTGAGAGTTCTATTTCTCTCAGGGGCAGCTACAGTACTTTAGAGCTAGGCCCATGTGCTAAGCCAGGACAGGAAAAGGGTTTTTCTACAGAGTGTTACAGTTTAGCTCTTTTAGAATGAGACCAACTGTGGCAGTGGAAACGCCGGCACTCCAAAGGGTATGGTGATACCAAAGTGTTACAGCTGCTAGGCAGAGCACGGTAGAAGTTCAGGTTAAAGCCCATTCCTTGTCAGCTTGCATCACAGACCCAGGCCTGGCAAGGCCCAGGGCCATTCATGCCAGAGTGTGGACCCTGTGAGACAATCAGATGGCCATGGTAGAAAGCGGATGGTATCATGCAGCATGCAATCCCCGCAGCATGGTTATTTGAAATCTGGGATTTATAAAACTTGGGCAGTGGGAGAGATTTCAAGGGTGAATGTTTTTGATTCGCTGGGGTCAGGGGCTCAGGGATACTTGATTTACACATAGCGGTACAGTGCCTTATTTTCCATGCAGTAGCATGGTCCTATCACAAGAAGGAGAACACAGCACTCAATTATTCTATAGATGAGGGGAAAATCACCAAGTACAACTGAAAGTCAAGGCTGAACACTAAGGCAGGATGGGACATTTCTAGGAATTCCCAGATACTTGTTGGACTAGTTTTCTTATCTGAAAAGAGTCTGGCTTGTAATCTGCCCTGAGGGCTTTGTGATTCTCCTTAAAAGACCTGATGTCACCCACATGGAAATGGGGGGGAGGGGAGATTTTTAGGGCCTCTGAGAAAAGGGAGTTTGCCATCATAGACTGAGCACAAATAGTTATTCAGGGATGTCAGACTTCAACCTAATTCAGCAAATCCCCACAAATGATGGTATCAAATACCTGGAAGGCAGGAAGTGATGGAAGGTTCTCACCATCTTGGGCTTCTTTAGGTAAAATGGAAGCATATTCACCCTAAAATAAGAATCCAGGGAATAGATTTGCCAGCTCTTCTTTGTTTGTCAAAAAGTGCTAAAGAGCCTGGGAACATGAGGAGAGATCCATGTCAACTGAAAATGGATGGTGATGTCTTAGGAAGGAGGTAAAGGTAGGCAGATCTTAAAGAATGTGTGAGTGAAGAGGTGCACTATGAAGTACAGCCTGATACAGTCAGTCTTTTGTAAAACAAAGCCATGCTGAAAAGAATTAACAGAGGCCATCGGCAGAACCTAAAAAATACACAAACAAACCAAAATCCACACCGTGTATCATGCGGGTGTTCTGAGTAATTCAAGGCAGTGGACAGTCCCACAGGGAGGTCATGTGGCATGTATGTAGTAGTAGCCTTTGCTAGTATACATCAGACATTTGGAACACTTTTACTAACATGCTTGTGTTGAATCGGGCATACCTAGATCCACTGGTGTCTTATGGGTGTGCATAAGGAGATGCAGGGCTGCTGGCTGGTAGGGCTAGAAACCACTAGCTGCCACCCACTCTCCAGACTCTGGGACTGCTCTTCTCATCTCCACCATCTCTTCTCTCCCCTGCCCAGCACTCAATACCCTTCTGAAACTCGGGGTGTTTCATTACCCATAGGTCTACTTTTGCCCTGTCATCCTCTGTGTCATTTCTTTCCATCTTGAAGAGCTCTTACTGGGCCCGCAGCCCAAACACACCTCCTTTGAAAAGACTCTGGCAGCTTCCCACGCAGTCATGTTGTCAAAGTATCTTGCACACAACTGCACAGTTGGAACTTATAGTATTTTAGTTAAATTTGCATTTCTTCTTCCCACCATAGTACGAATTACCTACCAGTGTAAGAACATAACACAGAATATAGAGTTAGTGTCCAATAAATGTTTTTTTTAATTGACTGACAAACTGCTTATGTAAAAGAGCAAGTACCAAATTAGCTATTAACAAGCAAAAGAATTAAACTCATAAGCTAAATGTGGATGTGTAACTAAAGGATACAGGGTCTACAGTTGTCATTTATTGTTACTTATATCCATTTCTACTTTTTGTTTAAATAACTGAAACATATTTAGGATGTGTACTTCTTTTATCATGGCCTCCATATGTTGTAAAGTCTATAGCAAGTTTCATTGGCTTGGAAAAGTAGTATGAGGTAGAGATGTCTGTTGCCATCCTGACTAAAAGAAGATCATAGGAAGACAGATCCAAGTGCAGAAAAGAATCATGTGTCATATGACTAAAGTAGCAGATGGAGGCTTCCAGAAGCCAATGATTCTCTTAAGCGGTTTTGTCATGTATGTTGATTCTTAGCTGAACACACTGTTTTGTGTTGATGTTCTCTTTGTAAGAGCGCATGCACCCTATACAAGCCAGTACTATGGATGGGAATGTACACTCACACATGAATGTTAACGGTCACATTTGACTCAGTGTGAGGAAGTACCTCTGAGTAGTTACTTCATACAAGCCAGTACTATGGATGGGAATGTACACTCACACATGAATGTTAACGGTCACATTTGACTCAGTGTGAGGAAGTACCTCTGAGTAGTTACTTCATGGGATCATGATTCCAGTTGCCTCCTGACTTCTCTGCCTCTCTACACCCAATACTGTTGTAAGATTTGTACCTTTTCCTGCCACTGCTGATTAGGACTTCTCAGATCAGACCTTTTTTATTCTCTGAATCAATCCCCAGCTGCATGTAGTATCCTCTCATTCTCTCTCTCTCTCTCTCTCTCTCTCTCTCTCTCTCTCTCTCTCTCTCTCTCTCTCTCTGTCTCTGTCTCTGTCTCTCTGTGTCTCTCTCTCTCTGTCTCCCTCTCTCTCTCTCAATTTCTTAATATTGAGACAAAATTGGATGTGAATGTTTAGCACACAACCAACCAGAGACTTATTAAACATTTCTTTTGCATACAAATTTCATAATGTTCATTCTCTTTAAAATTAAGAATAGATTCTCAAACAAGCTAGACTGAAGCTTCCAAACTCTCTATTGTCTATCACTTGATAAAGTATGTGTGTAGCAGCCCTGAAGGGTCATTTGTTCCCGGATGATCCTCTTTCCCAGTCTTCTTTTTGGGAACTGTTGCCAAGTAGCAAGCTGCAGGCTGCCTGCTCTCCTATCATTGTCCTTTTAATTCTGCCTGCTGCTCACACCCAAGCTTTCCTCTGTGGGTCATGGCTTCCCTTTAGCCTTTTCCCTATACAGTTGATGTCCTGACTCCCTGCTTCCTAAATTTTCCTCAGAGTCGTCTGGAAGCTTCCTCACCAGCCAAACCAAAAGATGCAGCAATGGCAAATTATCTGTGATATCCAGAAAGGAGAAAGAGCTTTAAGTGCCTCTTCTTTTCTTTACTGCACCTTCGGGAGGGCACAGGTAGAGCCTTGGAAATAGCAAATCAACCTGAAGTCTCTTGTTCAAAGGCTCTGGGGTTAGTTACAAAGGCATGTTCCCTGGCTCAGTCTCCAAATGCCTGCTCCTAGGAAGTTCGCACATCTCCTCAGGCAGGTCCTGAGCAATTCCCTGCTGTGAAAGTAGACAGCCCTTCTCTCCTTTCTCAACAGAGAATACCTTCCTAGATGTAATAACCTTTGGCCCGGACTGGAACACAACACGATTGCCTCCAGAGAGGGTCCTTGGAAGTCTGCTTGCTACAGGGAATGTCTAATAGCCCTATTCAGCTTGGTCGACAGCTGTTTTGCCAGCATCTTTAATACAGCTTATCTAAAACAGGTATCAGTTGGTTTTTTTTCAGATAGAGACAATTGGCATATCCTATGTTCTCAGCTTTCTTTTTTTTCTGTGAGGGGAAAATTAAGAATATTAAAAGGAACTCTGATATCCTTCCACCCCAAAACGTTATTGTAGTCATTCTCACCCTTCCAAACACTGTCACATATCCATTATGCTGTCACGGATCAGTGTACAATTGATGGACAGTCCATCAATCGAATGTCATACCATGTAATAAAAGTCTACAGAAGCCCTGGAAACGCTACTTACGGAGGCAGATACGGCTCCAGAGTGCCGATTGCTATAAAATGTTCTAAATGGCTATAAATAGGTAATATGTCCTAAGGAAAATCTGACTCCTTAGTGGTATTGAGAAGAGAAAAATAGCAGAAATTACAGATTATTACCAATGGAAATAAGGCCAGAGGGCACTTGCATGAGGAGATGGGTCTTCGGTGATAAATGAAAAGGAGATAACCCTAGTGTCAAACAATCTTTCTGATTCACTATTTATAATGGTCTGTGTGCTCAAGGCCTTTTTGAGTTCATGGAAAAAACTGCAGTCTTCAGGGAAACTGCAAGAATTTTAAAATCTTATCTCTATAGTCAAGTTTTTGCTAAGAGGAGTCCCTGTGCTTGATGGAAAGCTAAATTACAATTATGTTACTGTTTACAAATGCATTAAAGGCTAAAATTAATGCAATTACACAAAAGTTTCAGAGCACTTAGCCAGGATGCTATAACCATTTTATGAATGGGGTTTGGAGCCTTCTGACCCACTTGGGCTTGTGTTCATTTTAGCGCTTTGTTTACACAAAAGCACTTTAAAATTTCAAAAAAAAAAAAAAGCACATAAGAAAAATGTAATTAGGCTTCTGTGTGGAAAACCAAAAGCAATCATTTAACAGATGGGCATTGATTCTTTGAAGTCCCAGATAGGTGTGAGGAGGGATTATTGGCAATTCCGTGACAACAGACATATCAGCTTTGAAGGAGTACAAGCCCGACACATACCCTTACATGACAGCTCAAAGGTACGGCCAGCCTTTCCACTTTATGCAGATGATACTGACTTAGCATTCACCAGTGGATATAATTTAAGCAAATACGTAATTATTTGACCACCAATTTCATAAAAGACTACCTTTCAAAGCTAGGTGCTATATAAAATGGTAGGTGATATATCAATCACTTTCCCAGGAAAAAAGAATTGTATATGTATGCATATATGTGTATACACAAAATATTTCATTAACTCTTTATTTCAAGAAATTGTTTTGTGCAAGAGTGTGTTTTTGTTAAAGATTCTGAGGGCTGACCACCACCCTACACCCCCAAATGTGTAGAGTAAGATCAACAGTCAGGCAGGAGCCTTGAGGAAGAATTTCTTTCTCAAGACACCTGACCTTTTTTTTCACTGTTAAGACTTCTATCAAGGACCATTCATGGAGATAACCTAGAACCCCTGCACAGATGTAGCCTATGGGAGCTCAGTATCCAAGTGGGTGTCCCTAGTAAGGGGAACAGGGACTGTCTCTGACATGAACTCAGTGGCTGGTTCTTTGATCACCTCCCCCTGAAGGGGGAGCAGCCTTACCAGGTCACAGAGGAAGACAATGTAGCCAGTCCTGATGAGAACTGATAGGCTAGGATCAGAAGGAAGGAGAGGAGGGCATCCCCTATCAGTGGACTAGGGGAGGGACATGGGTGGGAAAGGGGGAAGGAAGGTGGGATTGGGAGGAGAGGAGGGAAGGAGCTACAGGAGGGATACAAATAGAATACATTGTAATTAATAAAAATTATATACATATATATATATTTTTTTCTATGTGGGTTGGGTGACACCAATTTACATTGCTAGGGTACCCATTATTTGAAGTTAGTTACTTATACATGATAAAGAACTACAACAAATAGCTACAAAACAACTGTTTGATAAAGTGACGTTCCCTTTCGACTTTGTTAAATAAACAGCTAAAATTAATCACTAATAATGGTGTACTCTGGAAATATTCACATTCAATTCGACACATGTAGAAAGGGTGCTTTTATTGCTTTTAGCATACAATAAATTTATAAAATATTATCTTATCATGCTTTAATATTTATTGACTGTCATATGACTATGATTTAATATTGTACCTTACTGTACAATATTAAGTCAGATGACACGTTTCAACTATTTTCCTTGGCAGGTCTATTTTGTCTCACAACTTCATCCTTACACCATTGTATTACCTACTTCTTAGGGATTAATTTAACTTTATTATTGTTACAGGACAATTAAGTTTCTAAATGGAAATTATGTGTCAAAGTTTATAGGCTTTTAAAATTGTAACTATTGTTGACAGATTTCATAGTTGATTTACATTTGATTTTCAATAAGATATACTCAACGTTGTTTACCTTGAACCTTATGAAACTTAAATTTTGTAGTTTTGTCAATCTGCTAGATGAAACATATCGTTATTTCACATTTTTTAACCTAGACTGGGGTTAATTGTGCTTTTGTCTTTGTTGTATGTTGCCTAACTTGGTGCAATGTTCCTATGTTAATACAGAATCCATATTGAAACAGTGAAAATGTTTGTGAAGTATGCAAATCAATACAAAGTTGTTTCATTTCCTTTTTTCTTAAAAGTTAATTTTAATTTTAATTCCCCCCTTTTATTGAAACTAGTATTTTTTTCTCAGATAGTCTATCTTTTCTCCTCTCTTTGCTCCTCTGAGTTCCTCTCCACCTCTCTTCTTATCCAGATATTCCCGTTTTGGTCTTTCATTAGAAAATAAACAGGCTTCTAAGGGACAATGATAAAATATAAAACAAAACTAACATTGGAATAGGAACAAACAAAGAAAAATAACCCAAGAAAAGATACAGGAAACATATAAGCAGAGACCCCCCCTTTCTTTCACACACCCAGGAAACCACTAAACTGGAAGCCATAATATATATGCACAGACCTGTAGGGTAAATTAGAATTTAGGTCTTGTTTCCTGGTGCCCTCTATCCTCTCTGACTCTTAGACTCTTCATGTTTCTTCTTACACAGGCCTGAGGTAAGGATTTGGTGGAGGTATCTTACTTTTTATGGAAATATCTTATGTTCTGTAGCCCCCATGAATTAGATGAACAAGAGGGAAAGGCATACAGAAGTAGCTGAGGTTTCAAATATTGCACTTACTGAAGTTATACAGGAAAAAAAGTAAAGATCCAAAGAAACAGATCCAGAAGTTTGCATAATATTTAAAGAAGTTACTCAAAGCTTTATGGAAGTGACTAAAAAAGAGGAAGAGGAATTTGATCTCCTAGACACAGCAAAGGATTAGAAGGAAAACATAGAGAAACCAGAAGAAGGGCAAATTATTTCAACAACAGTGGCTTGTGCAAACGCATATTGGTGCACACTTATTTTACTTATTCTTTTTGGTTATAAAACTCCCTAGAAGAGAGTTTTATGGTTGTTTTCATTTCTCAGAAATTCTGCTTCTGATAAGGAAAACCCAGGAAGCTTCTTGTTACATATGTTGATTTTAATTTGAGTGTAGTTAAAAATATTCCACATGCCAAAGTGGCATATTTTGACATGCTTCATCATTTTGTTTTTATAGATACTATCATGCAAAATGAGAATTAGAGCTTTAGTTTGGCTTGATTTTGTCTGTATATTGATAATTTGTTTAGAATTGAATTTGAAGCCCAAGACTTCCCTTATTATCCATATAATTTTGTATAAATCTCTTTGCTGTCAGCTTCAATTTCCCTATTCATCAACATAGGATATTAAAACATACTTCAAATTGTTGACCTCTTACACACAGTCTTTCTCCTCATATGCTAAATGTAGTACATTTGACTTGCTATTGAAGGTTTATATTTTTAGAGACATTCTTCATTTACAAAACATTCATTCAGCATCTAGTCTTTTTTTCATTTACTTTCTTTTTTTAATAATTACAATTTTTTTCATTTTTTGTCCCAGCTTTAGCTCCCTCCCAATCTCACCCTCTCTCCCTCTTCTCCTCCTTTGCCCCTCCACCATTCCACTGATAGGGGAGGTCCTCCTTCCCTTCCATCTGAGCCTTGCCTATCAGGTTTCATCAGAAGTGGCTGCATTGTCTTATTCTGTGGCCTGGTAAGGGTCTTCCCTCCTCAGGGGGAGGTGATCAAAGAGCCTGCCACTGAATTCATGCCAGAGACAGCCCCTGTTCTCCTACTAGAGAACTCACTTGGAGATTGAGCTGCCATGGGCTACATCTGTGCAAGAGTTCTAGGTTATCTCTATGCATGGTTCATGATTGGAGTATCAGTCTCAGAAAAGACCCCTGAGCCCTGATATTTTTGGTTCTGTTGCTCTTCTTGTGGAGCTCCTGTCCCCTCCAGGTCTTTCATTTCCCCCTTCTTTCATGAGATTCCCTAAATGGTGTACAGAGATAAACAGAGAATTCTCAATAGAGGAATATCGAAAGGCAAAGAAACACTTAAAGAAATGCTCAAAGTCCTTAATCATCAGGGAAATGCAAATTAAAATGATCCTGAGATTTCACCTTACACCCATCAGAATGGGTAATATCAAAAACTCATGCATGCTGGAGAGGATGTGGAAAAGGGGGAACCCTCCTCCATTGCTGGTGGGAATGTAAATTTGTACAACCACTTTGGAAATAAATCTGGTGCTATCTCAGACAATTAGGAATAAATAGTGCTTATTCAAAATCCAGCTATACCACTCCTAGGCATATATCCAAAATATGCTCAAGTATACAACAAGAACATTTGCTCAACCATCTTTGTTGCAGCTTTATTCATAATAAGCAGGATCTGGAAACAACCCAGATGTCCATCAAATGAGGAATGGATACAGAAATTGTGGTATATTTACACAATGGAATACTACTCAACAATTAAAAACAAGGAAATCATGAAATTTGCAGGCAAATCGTGGGATCTAGAAAACATCATCCTGAGTGAGGTATCTCAGAACGACACACATGGTATATACTCAGTTATAAGTGGATATTAGACATATAATATAGGATAAATATACTAAAATCTGTACACCTAAGGAAGCTAAGCTAGAAAGAAGACCCTGAGTAAGATGATAATTCCTTATTCAGAAAGACAAATGGTATGGACATAGGAAGAGGGAGAAAACAGGAAACAGAACAGGAGCCTATCACAGAAGGCCTCTGAAAGACTCTACCCAGCAGGGTATTGAAATAGATGCTGAGAGTCCTAACTAAAGGTTTTTGTTGTTGTTTTGACAAACAGAAAAGCCACATTTTAGAAACGTTAAACAATTGGGTCACACCTCATAACTTGTCTAGCATAGATGTAGTCATTTGATTCTTGGTCTACTCTTCCTGTTATTTTATATTTTGGGTCAACATGTCTATCATTTATATAT
>CM053744.1:10338124-10365083 GCA_028658305.1 Pachyuromys duprasi | reverse complement strand
TATCATTTATATTTTTAATAATAAGTATTTTATGTTATCCTAAACAATACCTGTTCTATGACAGATATGACAGTCTCCCATACACACAAATTACCACTGTACAGGAATTAGTCTATAGATACCCTAAAAGTACAGCTTCAAATCCACGACAATTATGTCACTGAATCAATTTAAAAGCTTTTATAGGAGTCCAGGTAAGAGCAGGCAATTGAAACCCTGGAGGCTTAAGAGGAATAACAGATACATTAAGTGATTTCTCTCCGATACACTGTGGTCACCCCAATGCAAATAGAAGGTTCTTATGAGAATTCCAGTAAGAACAAACCCCTTGATCCAGTGTCTTGAAGATGGTATTCTGCAGGCACTAACCTTGTTCTGGGTTCCTTCTCCTCCTTCCTCTCCATCATCTAACCTGCTCAAAACTGCACCTTAGTGGGAGGACTCTTCTGATAATTGCTACAGCAGGGTGCTGATGACCAATCAGACAAACAGTGGTCTCCAAGAGCATATATGCTTTAATAGGGTAAAACGACCCAGGGAGTGGTGTCCCAACAACGTGACTGCACAGGTAGCAGTACAGGTAAGATGACCACTGGTGATGCTCGGACAGCTCTTGGTGTGGTTGTTTTTATTTCTTCCAGCCTTTCGTAGGATATACTCAAAAAAGCGTGTTTGGTTGTTGTCTTAGTTTCTTTTCCTCTTGGCTGTGTTAAAATATTTTGGCAGAGATAACTAAAGGAGACAGGGTTTTTGTTCATACTTCAATGATTCACTCTATCATGGTATCCAGCAATGTCACAGAGCGGGACCTTAGTCCAATGTCAATAGACCTTGAGTGAACTAGTTTACGATCAAAAAAAAAAAGAGAGAGAATAATGAATTAAGGCACACATGCTAGTTGGTCCCCAGCTTCTTCTCTCCACTCTCATACTAGAATCTTCTGTCTAGGGAATGGTGCCACCCACAGTGGGTAGCTTTCACACCTCAATGTAATAAAAACTCTCTCAAGAGATGAGTATAGGCCAAGAAGACCTGAATTACCCAGATTATTCTAGGTTATATGAAGCAGACAATTAAAACTTATCATCACAAACGTGGTTTTTATTCATCACAGAGAAAATAAGAAGACATTTAAATGCCATTTTATGAGATTCCCTGATGTGGTATCCAGAATTATAGGGAGGGCGCACACATTCAGATTGCCACTCACCTTTAGCTCATCCTTGTCACATTGAAATGCAGGTCCTGGTATATAGTTTTCAAAGCAGAAATGAAAACAAAAACATTTTTAATATTGTTTTAATTACCAAGATTTAGATGTTGGTTCAAATGTTTGAAACAAAGAGTAAGCAAAATAAGTGTCTTAAAGGCCCAATATTGCTTATGTTAAAAGTTTATAGTCTCTGCTTTAATTTAAAGAAATAAAATTATGGCAACGTTTTATGTCATAAAGGCTTGAAAGTAGTAGTTTTATATTAATATAACATTATACCTGTTTGGTCATGACTTATTGCAAATCGGAAAAACACATGCATTTCCCTATGATACATATTCCATACATCAGAAATTTTATGATGTATTGATATATAAGATGCAAAAATAATCTATTAATATTTTTAAGGACTTTACAAGTCAAGAGTGTCTACATTCCTGATCATTACCATGGGATCCATACAGTCCTCTCTTAATATGAATGTAGACAATAAACTTCATGATAATTCTTTTTACACATTTTTATTAATTATTGTTATTTATTTACTTTCTATCCCTGCTGTGGCCCCCTCCCTCATCTCCTCCCAATTCCACCCTCCCTGCTTCTTCTACCCCTGTGCCCCTCCTGTAGTCCATTAATAGGAGAGGTCCTCCTCCCCTTCTATCTGACCCTAGCCTATCAGGTCTCATTAGGACTGGATGCATTGTCTTCTTCTATGGCCTGGTAAAGCTGCACCCCCTCCCCAGGGAGAGGTAATCAGAGAGCCTGCCACTGAGTTCATGCCAGAGACAGCTCCTGTTCCCCTACTAGGGAACCCACTTGAAGACCGAGTCTATGGGCTATATCTGAGCAGGGGTTTAGGTCCTCTCCCTGCATGGTCCTTGGTTGGGTACACTGTGTAAATTGTGGTACATTTACACAATGGAATACTACTCAGCTATTAAAAACAAGGAAATCATAGAATTTGCAGGCAGATGATGGGAACTAGAAAAGATCATCTTGAGTGAGGTAACCCAGAAGCAGAAAGACACACAAGGTATATACTCACTCATAAGTGGTTGTTAGATATATAATATAGGAAAAACATGCAAAAATCTATATTCCTAAAGAAGCTAAACAACAAGGAAGACCCTAGGTAAGATGCTCAATCCTCAATCAGAAGGGCAAATTCGAAAGACCTTGGAAGCAAGGGAAGACCGGAAACAAGACAGGAGCCTACCAAAGACAGCCTCTGAAAGACTCCACTGACTGAGGTACTGAAGCAGAGAATGAGACTCATAGCCAAACTTTGGCAGTATGCATGGAATTTTATGAAAGAATGGGGAGATAGAAAGATCTGGAGGAGACAGGAATTCCAAAAGGAGACCAACAGAGCCAAAAAAAAAAAAAAAAAAACCAATCTGGGCCCTGGGGTCTCTGTAGAGACTGATACCCCAAACCAGGACCATGCATGGTGATAGTTCTTGAGTTCTCTAAATCTTGTAGTATGGAAACTTAAGTTCTTCATTAAAAAGCTGAAGAATAAACTTGTTGCCCTTTCTGATTTCAAATTTTGAAATCTCTGCAGAGTTAATCAAGAATCTTCCATTCACCAAGTCACTAAAGATCAATTACATTCTGAACAAACACAGAGGCAAACTATAGTAGCTTGCCTGCAATCCTGTGACAAAGTGTCATAAGCTGGGTGACTAAATCCCCAGCACTTACAGTCTTTCCTTGCTGGAGTCTTAGACAGAAATGTCAGAGGTTACAAGAAAACTACCAGAAAAAGGAAAGACCCTCACAGATCTCAGATGCGATTGATGTCTGTGGATGTAGTCTTGTCACCGGGGTCTTTACTTTCGTTTACACTTGGTGTTCTTCCAGCATGTATGTCTGTATCCAAATCTCCATTTACAAAGTGCCTATTCCACATGTGCTTATTGTGTTTATGTATGTACACAACATACTATATGTGTGTAGGTCAGAGGACACTTAATGTAGTTGGCTGTCTTTTTCCATCCTGCTGTTCTTAGGGTGTAACTCAGCATACTGGTGACAAATTCCTTGCCCACTAAATCATCCTCGAGGCTTGTTTTCCTCTTTTCCTCATGATAGCAGTCAAATTCACTTTGGACCCACCATATTGATTTGATATCAGCTTGATCACCTGCATAGACCTTATTTCTAGAAAATCAATCAATCAATCAAACAAACAAACAAAAACATCAAAACCCTCATAATTCAAACTACTACTAGGATCTAAGATTTTTCAATATGAGTTTCAAAACTATTTTAATTCATATCATACAAAAAGGTCATATTTATGAATCCTTGATTTAAATTTAAATCTCATGTTATTAGACCACATATGACTTCAGTTTGACTCTGGTACTGTGGTACTTATTTTCTTTTATGCCAATTACCCAGAATATAAAATAGATGGTACCTAGGTAGATAGATAATAAATAGATATACTGAAATATGTAATAGTATATAAAGAGATGATAGACAGGTGCTAGAAGATAGATATATGATAGATAATAGATAGGTAATAGATGATTGATGGATGATAGATAGATAGATAGATAGATAGATAGATAGATAGATAGATAGATAGATAGATAGATAAATAGATAGAAAAAATGAGCAAATACCTCTATAGGCTCAGCACTCTCCTTTAGGTGGCTCAGTGATTTTCTCATATTACAGGAATGTGAGCTGCTCACATTGTGAACTCCCTTTAATTCTACAGCTCAAAGAGTGATTGCTTGCCACTCTCCCTTTTTTTGTAATTTACTTTTAACCATAGAGGGAAGCCTTATTTTAATTCTCTTGAATGCAAATATCATTCAGTATGGAAGATATCATTTCAGTGTGTTGTGCAATCTCACTCAGTGCAAAAAGGAGGCATCATTTCGACATGCTCTATAACCTCACTCAAAGCAGAAAGGACATGCAGCATTTCAGCAGGAAACTATCCCAGTAGAGAGGAAATGGAGACAGAAGGATCCCTGGGGCTCATTAGCCAACCAGTACTGTCAAGTTTGAAGCTTCAGACTCAGTGAGAGACCCTGTCTAAAAAAATAGAGTGAAGAAGATAGCTGACCTCAGTATCTAGCCTATACATTCACACACTAGTGTATATGTGCTGAAGCATACTTGTATAATACACACAAATGGACACTTACACATAGATATATACACACTCAAAATCGGACCAGGTAAACCCATTAATGAAATGCTCAGCTGTATTAACCAAAGCAGAAAGTGGGGAAAGCTTGTGGATGGAATTCTGGGCTGAGTGGTGAAATGTCAGTCACTCAAGTCTACTGTTTGTGGCCAGCTTATAGTTAGAGGCAGTTTGAAGCACAGGAGGCAGGCAGAGCTTAGTGAAGAGTGGAGGGCACTAAGCAACAGAAAGTAGTCAACGGTGATTGCTAGGCATCTTGCCTGAGCTATCAGGGTGTGGTAACTATGTAGTGAGCTGTGAGGACTTGGAAAATGAAAAAAAAAAAAACCTTAAAAGGCAAGTAACAAAGTAAGAGGAATTGCATTCGAAATGATCAGGTCTGAAGTAGCCTGAGGCACTTACGTAGCTAACTCAGAAGTCTGGGGATGCCCGTGCCATGAGCTCAGGCACACACCTAGATAACATGTACCCACTGGGTTGGCTGGGAGTGTGTGAGGTTCCTCGTGGAGGTCAGTTTTAACCTTTGGCCCCCATCCGGAGATCCTTGAAGAGTCTCTTGTAATGTGCTACTGCGGGCACCAGGCTATCTGGCTGTGAGCTTCCAGGGACCCAAACTCAGTTCACACTCAGCTATGTCCTTAGCCCTTAATTATTGCTTGTATACTGAAAATGGAGATACGGTCTCTTAAAACAGAATATTGCTTTTGTTTTTGGATGCCATCTTTAACGAGTAATAAACTGTTCTATGATAACAACTCATCTCTAACAAAAAAATGTACTTGAACCCTAAAAACAATTCAACAAGACTTTTTGTCCTCACCGACTTTAGTCACCTGTGAACAAAGCTGAAGCCTCATGAGCAGTTCCAGCAAGGACATGTACCTTCACTCTATTCTTAGCTTACATAGCTAGGCATTGTTTAAAGTTCGGGGTCATGTGTGACATGTTGCAGTGATTAGGACTGGAAAAAATAATCTTGTGGAGGTCACATGACTCCCGTTGTGGAAAACTAAGCATGAACTCTCACCTTTTATTGTCTAGGGAAGGATGAAAGCATGTTTTTCACTGGAGAGGTGACCGATGAGGCAGACAGAAATACAGAGGCTCCAAACTGCCTCACAATAAGCTCAAATTTAAATGTATGTAATAAACTTACAACAGTAATGCTGTGGCTCAGTAATGTAGTCTTAAAATGCAGCAAGCCAATTATGCTTTCATTTAAAATTTCATGTCCTTATAATAAGGTTTGTTCTTTATTTTAGGGCTTTATTGTAAGTAGAAATGAGGGTTTTTTTGTTTGTTTTTATTACCTGAGTACGTCTTTGACTATAATAATAATAAAAAGCGTATTCCAGGGCATGTCTGTGTGTATAAACAGTGTGCCCAGAATTTGTAAGAATGTACCAACTCCTTATTATTGTCCTTTAATTATTTTCCTAAATACAATCTCAATTTTAAGAACACAAAAAGGGGTTTTAAACATGTGTCGCAGTGTGTTATCTCACCCACAGCTTCTTCTGTGTATATGAATTTGTTTCTTATGTATCCTTATAACAACTTTTATTATCTGTTTATTTTTCTTAAGTGCATTCAATAATCACCAGCCTGGTCTGGTTTTTCCTTCCTTTCTTTTTCTCTTCACAAAATAGAATCCCCTGGCTCTTTTAGAGATAAAGACAATGATGTACTTGAAACAGAGCCAAAATTAGGTTATCCGTAATATTTTAAATTAGAACACTATCTAGAAATCAATGCCATTTGGGATCTACAGTTTTACCATATGGTCTCTGCAAATATTCATTATAAAGACATTTACATCCTTCTCTATTTTCTCTGTATGATATATTTCAGGAGAAAAAGTTAAAAAAACAATGATAATCACATCTATTTCGCATTTGTAACAGGCTGCCATATTAATCTTATTAGAAAAAATTCCTCCCTCACATAATAAGTGACTTCTTATCAAAGAACTGAATCCTGAAGGGATGCCATTATCATCTTGTCTGCAGAAAAGAGTCATGCTTTTCTTGCCTGTTGCCCAAACCTATTAAGAAGACTTCTGATTTTTCTGCATGTTCCCAAGAATGTCCTCCTGGTATTGCTGAATGTCATCTTGGGTAATTCAAAAGCTCTCATTTTAATTACCTATGTCCATTATTCATTTCCCACACTTTCCATGCTGAGTGAAAAGAGACCTCTCAGCGCTTCCATCTCAGCTCTTCCAAAGGACACACTCTTTAATTAAAAAGAATTGTCAAAAAGACACACCCTATATATTCCAGGGTAGGTGAGCTTTGGCAGTTATTTGATGGTTATATATTTAATTCGATTAAATGATACAAAATAGTCATATTTATTGTGAAATACAGCCAATAGAAAGACACGTGTTAAAGTCACTCCAACACAACTATCAACTAGGAAAGAAATTTAGCAGTGTTATGACATATAAATGTATATAAATCATTGTTTTTGAAAAAGAGTAAGTTCATGCATCTTAAGAAATAAAAATTTATTTAATATCTATCTCTATCTCTTTAAATTATTTGTATCTAACATCAGTATCATCTCTCTATACATATATATAAACATAAACACATACATTTATATATGTATATACATATGTTTATATATGTTTATATGTGTATACATGTTTATATATGTATATATTGTTTATATGTTTATATGTTTATTTACATGTATATGTATATATACACATATCTGTATACATACATATACATATACATATATATGTATGTATTTTAGTGCAGCTTCCAACACTCATCAGAGAAAATATTTTTGGCAGGGAATAGTGGCTTAGTCCACAAAATCAAAAGTAGACAAAGCAGTAAGCATATGTGCCAGCAGAATTCTTGGTTACAGTTAAACATCTATATCACAACTTCCCCCAAGGCTCAAGGACTATCATGGAAAGAGGCAGAAAGATTGTAAGACCTGGGAAGTCCTGAGTAAAACATTGTCTTCAGGCCATTTCAGAACCACTGTACTTATGAACTCATAGGAGACATGGTTGCTTGCACAAGACCTGCACAAGATCAAGCCAATCAACCTTCATCATGAAAGGGGCGGGGTTGTCTCATGAAACACCACTTCTAACTGAAGAGCTACTGGCAGTTGATGGGTGGAAAACAGGTAAAGACAAAGACCCAACATTCATCTACTTAACGAAATACACAGAACTACTCAGGTAATAGTAATTACAACAAACAAAACAAAATTATATCAAAACAAAGAAATGACCTAAAACCCAGAGAAGCGACCAAAAATTAAAATCAAAGATGCATTTTAAACTATATAAGAAGATATATTCCAAAGATGAAAAAAGTGAAGTATCACAACTCTGTAGAAATATGCAAATTAGATGAAAGTAGGGTAGCCCAGGCTGGCCTCATGATCCTCCTGCCTCTGCCTCTTTCAGCAAATCTTAACTGGTGTGCTCCACCACAACCGACTTTTTTTTTTTTTAAGATTTATTTATTTATTATGTATACATTATTCTGCCTGCATGTGCGCCTCCACCCAGAAGAGGGCACCAGAACTCGTTATAGATGGTTGTGAACCACCACGTGGGTACTGGGGTTTGAACTCAGGTCCGCTGCAAGAGCAGCCAATGCTCTTAACCACAGAGCCATCACAACTATCTGTAACTCTAGGTTTTGACACTCCCACACAGATATACATGGAGACAGAACACCATGGTGAATAAAATAAAAATTATTTAAAAATAAACAAAACTAGTGAAGTTACATTACTGACTGAAAAAACACAGTTACCACTTCAGAATTCAAAATCCAATAAATTATTTTCTTAAAGTGAAGAAAAATTTAAAAGTTCCTAGAAAACCACTGCATAGACTTTGCTGTCATCAAATTGGTAGATGAAAAATCTTTGAAGATTTTTTTGATAGAAAAATATTAGTCATAAACATTTGAATCAAGGTGAACAACAAAATAATGGAAATTTACTCCTTTCCTGTTCGTATCTTGTAGGATAGAAAGACAGAAACCAATTGTTCTCACTAATATTTACAGAATAGGAAAAATCACATGACACATATCATTGTTATATTCAAATGGAATATCCGCAAAGGCTGACCATATCACAGCCCACAACACAAAGGTCAGTACATTTTAAGAACTTAAAATGCCATAGGTACTAACATCAACTATCCCAAAGTGATCTACCAATTTGAGAACATTCCAATAAAAAAACAATGGAGTATATTTTGGAATTGATAGTTTCATCCTAAAATATAATAACAGGAATTAACATCACCCAAAGTCAGAGCCAGCAAGATAGTTCCCTGCCTTAGGCTCCAAGCCAATTATTTCTCTCTGTGTGGATCACATGGTTGCAGGAAAAGAAGCAATTTTTGGTTGTTCTCTGACCCCATGATCTCCACATATACAACATGTCTCATGCTCCTAAACAGAGAAACAGACAAAGACACATATACATTCTCATGTACACACACACACACACAAAATTGATAAACAAATGTCATAAAATTCAAATAACTAAAATAAGATTGAACAATGACAGCAGTGCTGAGGTATATGCTCCAAGTTCGTTTGTGCTAGTTTCTCAGTAGAATATGCTCAGTTTTCATAAACTATTTGTCAAACTCTCCAGTTATAAAACCTTGTCATTGTCTCAAAAATAGTGAGATAAACTATTGTTCAATGTGTTTTATATTATTAAAGCTTATTTTTTTGTAATTTTTATTGATTTTTGGTGACCACTGGTATGTGTTATTGCTCTTTTCTAGAAGTTTTATTATACATTTTTATTGATTTGTGTTTACAAATCTTGTCTTTCATTGATTCTTATTGTGAGTGTGTGTGTATGTGTGATTTTTTTAGATGGGTTTTTGGCCTTAGTCTTATGTAAAATAAGAAGGCTGCTTCCCGATCCAGGGCCTGTGGTTTCATGTTTGAGTTCTTCTTGTATTTCATAGGCTTTGCCACTGCCTCTTAACACATCTCCATTCTCTGATTCCTGATCCTGCTTTTTTGGGGGGACAACAGTCATTCCTTCTAGAAGATTGTTATCAACATTTGTGCTACTGTCTGCTTCTTGCAACAAAAAGGCAGAGTAAGAGAAAGCAAGAGAGTAAAGAATGGTTATATCCATGGACATTTAAAAGCCTTCTTGTAAATAATTTCTTCAGATTGCTTTTCTTTGTTTCAGTTTAGAACCATTATTTGTTACCCACGGGTCTTGGTTTGTGATCTTGTTGACGGAATCAGGTATCCCTCCAGAGGTACTTTCAGCCACACTGTCCAGGGCTTTCTTCTTGTTCTATGATCCTTCTGGTCCTGGGTTCCACAAGCCTGCAGCTGTTGTGCTTTGTTAAACTAATGATGTGTATTTTGAAGGCAACATATATGTACTTCCTAGGTTCTCTGGAAATCAGTTCTGCAAAACTTTTTATTATTGTCTTTATAAAATTTCCAAAAGGAAAAAAGAAGGTATAATATTATTTTTATTGTCATAGTTACAGATGATAAAGCAATCTATTTATGTATTATTCATCTATCTATATCTATCTATCTATCTATCTATCTATCTATCTATCTACCTATCTACCTATCTATCTATCTGCTTACCTACCTAACTACCTACCTATCTATCTATCATACATTTGTGGTGTTGAAGGCCAAAACTCTTAGTTTCATTGCTCTCAGATATCTACATGCCCACTTCCAAAAATTAATCTACAAAAATCACAAATAAAGAGCTGTGAACACTAAACAATGGCTTTGCATTGAAACACTACCAAGACATCTGAAGAAAGAAATTCCTTGTAGAAATACCCTTGTTTGTTTGTTTGTTTGTTTGTTTGCTTGCTTGTTGGTTTTTTTCAAGACAAGGTTTCTCTGTGTAGCCTTGGCTGTCCTGGACTTGTTTTGTAGACCAGGCTAGCCTCGAACTCACAGGCCTGCCTCTGCCTTCCAGAGTGCTGGGATTACAGGTGTGCAACACCATACCGATCTCAGAAATATTCTTAAAGTGTCTTTGGAGCTGGGCTTTTTCTGCCTTCTTGTTACTTATAGCTCTACTTCATTCATTCATTCATTCATTCTTTCTTTCTTTCTTTCTTTCTTTGTAACATTTCATCATACTTGCCTACTATTTTGTTTTTATTCTTTTCTATATTACTTCCTGGCTACAGTTTCCCCTCTCTCTTCTTCCCCCAAGTCCCATCAAGTCCTATGTTCTGTCTGCCTCCCCAGACTCATTCTCCTCTCTCCCTACCCCCACCACAGCCCTGTTACCTTCCCTTTTGCCCAGATCTATCCCTCTGCCTTCCCTCCTTTCAGACAAGAACAAGCCTCTCGATGACATCAACCAAACACAGCAAAACAAGCTACAATGAGACCAAGCACATGCTATCGTATCAAGGCAGAATGAGGCAACCCAGTAGGAGGTTCCCCACAAGAAGGCAAAAGAGTTAGAGAAAGCCTAACTCTCACTGTTAGATATCCCATAAGAATACCAAGCTACTAAACCATAAAGTGTATGTAGAGGACCCCTATAGGCTCCCTGATTTCTGTTAGTTAGCAAGGGTCCCAGTCAATTGATTCTGTGGGATATTCTTCCTACCATGAAGGGCTTCTGAAATACTTTACCCAGCAATATCAAAGCAGATGCTGAGGCTCATAATCAAACTTTGGGCAGAGTGCAGGGGAATCTTATGAAAGAAGGGGGAGATAGAAAGACCTAGAATGGACAAGAGCTTCACAAGGAGAGCAACAGAACCAAAAAATCTGGGCCCAGGGGTCTTTTCTGAGACTGATACTCCAACCATGGACCATGCATGGAGATAACCTAGAACCCCAGGACAGATCTAGCTCATGACAGCTCAGTATCCAAGTGGGTGTCCTTGTAAGGGGATCAGGGCCTGTCCCTGACATGAACTCAGTGGCTGGCTCTTTCTCACCTCCCCCTGAGTGGGAGGGGCAAACTTACCAAATCCACAGAGGAAGGCAATGCAACCAGTCCTGATGAGACCTGATAGGCGAGGGTCAGATGGAAGGGGAGAAGGATCTCTCCTATCAGTGGAGGGACATGAGAGGAGATGAGGGAGAGAGGATGGGATTGGGAGGGAATGAGCGAAGGAGCTACAGCTGGGATACAAAGTGAATAAACTGTATTAATATAAAAACATAAAAATTAAAAAGTCCTAATTCAGGTTGATATGATTATAGAAAATATTTTTCTTACTGCAAGTGTCTTTGATTCTCAATATCTTCTTGTTAAGCCCAAGATTTTTTATTGGTACTTTGCTCTATTCTTGGTTAGAATTACTTAATGAGATCCTAAGAGTGAAATACTAACCTCCCTCCCTCCCTCCCTGAGAGGGTTCAGTGCAACACTGAAGTGTGATTGGCAGACTCTATTCTCAGGGACATGCCTCTTTGTTTTGTTTTTTTTGTTTTGTTTTTTTTTTGAAATAAACAATGGCTTAGGGTTAGGCAGTTCTGTGAAGTGTACAGGCACTACTCCAGGCTATTAATTTGAATAATCTGCTCTGGCATGGGAACATTCATGCACAGGGTTGAATGTTTTAAAATCTGCTGTGCTACATGAGTGCCTACAGCACCTCGGGGTAAAAACAGAGCCCCGCGTAAGGATGAGTGATGGGGCCTTTGTGTTTTCCTCAGTGTTCAAGCAGGTGTGTTGGCATTTACACATGCCTCTGCAAGATAGCATTCAGAGGGAGATAAAACTCTCTGATGGTTATACGTGTTCACTGTGCAAGGATTCCACCCCATCACGAAGACGGCTGCCTTCTAATTGTTGTGTCGTTGTCTCCTCTCTCACATTATCTTGTTTCATGGGAGAGGTGATTTTTACATAGCTACATTTGCTTTCATTCAATTTCGCAAATATGCAACCAAATCAAAGAAGATTGCAGCATGCTCTCATGTTTAAAGGGGAAAATATACATTGATGTCACAAGAATAAAAGCAACAGGATGAGCCTTGGGCATAATCCAATGTCAATGCATTCTGGGACTGAGCCATTTTCATAACTGGATTTTATTATTAAATTGAAGAAAATAATAAAGTTTGCCACTGAAAGGTATGACTGAATATGCATGTGGGGAGTAGGAGGTATAGAGAAGGTTGGTTCAAGAAGAATGATGGGTATGCAGGAAAAAGACAAAGTTATCCTTAAAGGAAACGGAGCCCTGCAAATTCAAGCATTATCAATGCAAGTGTAAATTCAGCCATATTCATTTCACACTTGTTAGATAAATGAGTTTGAAATGGATGTTGGAGATTACTTAAGAAAGAAGAGATGAGGGTTTTGTCTAATTCTAAAGGAATTGCTAAGTGAATTATAGTAATAACCAAGTTAGCACAAGTGGTGTTTGTGAAAAGGTGAAAGCATGCTTTAAGTTAGTCCAGCGGCTCTCACCGGATGCCGCTGCTGCCTCTGCTTCCTATGTTAGCCATTCCTGTCCTTCGAAATGTTCTCCTTCTCATTACCTTTAGGCCTGTTTAGCCCAGGGCTTCCTTCATGCAAGGTGTTTCGTTTGTCACTCCTCTCGTTTACCTGAACCCTTGGTCCTGTGAGGATGAAGGTGTTACATAATGAGCCTAAGAAAGACTTTGCCATAGAGGAGAAGAGTTCAGTAAACCTTAAGTGATAAAATTATGCTAAATGTTTTTGAGTCTGAATCATATTTACTATCAATTATTACATGGCTCCAAATTCCTAAAAAGAGCTAGGAGGAGGAGAGAACAATCCTAGAGCATGCCAGTTGATTAGAATGGATCATATTTAAGAAACTTAGAAAAGACAGTCTATGTGAAGCAGCTGTTAAGATTCGGCATAGACACCATGTAACAGCTTTAAAGACACCATTATGATGCTAGGACTGATGTCCACTTTAGAAATTTAAATTGATCTTAAACTAGCTCAGGAGGCCTGAGTGTGAATAATTCAATTAATAAATGCTTGTTTTTTCTAATGATGAAAATAAAACACATTTCTGCAATAATGAATATTAATAACAATTTCTTGAAAAAGTGTCCTTATATGACTTTCTTCATTTTTCTCAATAGGGAACTGTTACCATTCTTTATTATCTACTTTATTGATACAATAACACCTTTTTTTTCTGTTAAATCAAAGTTTGTGAAGATCTCCACTAATAAGATTAAATTGAGAAATATTTTGACCTTATACTTAGATGTTTCAAGCCCTGAAATTATATATTAATATGTGCTATAAAAATAGTTAATATGTGAAAACTGGATAACATTGATGGTGAAGTGTTAAAATGCTAATTAAAATTATTACTGTTAATCTTTTTACAGCAAAGGAATAAAAACAGATGATCACACAAATTCTTTCAGCACTTAGGTAGAAAATAAGCTATGCTTGATCATGGTACAGTGTCCCTATGAAAATCGCAGGCTATACATCTTCAGATTCAATTGAACATGTTAAAATAAATATGTGCTTGCCGTGGACAGACAGTTATGTCGCCATTATAACAACAGCGCTGGTTTGCTGAGTCCTCGCTTGGCTCCGGAGACTTCATCTGAGTGGGAACAGTGAAAGAATGAAGAAATGACAGACACACAAAAAAGCTGAGGTTATTGGACCGGGGTCTCTGATGTAGTGATGGAGAAACCACACCACAACAGAAGCTTAGAGGATTCCTTTTTTTTTTTTTTTTTTTGAACAGTTGAACAGAGAGGCAGGGTTATTGCCTGTGCAATCGCAGGCAGATTTAGTATGTACAAATAAACAAGGAGGTATGCTTTATGGCATACAACTGGATTAAGGAAACAAAGCAACTCTCTGTATAAGCAGTCTTTATAGACAGGCAGTCTTCAGGCCTCAAATATGCTGTCTGTGGGGGGAGTGGTCTGGTGGCTATTTCCTGCATATACTATTGATTTCCGCATTTGGACCAGAGGAACGTTTGCCTTCTATTGACTCACACTGTTGGCTGAAGGGAGGCTTTGCCTTTTTCCCATGGGTCTGAGGCTAAGGTTTCTATGTACCTATGCTTCAAAAAACATTCATTTGGGACTTTACACACTTAGGGATTCCTCTAGGATGACACCTATTTCATTTCCATAGCAAGGGAATGCATTACAATGAATACTTACACAGCATTTACATTGTATTAGGTTTTACTCGTAATCTAAGATGATTTAATGTATGCAAAAATGTACATAAGATGCCTACTATCATATTTTTGTGAGACTCCAGCAGGCATGAGTTCTGATATGTTAGGAGGTACTGAGATGGAACCAGTTTTTCTCTCTCTTGGTCAGTTATTTGATTTGTATGAATGTTTCACTTAATTTGTAGGACATGAATTGAAGGTAAAGGTTGCATTTTATAAGTAACAAGTATAATGATTTAAAAGAGACAGATTAATGACCACATAGTCCTGCTGGTTTCTATTTGTTTTGTAGGGTCTTCAAGATTTCAACAAACATTTTAAATTATTGTAACAATTGTCCACTTTCTTATCAAAGTGTGTGTGTATGTGGTGCATCTATGAGCATGGAGAGCGACAGGGCAAAGAGGTCACTAAGTATACCCCTCTGTCAGGCTGTACTTTATTCCTTGGAGGTAGAGTATTTTCTAGCAAGCCCCAACAAATTCCTATCAATGTCACCTCAACATTCTGGAGTTACAGACAACCAAATGACCACATGAGACTGTTGCATAGGTTCTGTGATTTGAACTCAGGTCCTTACTCTTGGGCAACAAGTTGTCATATACAGTTAGACACTTCTTTTGGCTCTTTACTGAAGTGTGGGGAGAGGGGAGAAGAAGGGAAAATAGAGAAAGAGACAGAGACAGACAGACAAATAGGCAAAAGGAGATTGGGAACACAGGGGGAAGCCATGAATAACTTTGAAAAACCTAGAGAACTATAAGGTGCAGAATTTGCATAAGCCCTTTGGTAAGATTTTGACAAACAAGTTGAAGAAGCAAAGCTCAGCCACAGAAGGCAACAGAAGGAAGCACAGAACATAGAGTCAACGAAAGAGAAGAAATATGTGTGATCTGACATAGTTGCTAAGAAAGTTAACTGCATGGTGTGACTAAGTTTGCAGCTTTGAGGTAGAAATAAGTTTGAGAATAGACTTTTTGGGCATTGCGTACTTCATACACAGAGCTAGAATGCTCTTGTGATAACCTTGTTCCATGCAGCCTCTGGAATGGAATCAGCTTTGAAGATGGGTGGTCCGTGAGACTAATTTCTGCTTGGTAAACATGGCTGAGCTGACAGGGTATCCCATGAGGCTGTGGAGTCTGTGCTGCAGAGAGTGTCTCCCACAGCAGCCACGGGAGCAAACAGACACGAAGGGAAGACCCAGTAACGAGTGCTAAGGCAGCACAGGCCAACAGTGGGCAAGGAGCTCAGGATGGCATTTTTCAATAGGCTATCTAGGTGCTACTGACAGCCATGTGATTTGGAAAATTCCCTAGTCACACTTCAGGTCCTAGGTCAGTAGCCCTGCCCCTTGATCTACAGTTTCTGAGTCCCTTGTCAGGAAAGCACATCTCACTGTTCCTGGACTTCTGAAGCTGCAACATGGAAAATATGTGATATTTTAAAGAAAACATATTTTCTATTCTGTTATTATAGATCTACTGGGAATTAGTACAATGAAGAATTTGGAACAAACAAGAGCAATGGAAAATCAACTATTAACATTGTTCAAGGAAGAAAACAGCTTATAGTCTACAGTTTAGAGAAGACCTAGAAAGCCATGAGGAGAAAGGAGAAGGATGTGGGCACTTAAGGATTAAAGCATCAAATGCAGCTTAGAGACTGGTATAGCAATCTTGAGTGAGGCATGAATATAACAGGTAAGCAGCTGATAGAGGAATTAAAAAATACAGGACTGGAGAGATGGCTCAGAAGTTAAGAGCACTGGCTGCCCTTCCAGAGGACCTGGGTTCAAATCCTAGCATCCACATGGCAGCTCACTACCATTTGTAACTCCAAGATCAGACAACTTCACACAGACATACATGCAGGCAAAACACCAATGCACATGAAATTAAAATTAAATAATTAATTTTAAAAAACCAAAAAATAAATAGTTTAAAGACTTTGTATCCTGTTTATTTAATTAATTAATTATCTTTTTGGTTTTATACACATATAAAATAAAAATTGCAACCACACCCAAACAGGAATGTGAATTTTGAGCATATTCCTCTTATTTTACATGCCCTCCCTTTACTCTCCTTAGACAATTTAACTTAAACCTTTCTGCTATATATGCACACATGATTATAAGTATATAAAATCTAGGAACCACAAATGAGAGAAAGCATGTGATATTTGTTTTTCTGAAATTGGCTTAGCACACTTAATATGATTATCCCCAGTTGCATTCATTTTCCTGTAAATGTCATGACTTCATTTTTCTTTATTGCTGAACAAAATTCCATTGTGTTTGTATGTGGGCTATATAATCATAATGCATTTGAGGAACTCAAAATCCTTTTTGTGCATTCAAAGGAGAGATCCAACTTTTAGAACTTGAGAAACTAATACAAAGATTAGGGTCTTGAAAGCAAATCCCTAGAAATATTTCAGAAGGTAGGGCTTATTCAGAGTTTCAGTTTTAGACCTATGAGTCCTGTAGGTACAGCTCAAGCCTGTTCTTGATCACACCGTTGACTTCTAGAGAGTAGAGCCTGTGTTTAGAGCTGACAGTCTTACCTCGTACTGGTCTGTTTTCACATTTTCTTTTTCATTACAATTAGAGAAACATGAAGACTCTTAGACTGAGTGGGATTTTTCAACCTGAACATTTCATGTCTCCATCGGGTTGTAACATCTCCAAGATGCAAATTCAATTGAAAACAATACAAATATTTGAATTTTAAATTGTAGTTCTTTTTAAAATTAATTAATTATAATTTATTCAATTTGTATCCAGGATGTGGCCCCCTTCTTCATCTCCTCCTAGTCCCACCCTCCCTGTCTTTTCTCCCCCTTTGCCCTTCCCCTTGTCCACTGATAGAGGAGGTACTCCTTCCCTTCTTTCTGACCCTAGCCTATCAGGTCTTATCATGACTTGTGCCTCATCCTCCTCTGTGTCCCAGCAAGGCTACACCTCCCCACCCCCTCAGGGGGAGGTGATCAAAGAGCCAGCCATGTCAGACACAGCCCCTGTTCCCCTTACTAGGGAGGCCACTTGGAAACTGAACGCACATGAGCTACATCTGAGTAGGGGTTTTAGGTTCTCACAACCTAGACATCCGTCAACCGAAGAGCAGATACAGAAATGGTGGTGCATTTACACAATGGAATACTACTCAGCAATTAAAAACAAGGAAATCATGAAATTTGCAGGCAAATGGATGGAACTAGAAAAGATCATCCTGAGTGAGTAACCCAGAAGCAGAAAGACACACATGGTATATACTCACTTATAAGTGGATATTAGTCATATAATATAGGATAAACATACTAAAATCTGTAGTCCTAAAGAATCTAAACAACAAGGAGGACCCTAGGGAAGATGCTTCATCCTCATTCAGAAAGGGAAACAGGAGAAGACAGGGGACAACAGGACAGGCGCCTACTACAGAGGAACTCCGAAAGACTCTACCCAGCAGGGGATGGAAGCAGATGCTGAGACTCATATCCAAACTTTGGGCAGAGTGCAGGGAATCTTAGGAAAGAAGTGGGAGACAGAAAGACCTACAGGGGACAGGAGATCCACAAGGAGACGAACAGGGCCAAAATATCTGGGCCCAGTAAGGCCTACAGAGACCGATATTCCAACTAAATTGTATTTCTTAACAAAATGGATTTTTTTTTCTTCATAAGAAGATGGTCTTTACTTGTGCTGGAGAGATGACTTGTTACTTTCTCATAGGAGTTGGGTTCAATTCACAATACCCATATAATTGTTATCAACATCTGTATCTCTATCTCCAGAGAATCGAATATCCTTTCTGGCTTTCACATGTCCCAGACATTCATGGGGTACACAGACATACAAGTAGGCAAAACATGAATACACATAAAATACTTTTTAAAGAAGCTTTTCATGCATTGAACAAAGACTTATTGAAGCATATCTCATGCCAAACACTTTAAAGATATGAAATCAGTTTTCCTAAATACTTTCCATATTGGCTATGTGGTCTTCATTGGCCTGGTGGAGGATTCAAGAGAATATGTCTCTCTGTGTATATATATATACATGTGTGTGTGAGTGATATTGTTCTGAATATATTGACATATACCATATTATCAATAAAATATATTTATGGAGAAAATTAGAGATAAAATAGAGAAACATGAGAGGCTGAAGAGATGGCTCAGTGATTAAGAGCACTGGCTCCTCTTCCAGAGGACCCAGATTCAATTCCCAACACCCACATAGCAGCTCCTGTAACTCCTGTTATAGTGGATCAGACTCCCTCCCAGAAATGTACAGTGCAGGCAAAATACCAATGCACACAGCATAGAGAAACCTGGAGGTATCATTTAAGTCATGCTGATTCTTCGTTCCCTTGTGTGAAGGTGATTTTCAGGCCATGGAACAGAAAAGTGAGAAATTGAGTTACAGAGCATTCAGTGGGAAGAAACTCATCAGGGCTCCAGCAGCTGGAGCACAAGTGAAGCGGGGATGAAGAGTAGGAACATATTGGAAGCTCAAAAGGTCATGAAGTGAGCAAGAAGGAAGTGTGAGGTTAAACCGAAGAAGCTACACATCCCAGAACGCACATTTAGTTTCTAAGAAACAGATTTTGACACAGGAAGTTTCTGAAGTGTCCAAATTTAAAATGATTTCCATGTTTAGTGCGTGAATGTTGGAGTATCTTGGATAAAAGTGAAGTGGAAAACCCAGCCTGGAGTCTAATATCTGCCTTGTGTTCTTTGTGAGATCTTTTCCAGGAATGCATAAGAACAAGACTGAGCCAGACAGTGTGGACAGGATCTGCAAGGCTTAGTGGGACTTCAGCCATCACGAAGAAGGCTTAGCACTGAGCAAAGGTGATCAGACTTCTCAACACATCAGGGACCAAGCTGCACTGAGGATTTTGAGGTGATCTGAAGGTTGAAATTGCCATTTACCATGGGCATGGGTTAGAAGATATTTCCTTTTTGAACACAAACACTCTGACCATGAGGACACCAGGTGAGAGATTTCTTAGTTGAACACCTGTTTAGCCCTTCCTGCTGCACAGATCGCCATCTCTCACAGTTATTATAACCTTATGGATGGGTCTGGACTTCATGAGAGGCTGATGGACTGTTACCACTTAAGCTGATGATATAAAAATGCAAACGGGTAAGATAGGAGAAACATTTCCTGAAGGCAGTTGGCCATGTTGGTCATGTTTTAAACCCTGGCAAACCTTTCGTTTTTACAATGATCAGCATATACCAACACTGTGCAGAAAAGAATCTTACCCAAGCATCAAGATAAGAAAGAAGCAGCAACAATACAAAGAGAGCAACAGCAAGCCCCTTTCTCCATTATATGTATATTCCAGGCATCTGGAGACCCAAGTTTAGAATGAGTGTTTTCAGCAGAGGCCATAAGTAACTACAGAGCAGCCCAGAGTAACCTAGGCAACTGTGTCATAATCTACCTGCCAGGAGTGTCATTTCACAACAGAGCTAGGAGGAGACTAATCACCCTCCAGCTGGGTGACGTCAGAAATGAGTGATTTTTTTAAGCCAACTAGAGCAAGAGCTTTGACTACACAGGCAGAGTGCCTGACAAGAGCTAAAGCTGACTAAAGTTGTTTCTAATATTTAATGTGAGGAATGAGGGAGTTTACACTGCCATTTAGGGAGATGAGAAACACTAGGAAAAAATGTGTGGTGGTTGGGAGGAAGGAATCAGGAAAAAGCTTTGCCTAACTTTGGGTTTCATATTTACAATGAAAACCAACTTCCCTGGATCAAATAATAACAGAAGAACAATGTTTGGGATTTGAAAAGGGAGGTGTCATTTGGGGATTGAGATGATGAACTCATTGGTGAGTGAATATGCCAGAGAAGTAGTCTGTAGACTCAGCACTGACACTCTATGCTCAGAAGCTGGATAATGAATGAAGGTAGAGATCAGTGGAACTGTAAAAAGACCATGTGATGACAGAGACTCAGGATGCAGTGATGTCACACGACACTGGAAGGGGAGATCACAGAAATGCTACCAGACACTCAAGACATGGCGGTCTCAACCTGCCAGAAGATAAGAACAGAGTTTTCCCTACTTAGAGGTTATATGTGGTTCATGACTGGTTAAGTCATGTGACATATGATGAGTCTGCTTATGTAGGAATCCAAGGTGCTTGAGCTATCTTAGCCTAGTGGATTTCCAATAAATTACTTTAATACAACTAATACCAATGGATGATGAAACTTAGAAATGAACAAAGAAAAGATGTAAACAAACTAATCTTTGAGTAAAGGGCATAGAACTTCCCTGGCACATCCATACTGGCCACCTGGATTTAATAGTAATTGATTTACTGACTAGGCAAGCCCAACATACAGGTATGTTCATGGAGATTCAACTACAAAGAAGTAATTTTTAAAAAGTCCTTGGTCATAAGTGATTGAGCTCCATTTTCATCCTCTCTTTATCCCTGGAGTTAAAGGTCTAGGCATCCTAGCCTTTCAATTACAGAAATCTGTCTTCTCCTAGAGTTGATGGAAGCTCTTCACAGTCAACTGAATGGCAGCAAGAAGCATGTTACATGTGTAACAGATAATCCTGCCACTCCATATGTTCTGAAAGCTCTGCAGCAGGTCTGTGGAACAAAGACTAAGCATGTGTTTATTATAGCTGAGAGGACATCAATCGGAAGATTGAGTGCCCTGGAGTTGAGGCAGAGCTGAAGTGGATGGAGATGACAGTAACGGACACGTATATGGTACAGCACCGCAGTGGAGAGGAACCCACTCAGCATGGCTCTCTTCATTTGAGCTTAGCTCTGCTCAGTACCCGAGCAGAAACAGAGCCTGCGGAAAGAACCCTGAGGTGATATGTCGGAGATGCCTTTAGGGTTCTTGGGCAGCCAGTAATGAAGCTGTCGCCATCAGCACCTCACAATGCTCTAAGGGGTTTTCTTTGCAGGGAACAGTCATCCCTGAACTAAATGTTGCTGCGTTTTTCAAGTAACAATACTTGAAACCCCTCCATGTGAACAGTATCCATGAAGGAAGATCTCTCTTATTTATAGAAGTCAAATCTCACCAGCCAGCGCCCAAGAAAGAACGATTCACAAATATCTGCCAGACTTACCCCGAATTACCAGAAACACAAAAGCACAAATCATCAGTCTACGTTAAGAGATGGATGTGAGGATACCAAGAAGCCACAGGGAGGTTTTATGGGTGACAGACATGGTTTGGGGCATACAGGCTGAAACTAAGCAAACTGTGTTAATGGGTTACACCTAAGTTAATGTCAATTATTCCGAAATAAAACTGTTACTAAAAGTGGTGAGAGCAACTCTCGAGTTGGTTTTATTTTTGATAAGAGGCAATGGAAGAATAAGGCAGTGGGTGTGAGAAGAGAGAGATGTTACAACTTCTGATGTCTATTTCATTTTAAAGGGAAAGTAGGGATTAAAGCTCAGAATGAGTAGAAGTAGTTGTTGAAGAGAAGCAGAAGATGAGCTGATTTCGCTACTACAACAGACCTGCAGACATCTGAGTTGTGCTCACTACTAGGGCAGCTTGTTGCTGTCATCTATGTCAAGTACTTACACATGGTGACCACCAATGTCTTTGTCTGTGAAAGGAGAGTATTAGCAGTATCTGGTTTACATCGTTTCTGAAATGTTAAAAATTTTTTTTAAAAAGTGTCATTGAGAGAAGCAGCAAGGCCTGTTGAAGAAGAAGTACCATGGCCTCTCTGCCTCTGCTTTATTAGACAGCACAAAGAATGAGCAGGTATTCACTGCAGTGACCTAGCATGCTTATCTGCACATAAACAAAAACTAGTCATTTATCAGTTATAGAATATTTTATTTTATCTCCAATTTGTTTTCCTTTGCCAGTTGCATACAAATCAGCTGTCTTGGTGAGAAAAGTATTTTTATGATATTTACTATTCTAGAAAAAGTGAGAGAACAAAAGAGTATTTTCAACCCTTCAACTGAACATGTAGAACAATTTATTAGGGTGACCTAAGTTTCTGTCTCCAGCCTCAGTCTGGCTCTTTTCACCTCTGCCGCCATATGCTGTTTCTCTGTGACTCAATGTCCTAAACCCACACACATCTGTGTCTTCATGCCCTGAACTATGGCAGGACTCTATTTCTCCTGGGACCCATTCTTTTTCCTCTTTTCCTATTAGAGCTTCCATGCTGTCCCCACACTTGGCCAAAAACAACTCATTTTCCCCCAGCTCATCCAATGTCTAGATGACCCTAACTGTTGCCTATTTTATAAATTATTTTCCAAAAACAGAGCACCCTTGTGCCGCTGCCATCCTCGCGGTTGCTCTGCTGCAAACCGACGTCACACTGGTGACAAACCCTGCGCATCTTTCCATGTATCAAGGTCTTCTAAAGGGACTCATTTGCAAGAGCAGACAAGATACCGGAATATGCCATGCTTTAGTCCCATTTTCCATCTCAGTCTCGAGACTCTTATCCTTTCTAGGGATCCTGAACTTGATAAAGTACTCTCCACTGGTGATCAAGTTCTAGAGCTTCTGACCAGTCACAGCAGTTTCCAACAGGCCTTTCCAAAGTAAGCAGAGCACTGAGCTTGATTCTCATAGGCTATCCCCGCTTCACACTGGGGCTCCCTGTGGCTGACTGTAGCTTTCTGTCTCATAGGAGGAGCTCATCTCATCTCACTGCCTGAACAAAGACCACCAAGGTGCCTCCTTACAGGCTGTCCATTTCTGACAGTGTATGCAGAGCTGTTTCCACAGCCCTAATCCCTCCTGTAATCATTCGGTACCAACCTAAGCCCTGAAAAAATCCCTGCCATTCATTCTTCTCTGAGATCCTGGATACTCTCTCCTATTGTGTGTCCTTTGCTGTGAGCTAACAGCCTGCCCTCTTTCTTTCTTTCCAGTGTCCAGTTACACCCCTGATGACTCCGGTGAGCTGAACTTTAATGTGCTGCAGTTATTCCTTTGCACACTCCCTCTGGTGCGGAGGGCTGAGGTTGGCAGAAGGGTGATGCTGGGAGCCAGGGTAGGGTTTCCCACATGCATGCCACCCTGCTCCTGCCCTGAGCAGCTCCTCTGTGCCGCCCTCCTGACAGTTCTTTGTACCAGTGTTATTAATGTGGCTGTTGTCTCTCCTTAGTGATTTGTCTTTATTTACTTTCTACCCTTGCAAGTCAGTTGGAGAAGACCTGCATCTCAAAGCTGTTATGTTTGGACACAGATCAGCAGCAGCACCTTTGAGAAGTCAATCAACCCTTTTTCTACTCCTTGGCTTTCTCCTTGGTAGGCAGTGCAGGGAGTAGAGGAGGAACTGGAGCATCAGAGGCCAGTTACTGCTTGGCCTTTTCCCTAGAGGTCTTTGAGGTGAACACTTTTATCAGACACTGCTGTCACATGTAGTAACTTTTCTGTGGGCCTTTATGGCATTCTGTCTAGTATAGCCTCTGTAAGACATAAGTAATACTCTGTAATTAAAAATTCAGACATCATTGTCTCTGTGCTTGATTGAGAGACCCTGCCTCAATTTATGAAGTGGAGGAATGATCCAGGAAGAGTTCAACATAATATTAATCTTGATCCTATATACACAGGCCCACACATGCACACAGGAAAACATCCAGCAGCCACATATTCTCTCTTTCTCTTACACACCCACACACACCCACACACACCCACACAAACACACACAAGAATAATTAGATAAATAACAGTGAAAAGGCACCCAGAGTTAACCTGTGACCTCTCAACATACAGGAGTGCACATACACACACACACACACACTTCCCATATATGCACCCAACACACAAAGAAAGATGAATGAACAAACATATATGAAGATCAAATAATCTTTCCAAGGCCACATGGCTGATGAGCTCGGTACCTGGACTCTGTCTTGCCTGCATCATCTCATGATCCTGTCTATGCTCCTCCTAGACACAGACAGGGTTTCTAGGAAATAAAAGTAGCCCCAGCTGTAAAACCATGACAGGTCTTAATATCTTAACTCTAAAACAATCATAAGAGCAGAAGAGTTTGTACTGGGTATTTTTGGTAGTTTGGTGCATTTTCTTTTGGATTGTAGTTTGCTTTACCTCAGCAGCATCTTTCATTTAACCAGGTTTAGCTTCTTTATAAACTATTGGCATCCATCCTTAGTGTAAGAGCATCTACCAAGGCTGGCTGGCTGGTTTAGATAGCAAAGTGCTTGCCTTGCAAACAAGATGAACTGAGTTCAGACACACAACACCCATGTAAAAGCCAGGTGCCCTCCCAGATAAAGATCTGTGACTTTAGTGCTGAGCGGATTGTGGGCACAATTTAAGCGGCCCTCTGGAAGCCTTGAAATATAAAGAAACTTTTCTCTTATAGGTTTGGGTACATGTAACCAACAAAAGCATCTTATTTATACACTAACTGAATTAACTGAGAGCTGTCATGAACTTCACATTAAGATAATTTAGCATATCATTAATGGTAAGACCTATGCCAACAAGAAGTCAAATTTCCTTAAAAACTTAAATGTAAAAAGTATAAACCAGCTTCTCACTGAACTTGTGAATCAATTCTTCAAAGCTTGTCTGTATCCTTGATTATTTTACATGGAATTATAAATATCCTAGCTTTTGGGAGAAATTTGGTAGTCATCCCTTCTGTGAAGCATTAGTGTGCTGGAACATCAAAGGAGAAAACAGGAAAATATCAGACTTTATTTCCAACAGGAAAATGACTGTGCACAACCATTCATAGTTCAAACATTTCCAAAAATAACGTTTAATATTTAAAGAAAAACGCTAGTCAAGGTACTGAAGATTCCTCATGAATTATTTACTGTGAGGAAACATGAGAAAAAAACAGACTATAAAAATATTAAAATGGATAAAGCTTCCTATTCTCAAGAGCATATTTTTTTTACTTTTGTTTTTTTAGATAATATTTTGAGTTGAAATAAACAGAATCCTGTGTCAAAATAAGTCTTTATTAGCATCTAAACCCATGGTGTTTCATGTATGTCTTTGATACAGTAGTGTTGAAATATCATCCTGGCATTTAAACTAGTCACTGAGGTCAGACTGCAGTTTGAGAAAAGCAGGCTTTCATTATGAAGTGGCAAATTACAGCAATTTCTCAGGTAATTTGAAGACACACCATGATGTTCTCATCTCTGAAGAAACTACAAAACAGCAAATAAATACTGTTCTTCAGAATGGGCCACTGATGAGACTGTAAATGAATCCAAGGTTCAGGGTAAGTTCTAGAAGGAATCGTGCTTCAATTTTATTTTTAGTGATTATCGGGGCAATTTTCACTTTTGTAGAAACACCTTTACACTGTGTCTTTGAAAGACAATGTTTACTAAACCCCGTTACGTAATCACCATTAGAAGGGAAGGAAAGGATATACAAGAAAATAAATAAGTAATTTACATAAATTAACATTTCATTTATTAATTAACTCTACTCATTAGAGCCTAGACTCTAGCATCTCCTGTGCTTTGTTGAAATCAGAGCCTTTAAACTTTATCCCTCCTCTTCCTACTCCATTCATATGTGAACAGCTCTGGAATGTAACTGAGAGTATTTATTCTTCTTTTTTCAGCTTTAAAGCTTTAAGGCTTTATCAGTGTCCAATCCCCACCATCATCACCATCATTACCACCACCATCACCATCATCACCATCACAACCGTCATCTTCACCACCATCATCACCACCATCATCACCATCACCACCACCATCACCATCATCACCACCACCATCATCACCACCATCATCACCATCACAATCTTCATTATCACCACCATCTGAAGAACACTGCATAGCTTACTGATTCTCCAAAGAGCCTCATTATCTTCTTCCATCCCTGGTAGGACCTGAATGTTAACACATCTTCTGCAGGTGATGTTTTATGACCGTGTGTCTATGTAACCAAGAAACTTAGAGGGTCAGTGAACTAAGCTGCCACACGTTATTATGAAATATTATATTATTGATGATCCAGAGCTCCATGAAATAGACATAAGGTTTTATGTTTCCCTCAAATTCTTGGCCAAGAAATGCTATCTCCTATCAGATGCCTCTTTGTAAATTTGTAATTTGTGAGGCCCGTGGCCTTTTTTTGAATAGATTTGTTAAACTTAAAAGTAAAAGGCTAACATGATACATATGAGTAATAGGAACACTTGATTTTTTTGTTTTTGCTCTTATATTTGGATGCTTCATAAATTCTTTTTTTTTGTAGAAAGCTTTTAGCTTTTTTAAAAAATTTATTTATTTTTATATCAATCACAGGTTAGGTACTTTGAATCCCAGGCATAGCCCCCTCCCTCATTCCCTCCTACCCTCCCACTCCCTCCCTTATCTCCCTCCTCCCCACCCCCTCCAAGTCCACC
>CM053744.1:10266531-10337624 GCA_028658305.1 Pachyuromys duprasi | reverse complement strand
TGGGTGAGTTCTTTTGCCGATTTCTGGGCATTTGTTTATATATAATCAGGGAGCTATTTTTGCTTTAAGGCTGTACTTCAGTCTGAATCTGTCAATCTCTTGTGTCAGGAGTATTCTTCAAGAAGATCAGTGATTTCCGGTGGTTTGTTAGTGTGTGTTGTGTCTCAGTTGAACTCTGTTGAGGTCTCTGTGTGCCCGGCTTCGTGCTCTGTGCTAGAGGCTGTGAGCACTGCAGGCTGGTCACCCCTCTGGTCTGCAGTCTTTACTCCTCACTCTGTGCTAGAGTCTGAGTGTACAGGTTTGAGATGTCAGCTGGGGACTGTGCACTCTGCCCTGGGCTTGCTGCTAAGGGCTCTCCCCTGGAATGGAAATTTGGCACCTCCTTTTGGGCCAGGGGCTGTGCACCACGGTCTGAGATGATATTTGCGGCACACACAGTGGGTTTGGGTTGGTGTGCATCCGCTGTATGCAGGCCTGTCTGAAATGGTGCCTGAGGTCTTTTCTGTCTCACCTGTGGACACAGACAGGAACTGAGGTTTTTGCTGGCGGATGCATGCAACGTTTGCCCTCAGTGTGCAGTCTGGTCAAGATGGTCCCCGGATCCTCTCAGTCTGAGGTGGTTCCGGTGCTCGGCTATTGGTGCGCACCCTCCGCACACCCGTGGGTTGAGGCAGAACTTGGGTACCTCCCAGACCCGCTGGCGGACTCACACACTGACTGAGTTTTTGCTGGCGGAAGCGTGCAGTATGTGCCTGCAAGGTGCAGACTGGTCAAAATGTGTCCCCAACCCACCCAGTCTGGGGTGGTTCCGGTGATCGGTCTGAGCCCGCAGCACACCCACGGGTTGAAGCAGAACCCGGGTGCAGTGTGCGCTCGCAGGGTGCAGTTCGGTGAAAACACTGCCCGGTTCCTCCTCAGACTGCCCGCGAGACTGTGTGATCCAGTCTATTATGGTGGGTGTGGGTGCCCAGCAGGGCTGCTCGTTCAGATCAGAGCTGTACGCCACTGGTCACCCGGAGATTTTTCCGGGGAATAACTGGGTGTCCCTAGGGTTTTCCCACTTGATTTTCTCACTGTGGGAGTTCTGCTCAACTGGCAATCACAAATGCTGGCGTTTTAGGTCCCAGAGTTCAGTCTCCTGGTCCCTGTGTTGTTTCTGCTGTCCTACTCTTCAGACACAGTGTTCTCTCATGGCAGCCATCTTGGATCTCTGCTTCATAACTTCTTGAGAAGATGCATATTGATTCTTATTTCCCTTCTCCTTCCCTTCCACCTTTATTCCTTCTTGCCCCTCCCTTTCCTTCCTACATTTCTATGATTGATTTAAAATTATGACAAATTATTTAAAATTATGACAAAAAGAAATAGAGACTAGCAATATGAGTTGAGAATAATCCTGAGACTCTAATATAAGAACAAAAACAAGCAACTATTCCTCCTTAAAACACAGTTTATGTTTTTCTTTAGAATCAAAGGAATGAGATAAAACAGTGGTTAGGCAGCCCGTTTTTCACCTCATGAAGGGCTCATATTTACAGAGATGCCATGATAATACTCTAAAATTTATAGTATTTAAATTATGGCTTATCAGTGTCCAACTGAAGACCCTAGTAAAGGCAACAGGGACTGTTTCTGTCATGAACTCGATGGCTGGCTCTTTGACCCTCCCCCATATATGTCAGTGAGTAACAGCCTGGCTAGATCCCAGTGGAGGACATTGCAGCCAGCCCTGAGGAGACAAGATGAATTGGGGTTGGATGGAAGGGGAGGAGGTTCTCCCCAATTGGTGGACTTGGAGGGGGTGGGGAGGAGATGAGGGAGGGATGGGGAGAGTGGGAGGGAATGAGGGAGGGGGCTATGCCTGGGATGCAAAGTACATAACCTGTGAGTAATATAAAAATAAATAAATTACATTTAAAAATAAATTATGGCTGAAATTAGTTAATGGCTAATATCTTACATACCTCTGTAATAATTTATTTCTTAGGAGTATATTCTATGGTACAGATATATTTTCATAATTTCATGATCCCCTTGGCAATTTGAACTGTTTTTTTAAATTATAGTTTTCTTCCTTTTAGCTTCCCTGAAAAGTATGGACCTCTTAGAATACCTGTTAATGTTTTCATTTTCTAGAAGGATCTATACTTCTCTCCTTTCTCCTTGAGAAGCACTACTTGAACGTATCAGTAATAATACTGAAAGATACTTCATATTACATCTAGAAAGACAATAGATAAACATTGTGTCACGCAAACACACACAGAAGGGGATACAAGTAAGCATGTTCATTCTTATAAACTTAAACATAAATGGTTTACGCCATTAGCCACAATAAATTACAGCGTTTTTCCCTTTATAATTCAGGGATCCCTACATGTATTTTTTTTCATTTTGTGTAGAAATGAAATGCGTTTCATTTTTCTTCCTTTGATTATGTATTGTATTATGCAATTTCGATGATCTTTCTTTGAGTGTTCATTTTAGATATTCTGGTAAATGAAAAAGTACAGCCATCAGCTCCTTAAAAGACGGGGAGCCCGGGGGTGCAGGTTGACAAGTAAGCCATGCTACTGAAAGAATATCATATTTCTTGTCCAGGTTCCTCTACATCCTTTCCTCCAGTCTCCTTCTCCTCTGTGACTCATTGTGAATTCATCTGTAACACTCTGTCATCTATTAATCTCTCAGTTCTCCCTCTGTTCCACAGCAGTGCATGGATGCAATCCCCAATTCCCAGACTGGGGCTTCTCGTCTGCACTGAATCAACTGTCCCATCTTTACCTGCCTCAACTTTTGCTTCCTGCTTGATCATCTTCAGTTTGGGTTTGGTTTTGTCTCATCTTATTGTCAGAAAATGGAGACCACATATCCCATCAAGTAACAGAGACTGCTCCTGAAAATGTTGATCTCTCACTAGTGGCAATCACTGAAGTCTGCTCATTAAGCCATAGTGATTGAGGACAGGTACCAACTGTTTCTTAATGTTCTAAATATGTGTTCAGATTAGGGAATGGACTTGGCCTGCTCTGTGCTGTAGGTGGCAGTCTGAGAAGATATTATTTAGAAAATGTTCCTGTGATCTACATCACTAAAATTTGTATTGATCTCTAGTAACAACAGAACAGACTGATTATGCGTGATTTCCACTGGGCTTAATCTCTCCATTAATAACAGCAGGAAAGACCTTTAAAATTCTGAGTCACTACAAAATAAAGTGCTTAGTACAAGAATGATCAGGAGACACGGTTCCCTATTGTTTAGCAGTACTACGTAAAGCTGCAAGATACTAGATAGGTCATTAAGGTTCCTTGAGTACTTAGCATTGGAGTAGTAATGCTAGGAGTTACAAACTTTAAAAGATTGCAAGGATGATAAAACAGAACAGCTGAAAAGCCAGTGTGTGTGTGTGTGTGTGTGTGTGTGTGTGTGTGTGTGTGTGTGTGTGTGTGTGAAACTTGCGTACCCATAGACAGGTATGAAACTTGCAAGCTCACATGGGAACAAGGCAGTTACATGCCTCTTATCAGATCTGATTTCCTGAAAAGAGAATGGATCGTCTGTGACTGACAATATTTTCTGAAATTTTGAAGATGCCAAATGTAGATTCATTTTCCTAACATCAGTTTTTGTTTAATCAAGATTCTTTTTCCACTTCCAACTTCTTAAAATATAATTACAGTATTGTCTTGATCTTATTGATGTTTCATCCTGTCTTCTAAGACTCACTGCAAATGTCACAAAATGCCAATAACTTATTCCTGTGGGAGAAAGAAGTCCTTCTGGTTATGTAAATTCTTAGTATGATATTTTTTATTACCTTTGTTTACAAGTATTTTTAAAAACTGTTCTTCTCAAGATAAAATAACAGTAACCAGTGGGGACAATTTAGTTAGCATTTTCTACCAGGAAAATATGGACCCTCGTCACTTTATCTTATTTAACTAATAAGTACTCTTTTAAAATGCATCTATTTCAACACTTACAAAATTTAAAGATTCATTTGGTACTTCACTTGCTTCTTAAAGAGTCCTAATCAGAATCTCTTTGTGTATTCATGCATGTATAGAACAGTCCAGTGTAACATCCATGTGAACTCCGTGAGTTTATCTTAATAAAATATTTTACAAAGCATAAAACTTTTTAACATAATTTTTGCTATTATCCTGAGAAAGTAACTAAGAACAAAAAAAAAATTGCTATCTTAAAAATAAAGAAATCTGCCTTGGAGACATTTCAGTGTGTAAACCAATTCTCTCAAAAGTATAAAAAACAAAGTTCAAAATTTCAAAACCTAAATAAAGCTAGACACTGTAGCATACATCTGCAATCCCAGCACTCTGTGAGGACATGGTAGGCAGAGACATGGGAATTTCACAAGCAAACAGACAAGGTATTCAGCAACAAGGTAGGAGGAGAATAGATACACAAGATCATCCTCTGAGTCTATGCATGCAATGTAGCATGTATATGTCCCCAGTCAGTCATGTAAATGTTCCCATGCTATTGCACACACACATACACACACACACACACAAACACACACACATACACACACACACATAGAAAGAGAGAGAGAGAGAGAGAGAGAAACTAAATGTTTCTTAAATGACAAATAAATAGCTTCTTCAGATCTATCTTTTGGTCTTTAATTCATTCCTTAATATTTAAAAAAATAGTTTCATAGTATCTCCATCTTACTTTCATTGGATTCAGACTGAAAAGAGACAAGGAAATTTTTTTAAATATCAAAATTATGAGCATACACAATTACTGTACAACTCTTTACACTTTTCTATGGTTTTGGGAATTTTAAAAAGATTGAAAAGTATGCATGCATCCTCTATCTCTGAAATACCTCAGCTACTTTGATAGAAATAGAAATTTAGTGTTGAAAAAATAAGAACTCCCATCATCATGGAGCTTAGACTACATTGTAGGTGACAGGCAATATGATACTGCTTATGCAATTTTATAAATTAATATTGACTTATATTAATATATGTGTTGGTATAATGTTCTTTTGACGTGTATACACCTTACCCTTGTTCACTCAAATGCTGATTTCATCCCCCTCTCCCCCGCCTGGTTTTAATCCGGATATTGCATTGTGATACTTACTCTAAGCATCACAGGTCTCAACTTTGTATAAACATCCAAAATAAAACAACCAGCCACAATGTTGAGCAATAGAGAGGAAAGAGTAGGCGGGAGAGGGGAGGAGCCAGAGGACAGGGAAAGAGTGGGAGGCAAAAGGGCAGGGGCAGAGCTAGGAAAGCAGAGCTAGAGGAGATCTTGGAATGACGTGGAGAGATGGACTGGACCGAATATATCACTAAAAACAAGTATAATGTGGGAAATCTAAATATTAGGAAACTGTGAAGGCTTGGAGGTTTAGGAAGGAGTAACTATTGTTCAGTGTTGTGTTCTAGGTTAACTAAATAAACCCAGTCTCTATGTAGTGATTTGGTTATAAAGCTGTTTAGGACTAACACTAGCATTACTAAAATATAATTAATAGTAAATCATACTTACAACATATATGCACACACATTTTGTGTGTGCACTTAAGTGGAACCTACCCTTACTTCTGCTTGTCTAATTAGTACCAGAAATTTTATGGTAACTTCTCAACTTCAATTTCAAACCAAGGTCAGCTTTAAGTAAAGTGAAAGAAGTGTTTCCCAAGAGCCTTTCTTCCACTTCACATCATCCCCTCAGTATCCAGATAAAGCTCCATCCACAGGATTTATAAGCACATCTTTGAGTTACCAGACAAATGTCAAATGCTACCAGCTTGATTACTACACCAACCATTATGTACCTACCTACTACCTTGCCTAGAATTTCAGTAATCATAATTTATTTATTTCTATTTTTCTTCACTTTATAGAAATTGATTCAATTTAATGTCTTTCTTCACTTTATTTCATTCTGTATAAACCGTGTTCTTGTGAGCCCCTGATGAACTAAGAGGGTGGTACAGTTCATGCCCAAGCCTTTTCCCACATTCACCCCAGCACTTCCTTGGAATCACCTTTCTGAAGCTAATACTGCATTTACACTACAAATTTTCCTTGAGGACGTTCAGCTGGTTTCTGCATTACCTTGAGAGAAAAATCCAACCTCTTTGCTATGCTCCAGTCGGCCATGATGTATGACTTTGCATGCTATGAAGTTATGAAATAACTGTGTCTGGCCGAAGTGTGTGCGTGTGTGTTTGTGACAGTGACACCTTTCTCCAGGTTCTTCACTCACAGGATTTCTTGTTGTCTTTAAATTCCAGCTCAGCTGGCTTGAATGTCACTAATCTTATAAGACTCTTTTCTTTGCGTCTAAACCAAATTATAATTCATGCAAAATTATTGCTTTTACAAATTATAACATAATTTATCCATACATTATCATTTTTAATATATTGCTAGTTCTATTACTAGGATAGATATAGCACTGAAAATTATGCAGTATTCATTATTATTTTTCAACACCATTTTAATTGTCATCAGCTGTGTGCGTTCTATATATTTCTCCTAATACCAAAGAAAAACAGATATGGTGATCAAACAGAACTGACATGAAGGAGGTTAAATGATTAAACTAAAATGAGCATCACATGAGCATCTTGTCATCCTTACAAGCCAAGATAACAACCAAGAAATTCTGCTAGATGATAACTTTACAAAAGGCCTTTTCCCTGACCAGAGTGTTTTTTTTAAGCATAAGAATGACATGATTTCCATTTTACAAAGAAACAAACTTGAAAATAGTTCATAAAGAAATGATAAAGCATCCTGGACATCAAAGAATTCTTACAAATTATTCTTCATGTGAGTTAAGTACAAAAGAATGAGAACCATACAAACTAGGTTTTCCTTGAAGTACACCAGACTTAAAAACAAAGAGCAAGCATGTTTAAGATTATTAGAGCCTACAACTTTGAAGAAAGGTTTCTGTAAAACAAAATTACTAAAGTTTAATAACATGCTAAAACTGAAACACAATGGAAAACTATGCA
This sequence comes from Pachyuromys duprasi, assembly GCA_028658305.1. Classification (NCBI taxonomy): domain Eukaryota; kingdom Metazoa; phylum Chordata; class Mammalia; order Rodentia; family Muridae; genus Pachyuromys; species Pachyuromys duprasi. The sequence goes on along the minus strand of CM053744.1, from coordinate 10,330,609 downwards.
AATATTTTTAGTTTGCACCAGCTGCTTCCAAATGTGAGCCATTCACAACTAGAGAGCCAAGGGTAGATTCACTGGCTTCAATTATGTCTTCTCATTTAGCATGAAATTGTTATCAAACCTTTATTTAGTGATGTAATATGAAAAGTCTACTCATATATAATAGCTTAGCTGATCTGAGCAAGACCTGTACACAGGGAGTTCTAGATTTTGCTGAACTCTTTCAGCCACACTGTTTCTATCCCTTGTTTCCCTGGAAATTCCATTTAATCCCATAGATTATGAAGAAGAGAGAGGTGGTGCTTCTGTCTGCCCTAAAATACAATATTTTCAGAATGGTAAATAAAATTTTCTCCTCCTAAGAATTTCTTTTGTAACCAAAACATGTACACTAAATTACTGTGATTGATTGGCCCAGTGGGACATTGAGAATAGCAGCCACATACGCATTTTATGGTAGGTCATGTGTCAAACGAAAACTTTGAAATACATAATCTTAAATTTCATGGCCACATAAAGCATTCGATGTTACCCTGACTATACAGGGTGTAGTGTTTTGTGTTGCGTGAGTGTCCCACTCCATCAGACAACGTCAGTCTTGCACAACAGGAAACCTAGGGGTACCCATGCTGCTCTCCATCACTGAGGATCAAAAGGACTAGATGTGCTTTGAACACGTTTTGTTTTTCTTCCTTTTGAGTTGGTGATATGTTCATCAAGTTTAAAGTTTAAAATAGCAAACTAATGAGGCAAGCATAGTATACAATAGAAGGTCTCACTCTCATTGTCCTCCTGTATTCCCAGTCCCTTCACTTTCATTTATCAGTTAATCAACTAGAGATTATCCAAGTACAGAAGGACACAAAGATCCCATTTATTTTATCTGGTTTGTACTTTGAGTCCCTTGTAATCTCAAGTCTTAGGGCATTTTTTAAATGTGTTAACAGTTTTATAGTGTTCCATTATTTTTATTATTCTTTACTTAATTAAATGATTATACCTGTGCTGGGAGAAAACATGTAATAAAGAGTAAATTGCTCTCCTTTATTTTCTGTCGCTTTTGAAGTCAGGGACCAGGGACCAGGTGACTAGAGCTGCCCAATGATAGGAAATTAGAAACAATTGCATGCCCTTCACAGTCAGAGACAGTTAAAGCTCTCCAAGGAGAACCTGGTTTTCTGCCCTAACCCATGATAAAGGGTTAAATGTTCTGATATGCAGCTACTGTCTAAGTATCTGCCTTGGTCTACATAACAGGCACGTCTTCTTGCAAAATGTTGTCCCCTTCTAGTAGGCAAATGATAGGCCCTTATTATTTTGATATACATTATGATCTGGCACTGATTTTCACAACAAACAGTATGATCAATTTCACATTGGAGGGAGTCCTTAATCCTCTGTATCCTTCGCAAATTTTAAATGTGCATATAACTTATTTTTCTAGAAACCAATTAGCTTAGACTTCTAAAAAGAGTTTTAAGGTCCAAAGAAGTTTAACATTCTCAATCTGATCTGCACTCATATCATTAACAGCAAGAATGAGTATCAGAGAGGTTGCAAAACTTGGGGTGCTGTTCAAAGAAGTGAGGCTAAGCAAAATACCCCTTAGTGTACACTCTTTTACCTTTCTCAGCCTGAGGGTCTAATTGTACTATGCATGCATGCGTGTGCATGTGTGTATACACACACACACACACACACACACACACACACACACACACAGCTGAATGGAGCTAGCTGCTATTTCCCCTTATAGAAACATACATAGCATTTTAGCAGCCAAGGTTATTTTTGCCGCTAATTTCTTCATCTACTTGATGGCATATACTGCACCCATCACCTTATTGATCCCATCTTCTCATTTACTCAATAAAAACATTGAAGGTAGCCTTGTTCTCTTGCCCCAGCCTTTTACTTCTCTCAGATAACCCTCTCCTTGTCCCTTCCTTCTCCTGAACCCCTGTCAGTGTTGCTGTCATGGCACCTCCCAGATGAATCGTTCAGCACTCTGCTTGCCAACTCATTCATATCCTTGTTTCTTTCCTGGACAGTCTTCACAGCCTCTATGCTGCTACTCTTGCTTCTGTTCATGACACCATGAAGATTTATTGGGAAAAAAGCTGGATGAATGATCTGTAACAAAGGTAAATCACAACCTATTGGTCCTGTATCAAACTTAGGAAATGAATTATTTTAAATTCAGTCTCCAAGGTTTTCTCTAGTGCATCGCTGGTATCACCTGCTGGAAAATACTTCCTAGGGAAACTTGCATGACGGAGAATGCCTGAAGATTGAGGTATCTACACAAAGATCATCTATGGGAGATATCTTCTCTGACCTCATGGTCTAAGAGCATTCCTTCTTTAAGGCTCTCTCAATCATTTGACATTAGTTTTATCTTATCTGTAGGACATGTGTGCCAAGGAATGTTTGGACGCCTCAGTCTGTGGGTAGCACTGACTGTCTCATACACTGTGATTTCTCTGTGCACACATGCCCAAGATACAGTTAATATTATAATTGAGACTAGCACCAGAAATATTAGAAGTGAACTCTCACTTAGAAAGATAAATGGGATGGACATTGGATGTAGGAGAAAACAAGTAACAGGACAGGAGCCTACCCAAGAGGGCCTCTGAAAGACTCTACCTAGCAGTGCATCAAAGCAGATACTGAGACTCCTAACCAAACATTTGGCAGAGTACACAGAATCATATGAAAGAAGGGGGAGTTAGTATGACCTGTAGGGGCCAGGAGCTCCACAAGGACCAAATATATCTGGGCACAGTGGTCTTTGTGAGACTGTACCTCCAACCAAGGACCATGTATGGGTATAACCTAGAACCCATGCTTGGATGTAGCCCATGGTAGCTCAGTATCCAAGTGGGAACCCTAGTAAGGGCAACAGGGACTATTTCAGACATGAACTCAATGACTGGCTCTTTGACACCCCCCCCCACCACCACCCAAAGGAGGAGCAGCCCTGCTAGGCCACAGAGGAGGACTTTGCAGCCAGTCCTGAAGAGAACTGATAAGCTATGGTCAAGTGAAAGGGGAGGAGGTCCTCCCCTATCAGTGGACTTGGAAAGTGGTAGGGAGAAGATGAGGGAGGGAGGGATTGAGTGGGAATGAGGGAGCAGGATACAACTGGGATACAAAGTTAATAAACAGTTGTAACTAATATGAAAAAGTAAAAATTTAATTAAAAAATAAAATTTTATTAAAAAATAAAATTTTATTAAAAAAGAAGTGTATGTTATGCTAACCTGCTCTCTCAAGCACACACACACACACACACACACACACACACACATATTGCATTTCACCATTTTCGTGAATGAAAACATTTAAAAATCTCTTTTCAATATCCAAATGTCAATATCCCTACTCATTCACTCTGGGACATTGTTAAAAATGACAGGTTAGATGAATATAAACACTGTGATCTTGTGACAGTTGATCTAAGAACCAAGGGAGCCAACAAGGGACTATGTGGCAGGTAGCACGGAATAATATAGCAGATCAGAGGACAATCTACATCTCTTCCTGGAAATGACAGAATGTCACGGGTTTCCATAATGCTACTCAGAGTAACATGGAATTGAAAACTTAGAAATTGTTTATTTCTAGAGTTCTCCACTTAAGTTCTTTATAATATGTCTTACCAGTGGTGAATTAAAAAAAAACAGAAATAACAACTGCTATAATGTATCATTTTCTTAGTAGATGTTACCAAAATTCTAAACATTTATTCATCCTTCTATAGTCTTTGACACATACATTGTGAATTTGGAGATTTTGTTTCTTCATTTCAAAGCCTAATCATGATACCTCAAATATGTGTCAGTGCCTGTTAGTGCTTACCTTTTATTAAATTATCAGATAACTGCTAATTCTTTAAAATTGCCCAAACTGCTCCACAGCTCAGACACCCTTTCATTTTTCACATGTCAGCCAAGCCTTACCCAGGGATGAGAACTTCTAGTCTTGAACTTTTGCCCATGTTGTCCAGATCCCGTCCATTCTTTGATACTCAGAGCACTTGCAGCTATTCATCACACCTCCCCATTCAGGATTCCTGGCAGCGGCCATTCCACATGGGAGCATCACTCTGTCCAAGAACTTAGAGGTCTCACTAATGGCTATTCTTTATTCCAGAACTATCAAGGTAAACCCTCAGGACAGTTGTTAGAGTTCTTTGAATTTTAAGGGTTTTTTTCTTTATTTTTTCTTTACCATGAGGATAGAGGGATTCTAAACGCCATAATATTCCCGTTAAGCTCATATCTATCTATCTTTCTCTCTTTCTTTCTCTTTCTCTTTCTTTCTTTCTTTCTTTCTTTCTTTCTTTCTTTCTTTCTTTCTTTCTTTCTTTCTATCTCTGTGATGCTGGGTCTTATAGTATTGAACCTAGAGACTCACATGAGCTAGGCTAACATACCACTGATCTACACACGCAGCCTTCTTCATGTTTAATGACATGGGTCTTACCACACAGGCCAGACCTTTAACTTCTGATTTTCCTGCCTCAGCCTCTTATGTAGTTAGTTTTATCCAGAGCTACTTTATTTTAATGAAATACAGCACAAGGGCATCATTCATGTTTATGTACACTCTCAAACAACCCCAATGCAAAGATAAACTTACTATTATTTTTGTAATTTATTATATTGCATAACGTTACAGTTCAATTTTCTCTCTGCTTCCTGTTGGCACTACTAATAGTGTATACAAGGAGACCTAGGTATGAGCTCCTGGATCATTAAAAGGGTATCAGGAGGACTCTGGTAAAATTAAAACATTGTTGCTGCATATTCCATACACATTTGGTATAAATGAGAGATGTTTCCGTACTATCAGTGAAAACATGATGTCATTAGCAAAGACCTAATCTCACAAAGCCAGTATTTCCAACTCTTCCAGCTATATCCACTGGCGTTAGCATGTGACATTATGCTACTTGTTGCAGAGGGCTTGCTTACGCGGAATCAGCTGACTTATTATTTGGAATTTCTGTTAGCTGGGCTAATTCATCTCTACATGCCACAGCACTGGATGCCTCACATTTAAACAATGGGCTGCAAAAGTTGCTTCTCAGAAAACGCATTGAACAACTGAGCGATGAAAACTTGCTAATGCAGTTGGAAGCACACACTGTGCAAGAGCAGCAAATTGTTTCCTTGGTGGTTTTGACAACATTGCCTCCGAACATAATTGAATGTCATTCGTTTATATGTTTGCAAATGAGGTCCCAGTGACATTACACCTGGGAATGTGCACGCTCAGTTGTCTGTTTATGACAGAAGAGCCAGGCATATGGCCTGCGGACACAGTTTGGCCCCAGAGCTGTCGAGAAGCCCTTGTACCAGTGTTCAGCGGGTTGGCCTCGTCACTGTGAATCAGTTTTGTTAGAAGCAGAGCCCCCTGTCAATAAAGCAGGAAGCAGCTCTTCCCACTGCCAGCCCACCAAGCTACTCTGCCCTGAGATGGTAAGAGTCCTTGCGCATGCAAGAGAATGTCACATGCTATGTAAATAAAAAAAGAAAAAAACGAAGAGGCTTCAAGGTGAAGTGGAGGGTTGCTAGGAAGCCTGAACAAAGAGAAATTTAGAAGAGATTTCTAAAAAGAGAAATGTTGCATGGAAATCATGAGCACTTTCTTAACCCTTACCCTGTTATAGAGGGTGACTGTGGTGCTGTGGAAATCTCTGTTACCCCAATACCCTTTATTTCTTTCTCTTTGAAGGAGAAGGTTGAAACTGTATTTTTCTTTTTAAATTATTTTTTAAACAATTTCTCTTCAAGAGATATTGTCATGCTATTTTCCATAGTTCATGTTTAAAAAGGTATTCTTTTAAAGCAAGGAAACTGTGTTTAATTTGCTTTGGATGATTTTAAAGACACAGATATCAAATCAAAGCTGTTATTCAGCAGGCTCACTTTGACTGCTCATTTAGCATCATTCAGGTGACAGAGCTGTTATGTGATTTTCTGTTTGGAAAAGACCTTGAAATGCTCAGTCACTGACCACATGTTCAGGACTGTGTGTGGATGGGAATCTGTGTGTTCTGCATCCAATACATATTCAATACATGCTGCCACACAAAGGCAATGCTAAGTACAAAGGGAACAAAACCTATCCTTGATGCATTACTAAAGTGATAGAAAAACTGGCACAGAAAAGTCAAATTCAGCAAAAAGAAAATATGGTATTTGAGCTACAAATCAATTATGGGATCCAGAGAGGGTCTGTCAATCCCCTCACTGAAGTAAACAAAATAGTGAAAATAAAGTCTTCTTTATAAAGATCTCACCTAGAAGATGAACATGTACACCCATTGCTCATCCAAAGTTCTCCAAGGACCCAAGACCCAGGAGACACATATTCAGTGACAAGCCACAGACTTAAGTTTGCAGGGTAAACAACTGTCTATCTCATTCTTAGAATTTTACAATGCTTATTTTCTTATTAAACTCATCAAAAAGTTTCAAGAACAAATATTCACAACTATCTTCCACTTTTCTCACATATTTGACAAATGAATCTACTTCGCAGGATACTACATCATTCTTTAATTTAGAATCTTCTGAGTGTAGACTTGAGAATAAACAGAACAATGGGAAAGCCAACTTTCTCACCCACATTTGTTTGTGGTACACTGTCATTTCCTGAGAGGGGTGTCCAAAGTTCTGTCTTGAGAGGACAGTGCCACTTACGGACGTATTGGGCTGCATACCCTGCTACCCTGCTATTCATCCGACACAGCTTGAAGAGAACACAATTCTTCAAGACCCTCAAGAGTTGCATGGCTCATTATAAAGTGTAGAGGTCGCTAGCACAGTAAAATTAAAGCTAATGTTCATGTGTTACTCACTCACTGCTGCCTCAGATGGTTTGTCTTCAGCTACTAGCCTCATTCATACAGTGGAAGATTTCAAGAATCCCAGGGTTTGATGGTCACTGTGGAGAACTTTCTATATATACTTTGAGAATTACTGACTTTATTGTACTTTTCTTATTTTATTTTTCATCTGTCTCAATTTTGGATCAATTTCTCAATTTTAAATATTTAAAGTAACATAAATAAGTACTTTTAAGAATTAAAAATTTTAACTTGTACATTTTTGCTTCTCGACTTCATCAAATCTTTTCTCCTGCTTGTATTCACTATGAAAAATAATTTTACTTTCTTTCTACTTCTATTTCCTATATGGAATGACACATTTAATTGTAGAGAACTACATTAGCACTTTGTTTACAGCAACATTGAGGAGGTCACCATTGCTTCACCCACATTCTTCCTCAACAGTACATGCATGAACAGATGGCTGCTCTGTTTCACATATCGTTAACAAAAATTCACCATCCACACTTAACTTTACTCTTTTGATTGTATTCTTTAGGTATGGACAAATGATAATGTTTATTCACCATTTATCATTTATTCAATATTATTAATGAATTAAATATGCAATTTAATAATATTTATAGAATATACAAATAATTGAATAATATTCTAATAATTTCACTGCTCTAACAATTCTATGTGTTCCGCCTCTCTGTATTCATTCCATTGCAACATCAAAAGTAAAATTTGTTTGTAAAACATTGTGTCTACTGGAAATCTCTCTTATTCTGTATCTAGATAGTTTACTAGTACAATGAAAAATTGTAAAGTACCTAATCTTGACTCTGAGAAACCATAAAAGCTTAAAGTGCTTTCTGAACCACCAAAGATTAAATTACACACAGCATAATCTTATTTTTAGTACATCTGATTGCTCTCTAATTATATAAAAATAACACAAACTCACAAATGCTATAAATACAGAAATATATACCCTTGATTATAAGACAATTTCAGCTTATATAGTTTAAATTTATTTGCCAGGACATATGCTTTAAATTAATAATAAACATTGAATCTAAAGTGTGTTCTGGACTATGGTCAATGCTCTGGTTGTTCCGGTTGTGCACACGCAAAGAGGATGGGCAGCCTAATGGTGGTACTGCCTTGTAATATTAGCCACTCAGACAGTAGGTCTCCACACATGAATGTCCCAGGGCTTTGTGTTTGGCTCCAAATACTATCTACTTGACTATATCACAACTGTTTTATTCTTATGCGAGGCTAGATCAAATTAAATTTATTATGCTTTTATGTTTTCTTTCCTGTTATAGCTCACTGTGTATACAATGTTTTTAGAACGCAAGATTGGGGCTTTCAATTTAGAGTTCAAAAGCCTTCTTCCAACCTGAAAAAATTAATTTTGTGAATGATTTAAGCATCTATATTCTAAAAGTACATCTGCTTTCTCACAGTAAATACATGACTTTAGAATAATTTAAAGGGCCTTTGAAAGTTTTTTTTTTTAAATCAGTGAAATATACCAATAAAAACAGACAATATGCTTAGGGGATTCAAAGTAGGTTAAGATATCAAAATATGAATTCCATTTTAAACAGATTCTTGTACTAAATTTAGGATTTTAGCATTTTGACACTGATAAATAGTGCTGTGGGGTTCCTCAATCAGATAGGAACACCTGTTAGTGAGGCTCAAATACCTGAATTAAAAAGTAGTTTTGATATTTCAGTTATTAGATTAAAATCAGAAACCTTTAAACACACAATAATTTATGTGGGCTTCTTTGTGTGGGGGACGTTTAAAGCATAAATCGACTCAGTTTGATTCTTGAAAGCTTCCAAATTGAAAGCTTTAAGTGTCTGTACCTTGGCCACAAGGTGCAATTTTATTCCATATCAAATAGAGAAGTCAAAAAGTAGACTATGCTATCATGCTGTTAAGACATAATGAGAATATTTAACAATTCTTTTAAATAAACTCTTAAATGGAAATCTTCATAAATAATAAAAATATTCTGGTGGTATGATTTGACCTTTATAGTCACGTATGAGAGAGGAGTCCAATTCATTATTCATCCAGGTATTGCCTATTACAAAATAATAGTGGCTCTGAGATTTCTATATAATCATGAGGAAGATCTGCATGCAGCCCAGGCTCTATAATGTAAATGAGAGCTTACAAAAACCAATGAGTTGAATAACCTTAATGATAAACAGCACATAAAGATGGTTTTTAATTGATGGAAAGTGAAGGCATTTTAGGAATGTTGTGTGTGGGGTTAGGAAGCAGGCTGAGATAAGTAGGTGCCTGCTGTAAGCATGGGAACCTGAGTTCAGATCACAGGCACCCCAGGAAACTCCAGGCATGATGAAGGAGATCTGAAAGCGGTGAGGACTGGCTGTATAGAAATAGGCTCAGAAATCTCGTCATTCAGTCTAGCCAATCAGTGAGCCCTGGGTTCTGTAAGTGTTCTTGTTTAAAAAAAAATTGAAGAAAACAGTGAAAGATGCCCAATGCCAACTTTAGCTGCTACATGTATCATCATCATCATCATCATCATCATCATTATTTTATCATCATTATTATTTGGAAGTATTGCATATAAAGAATTTCTCTCACTTACATTAAAGTATTAAAATATTTTAGATTAAAACATGTTTTACTTCTATAAATATTGTAAAAATTATCTCCAATCTCTGGTTCTTAGGAAAAGATTGAAGCAGAAACTTCTGCTTACAAGTTCTTCTTAGACAGCCATATGAAATATTTACTAGAGATCAGACAGGGAAACTCCTTCTAAGTCAAAAGATTTTATTTGCAATTTGAACTTTCCGAATACGATAGTGCCACACCCACATTTATTTTACTGAGATTGAGGCTTCAAATCTAAGCAATACCCTGCTTGCTCTATGTGCTGGGGGGCAGGGGATAGCACTGATGGACAAGCTTTACTAGAGTAAATTGAAAAGACACTGGAAATGGATAGAGAGACAGAGAAAGGTGACAAATATTTTTGAGTGGATTCTGCAACAAGGCTTGGCAGTAATGGGTAAACATTAAAAATAGGTTAGGAGAACATGAGTGAAAATGGTCAATCTTAAAATACTTTCCACTGCTTTCTAGGCTCAATTCTTTCTTTGCTTAAAAGAAAAATGATGCGTCAATCCTGTTACTGGAAGGACTGAGGCTGGTCCTGAGACCTAAAGCAAGGTCTGAAACTCACCAAACCATCTCCACATGGGTTTCTTTCTCTTTGCCTCAGTCTGGGCAGCACTGCACTGCCCTTAAATCAGGGCTCTTAAATCAGGATCTTTTGCAAATGTGAATATCCTTAGGTTGGGAGAAATGAGTTCCCACTGTGTGTGCATTTCGGAACACCATGCAGCCACGGAGTGCTTCAGCATAAACAAAACAAAAGAGACAATCCAACTCATGGACAGCAGCCAGCACCTTTTGTAACCCTTGGAAATCTCCATAATTCTGCCTCACATGAGAGTCCCGCACAAGGTATGAGAATCTAGGTCACCATTTGAAAGGCAAGGAAAATTTTAGGGTCACTTGCATAGGAGTAATGTAGCATTATAATAAAATTCTTTGGGAAAATAAATAAAAGATGATTAACCTAGTCAGAATCAATTAGAAATTTAGGTCCGGTCTATTCTGTGATGTGAATTCTACTCAGTATTTATATGAAGAACACAGTCTAAAATTATATCAGAAAACATAAATAAAAAATAGGCAATTTTCAAATATTTCTCATGTGTACTTTTCAATCTTTAAAAATAGATTGTGCTGCAAAACTTTTATAAATAAGCATGGATATCTTTGTAATGTATATGAAGTAAAAGAATGAAAAACATTTATTTGTTATACAATAACCTCATTTCATTGATGTTATCTCTTTGAAATATATATTTGCTCATTTATTCCTCTGTGTGTATGTGTGTGCATGAGTGTATGCCATGCAGAGTGAAAGTATCTTGCAGAAGTCAGAAGGGGGTGTCAGAGTCACCCAAACTGGGTGTTGGGAACTGAACACCTTTGTCCTTTGGAAGAGCATCAAGCCCTCTTATCCACAAAACCCTTAGGAAGTACTTTCATTTCAGTTGTTGTCAAAAATTAAAATGTATATCCAAACTGGAAATTATAAGGTATGCATTCCAAATATTTGCATGTTTGTAAGAATCCAAAGACTCAGCCCCTCCTTTCACAAAAAAAAAAAAATGTTGAGATATACAAAAGTAGTGATGGTTTGGATGAAGTCGGAAAAGTCAGTCAAGTAAAAAAATGCTGTTTTCTCATTCAGTCTATTAACAACATGCCCCAGGACCCTTTCGACAGACACCCCTCCCACACACACACACAAATACCACACCTGATTGTCTTCAAGACAAATTTTCTGGGTTTCTTTCAAACCATCTTCTTCCGCCAGCCTGACTCAGTCATTCCAGTGTGGAAGAATGGGCTGGTCTCCCATCCTTCCCATGCCCAGGTGCCGTCACCGCGATCTTCTGTGAAGTGCTAACTGCTCGAACCTTTTTTCTTTTTGCATATTCCAAACTCTGCAATAAGAGCCATTAAAAAAACTCATTTAATTTCAATTTATAAAGTAAACAAAATTGAAAAGATGCCACCGATAGTGAAATAGAAACTGAAAATACTGTCCTTCTAGGTGACTTTACGCCTTATTATAAAATTACTTCATCAATTAAGTCTTCTTATCAAAATGCTTTCTTTGAACCTGGAGTCAGCATCACTGGCCTGATTACATGGAGAAAGACAAAACAATACCATATTTTCTGATTATATTCTTCAAGTATTTCTTCCAAAAAGTCCACTGCAGAGATATGCTTCATAAATATTCTCTACATTTATGTATTTCTTGTGGGATTCAAAATATTTAAATCACATTTTAAACATTATTTCAGAAAATGAGTTTGGAAGTAGCACCAGGAATTTCATCTAGAAATACAAAAATAGATAAAAATGGTTAAATGGAAAATGTATTGGGAAAGATTGGTGGATGGCCGGCTGGGAGCATTTCAAGGGTGAATTGTGTAGGGAATAGTGAGAAAACTCACTCATATAATGCCATGAGAACTCCTTGAGAGAAATTCTGGATGCATTAAACCAAGTGGGAAAGATGAGGATACAGACCTATACTAGCACCTGAAGCATAAGAGGTAATTAGAAAGGTCAAAGTAGAAAGGTCAAGGGCAGAATTAAAAAAAAAAAATACATCCTAGGAGAACAATGCACAGTGGTTTGGAACTTTTTTTTTTTTATCACATTGCCATTTAGATACACTGAACATCCAATAGTACTAAAGCTTAGAAACTTGGTGGTGTGGATTCCAGAGACATCAGCCTATAAAGCAAACCTTGCTGGAGAAGAATCACTCACTAGGCATGTTAAAGAATGTCACTTGAATGACAGTTGCAGCAGGAAGTCATGGGAAGCAGGAAGCAGTCATCAGGAAGAGCTTTGTGTAATCACTGGGGCAGATGTGGATTTTTGAAAGGACAGTCTTGTTGTACTCTTTAAAAATTCCTGAAGGAAAACAAGACCAAAAATAGGGTGCCCACCTCAAAAGCTTTTACAGTGGTCCCAAAGGTTCCAATCAAGGTTGCAGAGGAGTGACTACTGGGAGGAAGGAACGGGCAGATATGAAAGGCATTTAGGAAGCGTATCAACAGGGTGCACAATGAACTCCGTGAGGTATAGGAGATTCAAAGATGCTATGTCTCAGTCTGTCCAGGATGCGTCCCTCTGAAAGAAGACACATTTTGCTAGCAAAGATATTTCAGCTATACAACTGGCATGTTAATCCTTGCTGTGCAATACAGGCCTAACTAATGGTGTTGAAATAACACTTATAAGTGGATACTAGACTTATATGATAGGATAAACATACTAAAATCTGTACACCTAAGGAAATTAAACAGGAAGGAGGACCCTAGGTAAGATGATCAATCCTCACTCAAAAAGACAAATGGGATGGACACTGGAAGTAGGAGAAAAGAAGAAACAGGACAGGAGCCTATCATACAGGGCCTCTGTATCAAACCAGGTATTGAGACTCATAACCAAACTGTGGGCAGAGTGCAGGGAATCATACAAAATAAGGAGTTATTAAGACCTAGTAAGGACGGAGCTCCACAAGGACCAGATATATATGGGCACAGAGTCTTTTCTGAGATTGATTCTCCAACCAAGGACCATACATGGATATAATCTAGAACCCCTGCTTAGTATCCAAGTGGGTTCCCTAGTAAGGGGAACAGGCACTGTCTCCTCCACACCCCAATGGAAGGAACAACCTAGCTAGGCCACAGGGGAGGACATTACAGCCAGTCCTGGTAAGACCTGATAAGCTAGGGTCAGATGGAAGGGGAGGAGGACCTCCCCTATCAGTGGACTTAGAGAGAGGCAGGTAGGAGATGAGGTAGGGAGGGTGGGATTGGGAAGGAATGAGGGAGGAGGCTACATCTGGGATACAAAGTAAATAAACTGTAATTAATATAAAAATAAAAACACAGGACTGGACTGAAATAAAGAGGGATGTGCTGATAGCTTTGGAAAGAAAGAATCAGTCGTGATTTGGGGAAACTAAGATACACGTAAGTGTGGGAAGTAACTATGCCAGGTCTGGCTGGTTGCACTCAGAACGAGAACTTTAAGCTCCTGGATTCAGAAGCGGGAATCCTTCTAACGATAAGTGCCCAAGTGACCATCAAGTGGTTTGCTGGAGTGGAGATGAGGTGAGAGCCCTTGGGAGGAAGCACTAGCTGCTCAACTCACCCCGTGGTTCCCTGGGATTAGTTGCAGAACACCTATACCTGAGGAGTATGTCCACGCACACAGGAGCTCATGGTGAGAGCCTATGAGAGCACAGTGGTTAAGCCGGCTGCCATGGGCTGTGGAGGCACCGGTGTTCTGAAAGCGAAGAGATGGCTCACTATAGTCAAATCAACAGATGAAAGCCTCTAATACAGGACTGCTGGAACCAGAGACAAGAACTTGATTTATAACACGTTCAATTAGCATATTTATATTCACCACTTTTGTGTTGAATTGAAGCTTAGTACAAAATGTTGACATTGATAAAACATTAAAATATTTTAGTATTTCTATAGATAAGGACTAATAAAGTTGTTCTTAGAGAAGAGGTAAAACCTATTCTAACTTCAGAAGATCGAGTAAAATATAAAGTAGAGAAGCTTTATTATCTACTAATAAAATATTTGATATGCTTCAATTTAAACCCTGACTCTGACTCTTCCTGGCCGTGAGTCCTTGTTCAAATCAATTAGGCTTTCTAGCCATAAAAGTTCTCATTTGTGTTATAAGAATATTAATAGTCATTTTTACAAAATGTAAGCAATTTAAAAGCTTTTGTCTTATAGTAATTGGTTGAAGTTTTAGCACTAAAAATATTAATCATCAAAATGACAAAGATTATAGAACGTAGAAATTATAAGCAGAGACGGGATTTCAATCTTAAAAAAGAAATTAAACATAATAGAAAAGGTAATTATGATATGTCAAATCTTAGCAAATGTTGTCATCAGAATAGATTAAATGGTAAAATCCATTAGTTTAAGCAGCATTTGCCTTTGTCTGTTTTTGTTTATCTTTTCTCATTTATTAGAACAGCGAATTTTGTTTTCCTGCTCTCTTGAATTTGGATGTGGCCAGTGATAGGTTCTGGTCAATAAAATGCGAGTGAAGAAGCTCTTAAGAAAAGCATTTAATTTCAAGGGTTTAAGTCTCCAGTTTCCTGCTTTTCCTGTTGTGAGAAACATCTAACACTGTGGTTGAGTTCGAATCGAATATATTCATTCAATTAACCTGGTTGTTTCAGCCAAAGATCCCTAAACCAGCTTCACTGAACACAAACAATAACCGTAATGGGTGCTGTTTGTTGCTTCAACAAACTTTAAACTATATTACCTGCTGGAGTTTTCTATCAGAAACGAGACAATAGTGAGAGGAAGAAAGGTCATCTTTCTTCATATATCAAGAAGAAAGTGGGAACATTGAGATTGCATATAATAAATTATTGCATCATTTTGTTCTAATGAATATTGATGAAACAGTGCATTTATGTGCTCACGTTTGTTCATTTTCTTTCATATATGTACATTTAAGGTTTTTTTTAAATGTGCATTTGTAGATGCACATTGATCCATGTTTGTACTGGTACAGGAATAACATGGTGGCTTGTGTAAGTCAAAGGACTACCTCAAGTGTCTGTCCTTGGGTCCCACCTTATTTAGGAAAGGTCTGCTATTTGTTGGTATGTACCCCACACTGTCTGGGTAACAAGTTTCTGAGGATTCTTTTGTATCAACATTCTTTCTTTCTGTAGGAACACTAGGATTGGAGATGTCACTACCATATTCAGCTTTACATGTGCCCTGGGGATTTGAACTCAGGTTCCCATGCTTCCTCAACAAGTGTGTTATTCACTGAGTTCTTTTCCCAGCCCTTAAAATAATTTTCTAAGATGTTAGTGTTACATCTCTCTTTTTGTTGTCTTTCCTCGATAAATGCTCATGACCTCAGGGAAAACATGGAGTACAAACACAAGCTTAACATAAAAGAACTAATAGAAATATCAGTGTCCTATGTGTACTTAAAAGGATGATGAAAGTTACCGTTGGGAGTGGAAATGAAATGATCATACAGAATTCAGCATTCTTAGTGGGTAGCTTGATGGACAGTTCTTCTCTAATAGACAAAAGCAGGATTTCTGGAGGAAGTCAGATATTACGATTGAATAAATAATGGAAGAGATCCAGAAAACAAGAAGTTTCTAGAAATGAATTGAGACTGGAAAGGGGTATGTCGCTGAGATGGTGATGATTGTAGAAGTGCAGCCTGCAAGCTGGGACATATGCTTCTAGGTGTGAACTTCAGGAAGTGAAGTGTGTCACTTTGATACTGTGTACAGATGATACCCAAGCTTCTGCAGTGGAGTGAGCCTTCCTTCAGGAATGCTTGCACAGTTTTCTGATTCTGCATGCTAAAGATTTAGGCAGAGAGGTTACTTTCCTCCTTGTGGCGGCATTTGAGTCTCAGAAAGGCCCCTGGCACTCAGTGTTTCGAACTGAAAATGAGCAAGTACAAAAGATAGCTACAAAAAATTTGGAGTGCTTCTCAGAGATGAGAGGCTCCTAAAAAGAGGAGTGGGCAGGAAGCCTGAGTCGACAGTTTAGGAGTGTCTACCCACTCACCACCTATGGCAAGAGGGATCCCTTTGACTGCTAATTGGCTCAGTTAATCTCCACTGCTTAAAACACTCTCACACCTTCCTCTTTCTTTTGAATGGAAAACCTGGAAGCACTTCAGGATAATGAGATAAAGTGAACCATAAGACTGTAAATAAAATGAAGTGCGACCCCTATCCAGCTGTCCTTTCCCTTCATCCAGCTCTGCAGAGCAACCTGCCGCCATTGCTACCTCTTCCTCCCTTCCTCCCAGTTGACAAGTTTCACACATTTGAGTACGTTCACACTAAGAATGTTCTCCCTTCCTTTCTTTTAGTTAAATTCACTTCTCATTTTCAACCACATATTACAGTCTATTTTTTATGAAATCTTGTAGAATGAGATCCTCCTGCAGTGGGTTGGGTACCACTTAGTATCTGTTTTTGGAGCAATTGTCAGAGTAATTGTTTATACATGAGTTATTAACAGATGTCTGTTTTCCTTGATAGGACCTAAACACCATGAAGACAAGAGACCACATGTTATTATAATTAAGCGTGCCTCATCAGTGCTTACTGACATGTTAAGCAGACCAAACAAAGGCTTCTCATGCATTTGGATGAATTAATTAAAACTGCAGAACGGGACAATGAAGTGCAAATGGACCAGCACGCTTGTTGAGTACACCTCCAAGTTTAGCATTAAAGAAAAGGTATCGGGTTAGGTAGAAATGGTAGAGGTTGTCTTTAAAATCTTGCAAATACATGCAATATGATGTCAGCATCTCCAGGAAAGAAAACGACATCACAGTGACCCTCATGAGAATTTCATCTTGCCAATGTGCACAGAGAAACTATAGAACTGAACTTTGGGAAACTATGAAGAAAGAGCTTAGTAACTTTTGGCCTAATTCAGATCTTATATGGTATACCATTCTTTGAGTATTCATATTGCTTTTGATTGATCCCTCAGAACATATAGTCCATTTTTGCTGGTTATATTTTGAAGAGGTCTTAGTGTTCTTTTTTCCCCAGTAGCTATGAATATCAAATAATATTTCTAATGATTTAGAATGCATAAATGTCTCATGTTGTCTTTTGATCATCAACAGTTATAGAAAATAAGAGTATCAGTTTGGAAGATAGGGCAAGATGCACTAAATGGACCTTGATACAACAAGAACAGTTTTATTTGAAATTATCAAATATCTTTCTGGGGTTGTTTTCTATGTGCCAGCTTGCATCTATCATAAAGAGAGAATAGAATTGGGGAAAAATACAGTGCTGCTTTTACAGTAATTTGAATCAACCTTATGTGAATCCTGAAAAGTTATTTAGAAAGTTTAATGATGTCAATATCTAAATCATTCCATGCAGGATTCACAATGGGAGTCAGTGCTCAGAACTTAAGTGTGAGTGATGTGTTCTTTTCAAGATTAATTCTAATAGATATGGAATCTGATCACCAAGGAGCTATACATTTTTAAAGTTTTAAAATATTAAAAGTTGTTTTTATTTTATAAATAAAAATTGTTTAAAAATCAAGCATTTTAGCTTTTCAATATAAAGTTTCTGCTATGATTTCAAAAAAGAATAACAGAGAATGACTGCATTAATGAAGCATTCAAGTTGGAATGATAACAGATGTGCAGTGAAAATACCAAAAGGACATTTGCTCAACTATCTTCATAGCAGCTTTGTTTGCAATAGCCACAACCTGGAAACAACCTAGATGGCCCTCAACTGAAGAAAAGATAAAGAAAATGTGATACATTTACACAATGCAATGCTACTCAGCTATTAAAAACAAGGAAATCATGAAACGTGCAAGAAAATGAATGGAACTAGAAAATATTATCCAATTTGAGGTAACCCAGACCCAGAAAGACACAAATGGTATGTACTCACTTCTAAGTGTATATTAGCAGTAAAGTGCATGATAACCATGCTAATAATCCACAGACCCAAAGAAGCTAAGTAACCAGGAGGGCCACAGGGAGGATGCTTGAATCTCCCTCAGAAGGGGAAATAAAATAGACACTTGAAGTAGGTGGAAGGAGGGAATTCAGTAGGAAAGGGAGTGGGAGGGTTACAGGGGTGGAGCTAAGGTGTAGGGACAGGAGAAAGCACTAGAATATAGAACAGAAATTGGTAGGGGAGGACATCTCCGGGACAGGAAAGGCTCCTGGGAGTCTTTGCAGGTGACCTTAGCTCCTAGCAGCAGGGCATATGGCGCCTGAGGTCTCCACTTCGTGTAGCCAGGTGGGACATTCAGTGGAGGGAGGGAGCATCAACACAACCATAAAACGTTCTACCGAAACCTGGTCTCAGCTACAAGAAGTGTAGGGATAAAAATGGAGCAGAGATTGAGGGAATGGCCAACCAATGACTGGGCCAAACTGAGACCCCCTTCATGGGAGAGGCCCAACCCCTGACACTATTAATGATGTTCTGCTATGTTTGCAGATAGTAGAATAGCATAACTGTCTTCTGAGAGGCTTCATCCAGCAGCTGATGGAAACAGATTCAGAGACCCACAGCCAAACAATAGCCCTAGCTCCGGAAGTGGAAGAAAGATCGAGGGAGCGGGAAAGATCAAGGGTACCAGCCAAAGACCTACAAAGTACACTAACCTGGGTTCATGAGGGTACACAGAGACTGAGCCATCAACCAAGGAGTATGCATGGGCTGTAACTAGGTCTCCTACACATATGTAGCAGACGAGAAGCTTGGTAGTCACGTGGGTCCCCTGACAACGGGAGTAGGGGCTGTCTCCGATTCTGTTGCCTGCCTTTGAATCTCTTTACCCTAGCTGGGCTTCCTTGTCTGGCCTCAGTGGGAAAGGATTGCTTAGTCATTCTGCAACTTGAGGCGCCAGGGTGAGTTGGCATCCCTTGGAGGGCTCCTACTTCTCTGAGGGGAAGGAAAGAGGAGAATGGGGTGGGGTAGGGGTTGCATGAGGTTGGGACTGGGATGAGGAGGGAGACACCTTGAGTCAGGCTGTAAGGTGATTAAATAAATAAATGGAGATTTTTTAAATTTGGGGTACATTTAATACAAACTATAGATTGGATCGTGAATGTGGCGTATTTTGGAATATAAGCATCCTTGAGAACTCAAGCCTGAACAACAATCGGAACAGGACTTCACGCTGTGGAATATTTTAAACATGTTTTGTACTTTTCTCATACTGAAAGTATATTTCTTATTTTATATCCGGGTAGGTGAATGGTACTAAATTTATTTACATAAAGGTTGTGTGAAGCATTTATCATTCATTTTGCTTACGTTGAAAAACACTTGTTTTATTCTAAAACAGAATCTTAGAAAATGCAGATTTAAAAATATTGATGTACTGGGCACAGCAAGCAGTCTTATGCAGTCTTAAAAGTAACTGGTCTTTCATAGTCTAACCATGTGTAATTTTCTGGTACCAAAGGCCACCCTTCTTATTTTTATTTTTCCTAGAAGCTAACTTCTAAAAAGAAGTGATTAGGTAAGCTGCTTGAAAGGATGACTGATATAAGCAAACATTTCTCAAGGAAATGTTGGAAGGAGAAACTGTCAGTGCTAACCTATCTTAGTCACAGATCTTACGAGTAATGAACTTCTCTCAAAAAACCACAGGTTTCCAAGGCCGCCCAATTTTACTTCTGTGGGACACATAACAAGAAGAAATTAAGAAGAGTTTTGTAATTTAAGGAAAAGTTCTAAAAAATGGTTTGGTTTAAATGATGCTATGTGGATACCATGATTGATAAATGAGGTTTCAGAGTTCACTATATACCTTAACCAGAATTACCTGCCTGGCATCATAAATGCATATATACATATATATATATATACATAGGATATATATATATATATATATATATAATACATAGGATATAAATACAGTGGTGTGATAATTTTCATATATAAAACATAGGAATGCTCAAGAAAGATTTAAAACTACAAAACATTGAATTTAAATTTTGAATAAAGGTCTATCAGTTTGGTTGGTTTTAGGCCATAAATATTTCAAAGACAGTGTATTTAATTTGTTATTATATTATTCATTATTATTCACTTTGTATCCCAGATGTGGCTCCCTCCTCCCGGTCCTCCCTCTTCTACACCTATGCCCCTCTCCTAATTCACTGACAGGGGAGGTCTTCCTCCCTTATCTGTCCCTAGCCGATCAGGTCTCATCAGGACTGGTTGCCTGCCATTGTCTTTCCTTGTGGACTAGCAAGGCTGTACACCCCCCCCCCAAAGGGTGAGGTGATCAGAGAGCCTGCCAGTTCATGCCAGAGACAGCCCCTACTCTCCTTGCTAGGCAACCCACTTGGAGACTGAATGTATGGGCTACATCTGAGAAGTCCTCCCATGCATAATTCTTGGTTGGGGTATCAGTCTCTGCAGGGCCCTCAGGGCCCAGGTTTTTTGGCTCTGTTGGTTTCCTTTTGGAGCTCCTGTCTGCTCCGTGTATTTCTATCTTCCCCTTGTTTCATGAAATTCCATGCCCTCTGCCCAAAGTTTGGCTATGAGTCTCAGCCTCTGCTTCAATAGTAAAGTCTTTCAGTGGTAGGCTCCTGTCCTGTTCCCTGTCTTCTCCTGCTTCCAATGTCTACCACATTTGCCCTTCTGAATAAAGTCGGACCATATTCCCTAGGTCTTCTTCGTGTTTAGCTTCCTCGGAAGTATAGATTTTACTTGGCGTCTTTAGGTGTACAGATTTTAGAATGTTTATCCTATAATATATGTCTAATATCCACTTATAAGTGAGTATATACTTTGTGTGCCTTTCTGCTTCTGGGATACCTTACACAGGATGATCTTTTCTAGTTCCCACCATTTGCCTGCAAATTTCGTGATTTCCTTGTTTTTAATTGCTAAGTAGTAAGTATTCCGTTGTGTAAATGTACCACAATTTCTGTATCCATGCCCTCAGTTGAGGGGCATTTGGATTGTTTCCAGCTTCTGGCTATTATGAGTAAAGCTGCTACAAACATGATTGAGTAAATATCCTTGTTATATACTTGAGCATCTTTTGAATATATGCCTAGGAGTGACATAGCTGGATCTTGAGGAAGCCCTATTCCTAATTGTCTGAGAAAATGCCAGATTGACTTCCAAAGTGGTTGTACAAGTTTACATTCCCACCAACAATGGAGGAGGGTTCCCCTTTCTCCACATCCTCTCCAGCATGTGTTGTCACTTGAGTTTTTGGTCTTAGCCATTCTGATGGGTGTAAGGTGAAATCGCAGAGTTGTTTTGATTTGCATCTCCCTGATTACTAAGAACATTGAACATTTCTTTCAGTATTTCTCTGCCATTTGATATTCCTCTATTGAGAATTCTCTGTTTATCTCTGTACACATTTTTAATTGGATTACTTTGTTGGTGCTTAACTTCTTAACTTCTTTATATATTCTGGATATTAGCCTTCTGTGAGATAGAGGGTTGGTGAAGATCCTTTCCCAATCTGTAGGCTGTCGTTTTGTTCTGATGACAGTGTCCTTTGCTTTACAGAAGCTTTTCAGTTTTATGAGGTTCCATTTATTGACTGTTGATCTTAGAGCCTGTGGTGTTCCATTCAGAACACCAACAAGTGTTCCATTCAGAAAGTGCTAGGCTCTTCCATACTTTTTCTTCTAACAGATTTAGTGAGTCTGGTTTTATATTGAGGTCTTTGATCCACTTGGACTTTAGTTTGTGCAGAGTGATGAATATGGATCTATTTGCATTTTTCTACATATAGACATCCAGTTTGATCAGCACCATTTGCTGAAGATGCTATCATTTTTCCATTGTATTATTTTGGCTTCTTTGTCCAAAATAAAATATCCATAGGTATGTGGGTTTATTTCTGGGTCTTTGATTTGATTCCATTGATTCTCCTGACTGTCTCTCTGCTAGTACCATGCAGTTTTTATTACCGTTGCTCTATAGTATAGCTTGAAATCAGGGATGGAGATACCTCCAGAAGATCTGTTATTGTACATGATTGTTTTAGCTATTCTGATTAGTTTTGTTTTGTTTTCCATATGAAGTTGACAATTGTTCTTTCAAGTTCTATAAAGAATTGTGTTGGTATTTTACCGGGAATTGCATTGAATCTGTAGATTGCTTTTGTCAGGATGGCCATTTTCACCATGTTAATCCTACTGATCCATGAACATGGTAGAGCTTTCCATCTTCTGATAACTCAAAGACAGTATTTTTATTCAAAAATAATTTATAAAACAAATGAAATAAAGGTATCCATAATTAATACTTAATTTTACTTACCTTTAGATTCAATTCACATATAATTTTGTCCAAACCTAACTAGAAGATATACATATATATATATATACATATATATATATATATCACACAAACATTATATTTGGTTTTTCAGGACAAAGTTTCTGTGTGTAGCCCTAGATGTTTTGGACTCACTTTGTAAACCAGGCTGGCCTGGAACATCTCAGAGATTCATGTGCTTCTGCCTCTTAAATGCTGGAATTAAAACCATGCGTACCCATACCTGACTGACTAGGAGAATTATTATACTAAGAAATACAATGATAACACTGTAAATTATTCAGTTACAGTATATGTGTATGTGTATTAGTGAGTAAGCATTGCTACACTTCTAATTTTGTCTTGTCTCCATTAAATGTAAGCAGGGTATTTTGTGTAAAAGAAATTCCAGTTTAAGTAGTGTTGTGCTCTTTGAAGAAGTTCTATGTGTTTTAATTAAGGTCTTACCATAACAAATGAACCTCTTTAGGGTTTATTAAAATCTACATTTTGATCTTCATTTCTACAGCTCTTTCATTGTAAATCTCAACAAACAGTTGAGTTATAACAGTTTTGTCTTTCTCTCTACAGATTATTACTGCTGCATCCTCTTTTTCTCTCTCTGTACCCTCAACTCATTGCAATTCATCCAATGAGACTCTCAAAGCTGCTTCCAGGAGATCCCTTACTTGTAACACTATTTTATCTGTTACTGCCTATCTGAGGCATGTAACAAGGATTCTTGACTAGTGTTTGAAATACTGGTTTCATATATTCTTCCCATTTCCTAAAGGTTAAAGGAAGAGGATAGACTGAAACCCGGACTGGGTTAGAATTTGAGATCCTCCTATCTCTTGAGTGTCTAGGGGTAAATTTTTGATAATGTTTGTTAATTTTGATTTTTGATTTGCTTCTGACTTTATTGTGTGGCCCAAGCCATTATATGATGCGTTAGGTAAATTGCTGTACTGTGTTTGTTCTCTTTATGTAATGTTTGTGTTTTATCGTTGGTAACAACAACACAGGGGTTTAATGAGATGAACTGTGAAGTTTCTTATTTATCTGTGTCTGATGAGATTGAAAAGCAAATAGAAAATGCCCACTTAAAAAGCTTGTACAACTCGAGCCAACCCCTAACACCATTAATGATAGCCTGCTATGTTTACAGACAGGAGCCGAGCGTAACAGTCCTCTGAGATGCCCTGCCCAGAAGCTGATGAAAACAGATGCTCAGACTCACAGCCAAGAATTAGGCAGAGCTCTGAGAGTCCTGGAGTGTGTATGTGTTGGGGGTGGGGATGACTGAAGAATCAGGAGAGGACAGGGAATCCACAAGAGGACCAACAGGGTCAACTAAACTATACCGAGGAATGCTTGCAGAGACAAAGGCACCAACCAAGGAACATGCATTACTGGACCTGGACCCCCTACACATGTGTAGCTGATGGGCACTTTGATCTTCCTGAGGGTCTCCTAGTAAGCTGAATGGGTGCTGCTTATGGAATGGACTCTGCCTGCTATTGCTTGCTTCCCCCTAGTGGGGTGCTTTGCCTGGCCTCAGTGTATGAAAGTAAGTTCAGGCCTCATATGACTTGTTATGGTGGGATGGTTGAAGGCCTGGGTTTCCCCTGGGAAGGAAAGATAGGGAAAGAAGATGGAAGATGGAACTGGAGGAAAGGAAGTAGGGCTCTATGATCGATATGTAAAGGGAATATATAAATTAAAACAAAGAAAAAAAAGCTTGTACAACTCCCTGAAGAGTCTCAAAGGTCAGGAATCTGCTGAACTTCTTCAGTCAGTATGAAAAACGAGTTTTCCACAAAAGTTTAATATTTCACAAAGTACTTAAAATTTATAACTATAATTTCTTCTATGTAATTCATCTAAAAAGGATTTCTTTGCATCCAAAATAATCTTTCAGTTATATCTAACAAGCTGAATTACTCTTTTTACATGAGTTTCTGTGAGCATCATTTATAAGTAAATTTATTTCATTATAGTTTGAAGATAACTAGCTATAGGTGTATTTTCATTTCTTCACTTTCTTTACTTATTAAGTAATATTCCCTTTACATTGCTTTTATTTCAATGACTTTTACTGTTTCTGGTTAGTATTATAAAAGGTTTTTAAGTTTACAACAACACCCACGTTAGCTGACTTCACTTGGGTTGTCATAGGTTAAACTGAAGATGTTGAGGGCAGGGGTCGATCGCTAAGTCGGTAAGTCTGCTACTATATGAGTTTGCATCCCAGAACCTGTGTAAGAGCCAGGCATGGCTGTACATGTCTGTAATTCCATTTTTATTTTATATTAATCACAGGTTATGTACTTTGTATCCCAGCTGTAGCCCCCTCCCTCAGTCCCTCCCTATCCTCCCCTTCCCCCCCCCCCCAATTCCATTTTTAAGAGATGAGACAGGTGGATCTTCAGATCTCTCTGATCTGGCAGACTTGCCAATTGGTGAGCTCTGGGTTCAGAGACAAAGCTTCTCTCAAAAGATATAGTTGAGAATAGTGGAAGAAGACTTGTGAAGAAGACTTCTGGCCTTTATATGCACTGGCACATGAAGATACACGCATCTCCTCGCTCATATCTGTACACACACACAGCACACATGCATGCACATATTCAAGATGTTGTTCAGACATATACTTGCTTCCCAGTATACCCTCTGAATACACTGAGGAAAATTCTACTTGCTTGTGGAGTATACTTTCTAGTTACAGCAGGACTGAGGTTTGCTGCTGTGGACTGTTACCTGTCCGCTCCTCTTAGCTTTCCCGGACCACACACTTTGATCGCCCTTCTACCCGTGCCCCTCCTACAATGTTTTCCATCTTATGATGATTTCTATTTGTGATCCCAGTGTTAACGAGCTCACGTGATTGGGTCAGGCACATCATCTTACGCACCTCGCTTAAGGTGAGCAATACAGAACCTACTTGGCAGCATCTGAACTGATTTAGGTAAAACTTAAGAGATTGTATAATTTCTGAGACAGAATTCTCTAGAGTTGCACAGAATTTTGCCTCCCACATCTCTATATGTAGAATGTTTACTTCAGTTACCTTCATTTTCCTTATTTTGCAGATGTGAATTTTCATAGTGCATATTTTTGTGTATTCTCAACTTTTTGATATATTCTGACTTGAGATCTTGTATCCTGGCATACACTCTTCGGCTTAAGAGTTCCTTAGTTATTATTTTTTGGTTCTTCTGAGACTTAA
This sequence comes from Pachyuromys duprasi, assembly GCA_028658305.1. Classification (NCBI taxonomy): domain Eukaryota; kingdom Metazoa; phylum Chordata; class Mammalia; order Rodentia; family Muridae; genus Pachyuromys; species Pachyuromys duprasi. Next base: position 10,305,034 of record CM053744.1, on the reverse strand, counting down.
TTTATTCTGTAAGTAATGCTTTTGTTATTAAAGTTAATTTTTATTTCACAGAAACTGAGAGGATTGGCATGGTTTATTCTTTCTCTTTTGAGAATTTTTGGAGACGCAGAATATAATCAATATTTATTAATGCCTTATGAATATTTGACTAGTTTAAAAATGTATATATTTTCTGCCTAGGAGCTACAGTGCTAATTATATTATTCGTTTTCTCAATTTCCTCATTTGAGTTCTGACTGTTTTGATCATGATGTGAAAGTTTCAAAAATAATGATGTTTTCCCATTTGTCCTTATTTTGCAAGGTTTTGCTGAATATAGTTTAAGCTTTTTTCCTTGTCTTAGAAATGTATTTGAGGATCCTTCTATACAGTCTGATAATACAGTAAGGAAATTTCTGTGGTAAATATGATAATGATGTTTATGATCATTGCTATCACACTAATAATTACAGATACATGAAGTCAATAGAGGGCCAGAATCAACAGGATATGCAGAAAGACAGAAAGTGACTTATTAGAGGTGGGGGCAGAAGTAAGTAGACAAAGCTTCTTAAAAAGGCATATTCATGCTGGCATGGCTCAGTCCTGTTTGAAGAGCTCAGATCCATGGAGTTTGAGCATGTAAATCTCACTGAAAGAAGGATAGCTAGAACTGCTGTGTAAATCCTGTAGTTTATAGGCTATAGGCCTGGTGACTGGAGGTCTAAAACAAAGAAAGGAAATCTGTCTTCTAATTTTCTGAAAGGCACATTTGCCTTTTCTCTAGTTTTGTTCTCTGGGTCCCACCTAACTGGACAGTTATCATCCATACTGAGGAAGGGCCTTCCTTAACAGGTGCTTCAAATTCGAGAACACCTTCCTTGGTTAAACCCTCACAGTCTCACCTAGATGCAATGCTTTGTCAGACTTCAAAATAGTCCATAATCCAAGCAAGTAGACATCAAAAAATAAGTTTCTGTTTTCCCTTCTCTTTCAGAATATATATAATTTCATAAATTTTGTTTGTAGTGCTTAGCAGCTTCAGAACCTTGAGTGTTTCATGTATCGTGCTTTGCAATTCAAACGCATGTCTTAGCAGTAGTCTTCATTCTTTAACTTTGGCTGGACTCAGCACCACTCTCTACTTGTGGTTTAAATTTATTCTATTATTGTGTAATCTCCACTGAACAGTTACTATGTGGGGCTATATTGCCCAAATGTTTTCAGATCTTCAGAAATGTTATTTTACCATTATAAAATAAATAATGGAATTTCTGCAATAACTCACTCAGGATGATCTTTTCTGCTTCCCATTATTTGCCTGCAAATTTCAAGATTTTCTTGTTTTTAATTGCTGAGTAGTATTCCATTATGTAAATGCATCATAATTTCTGTATCCATTCCTCAATTGAGGGACAATTGGAGTATTTCCAGATTCTGGCTATTACAAATAAAGCTGCTCTGAACATGGTTGAGCAAATGTAGCAGAAAGACACAGATGATATATACTCACTTATATGTGGATATTATACATATGTCATAGGATAATCATACTAAAATCTGTACATCTAAAGAAGCTAAGCAAAAAGGAGGACCCTGGCTCTTCCATTCAGAAAGGTGAATGGAATAGACATCAGAAGAAGGTGAAAACAAGGAACAAGACATGAGGCTACCACAGAGGGCCTCTGAAAGACCCTACCCATCAGGATATTAAAGCAGATGCTGAGACTCATAGCCAAACTTTGGGCAGAGTGCAGGGAATCTTATGAAAGAAGGGGGAGATAGGATGACCTGGAAGGATCTGGAGCCCCACAACCAAAAAATCTGGGCACAGGGGTCTTTTGTGAGACTGATACTCCAAACAAGGGCCATGCATGGAAATAAGCTAGAACCCCTGCACAAATGTAGCCCATGGCAGTTCAATCTCCAAGTGGGTTCCCTAGTAAGGAGAACAGGGGCTGTCTCTGACATGAGCTCAGGGGCTGGCTCTTTGACCACCTCCCCTTGAGGGGGTGCAGCCTTACCAGGCCACAGAGGACGACTATGAAAGACAGTCTTAATGAGACCTGATAGGCTAGGGTCAAGTAGAAGGAAAGGAGGTCCTCCACTATCAGTGGATGGGGAAGGGGCATGGGTGGAGATGACAGAGGGAGGAATTGAGAGGGAATGAAGGTAAGGCTACAGCTGGGATACAAGGTGAATAAATTGTAATAAATAAAAAATTATATTAAAAATAATGGAATTTCACAGTTTACTCTGAAAGTGTCACAAAACAAAACTGTATGAATTAACATTTAAACAATAAATTATTTTCTATTGACTTAAGAATAATATCTATTGTATTATCCCATCCCTTTCGTATTAGTTAGGGTCCTATCCATGACCAGAACTGATGGAATGAATGTTATGAAAAATAAATTTACTAGATTGTCTTGCGTGCTCCAATACTCCAATAACACTCTCTGAACACTGTAAAGACCTAGAACCTAATGGCTGCTCAGACTTTGGGGATCCAAAGAAGTCTGAATCCATAGAAGGTCTGAAAGATTCCTAGAGATACACTAGCCCATGTAGGATTGGAGAGGAAGATACTCGGTCAGAGAATGATGGTGGTAGCAGCAGAGGCCGCAATGACATAAATGCACTTGCTGGCAAAGAGTAAGTTAGGACTGGAAAAGCAATGCTGCTCTTCTTTCAGACCTTTATATCCAGGCTCCTACCAGAATGGAATCACCAATCTTGGAGGGAGTCTTTCCAAATCTCTTAATCATTACAGAAAATATCATCATAGACAATCCTGGAGACATGTCTTTTAAGTGATTACTTGTTCAATAAAGTTGACAGTCAAGACTAAACATACCAAGTGTTTAAAACCCTGGACACATTTTTTAAACATTTTATTTTATTTTATTTTATTTTATTTTATTTTATTTTATTTTATTTTATATTAATCACAGGTTATGTACTTTGTATCTCAGCTGTAGCCTCCTCCCGCATTCCCTCCCTATCCCCTCATCCCTCCCTCATCTCCTCCCTGCCCCTTTCCAAGTCCACTGATAGGAGAGGACCTCATCCCTTTCCATCTAACTCTAGCTTATCAGGTCTCTTCAGGACTGGCTGCAATGTCCTCTTCTGTGGCTTAGCAAGGTTGCTCCTCCTTGGAGGGGTGGGGGAGGAGAGTTCGAAGAGCCAGCCATTGAGTTCATGTCTGTAATAGCCCCTGTTCCCCTTACTAGGGTACCCACTTGGATATTGAGCTACCATTTGCTACTTCAAGCAGAGGTTCTAGGTTATATCCATACATGCTCCTTGGTTGGAAAAACAGTCTCATAAAAGACCCCTGTGCCCTGATATATTTGGTCCTTGCGGAGCTCCTGTTCTCTCCCTGGACACATTTTAATGAACTCACACTTTTAAACTTGTTTTACTGTGCCAACAATGTTCATTTGAGTAAAGCAAAACTGATTATCTAATTTTTTCCATTTGATAGTCTGACCTACCTCTGGGTATATTTCAACTCTGAAACAGGAGCCCTTCATTACTGAAGGCGGCTTATTCTCCTCCTTTGTAACTACATTTTCCTTTTTATAACCACCAATGAAGACTCCACAGTTCTTGCATTATGCAGTCACATATGTTATTCTTCAGATTATAATATTTATACGCCTCTTAATGATATGTTAAATCCTACTTAAACTTCAGTATTTGGCTTAAGCCATTACATATTTGGACAAACTTTTTCTATTCCTGCCCCCCCCACCCCAACATCAGGTAATGCCTTTTTCTCTGACTACCACAGCATGAACTTTCCTGCCACTAAATGACCAGAAATTCCATTGACCTTGAGGTTCAAGAAGAGCAGGAGCCTTGTCCCTTTTAGTTAGAGCACTCTGGAATCATTCCTATAATTGATGCAAGTGTTCTATTAAACAAGTATGTGTCATTTATTAATCTCTCAAGTATCAGTGCATATTTTGGCTAAAGTCCCAAGAAATTTCAGTTTACATTTATAAAGTACATGATGCCATTTTCTAATTTAAAATATGAAAAAAAACTTAAGTAAGTCATCATGTACACAATAAGTTCTGTTGAATAATGTGAGTCAATATTGATTCATTAGATTATAATAGATGCATCACAGATATACAAATGTTAATAATATTGATTCAATGAAGAATGGAGACACAAAAACTCTAATTTATGGTCAATTTTTTTATAAAACTAAACATAGTCAAATAGTAAAGTCTTAGCTAAAACAATACCTTTTAAAATATAGTATTTCAAGTAAAAACATTCAAATGAACACAATACTGTATAGGCCTCTACTCTTTACAAATAATATTTATTAATTAATTTGATCAGAATTTGTGGGACCATAATTCACCAAAACCAAGTTGAGGACTAGAATACAAAGGAAAAGGAGGCAGCAAGCTGGAGAGACAGTGTGTTGCCAAAAGGTGATAAGCATTGCAAAGATGCTGAGAAAATAATTTGGAAGCATAGGTCAAGGATATCTGTCTTAGACCTCGGTGCATAATGACAGAGAATCTATGATGGAGGGATGCCTGAGGAAGCTTGAGTAATGAAGAGGTTATGACTGGGGAATGGAAAATGAAGAGAAAAGAGAGATGGGGACTGTAAATGGACTCTTATTTCAGAACTTGAACTATAGTCCAGAGACAATAATATGCCACTAAAGGGAATCTAGCCAGATTCCTTTTCTAGAGTGATTATCTGGTTAAAGTCTGCTGGGGAGACTTCTCAGTGATTAAAATATTTTGTACCCTTTTAGGAGCATATGGCTCATAAAGAATATTTTATGACTACATATGATCTTGGTAAATACATGTCTATATAATACTCAATCAGACTTTTTGTATAAGCCATTTGTGTATCACTGTGACCATGATAAATGACGAATCAACTTAAAAGAGAAAATGTTTATTTTGGCTCATAGATTGTTTGCCATGGTGGGTAAGAAAACAAAGAAAGAGTGATTTTGTCTTTTTCATTTATCTTCTTCCATGTTTTTTTTAATCACAAAAACTGACGATATAGATTTATAAAGACAGATGGACAGAGAGACAAATAGATCACAGACAGAATGATGATCAATAGATCCTGATTCATAAGCCCACTGCTTTATGGACACCACACAGCTACAAAAGCGCCAGGTAAGACCGACCTGCAGACATCTAATGCTTCCTCAGAGCCCAGCTAGCCAACCCAGCAGCACCCCTATCCCTCATCCATACCCCAGTCTGCAACTTCTGCAGAAGCCTACTGCTCTACTGAAGGACACATTGGTATCCGGAATACCAGGAAAGACCCATCCGCATGCATCCAAAGATGTCACAGAGCCTGCCCAGATCTACAACTGCACCCCTCCCCTCCTTTCATATTCTAGCCCACAATTTCAACAGAAGTTCACTTCTCTACCAGAAGCCACACTGGTATGCAGCACTCCAGAGGTCAAGCAATCATCAAAACTGCAGCAGAAACACCCTACTGGGCCTGAGGCCACAGGCCTCACTCCAAAGGATCAGAAAGGTCTGCCAGGACCACAGGCCACTCACTCCAAAGGACCAGAAAGGAAACAGAAACCAATGGGGAAAAATCCATCCAATAAAGATAAATTCAAAAATTACGCCTAAATCTATAATTATCCCAAACCGGAGTTCCTAGATGACAGTGTGCAAACACAATCAATAGCAGCCAGGACAGTATGGCACCAGAAGAGCCCAGATATCCTACTCCAGCAACCCTTTAACATTCTAATGTAGCTGAAGCACAAGAAAATGACATTAAACCAGTTTTATGATGGTAATAGTGGTCTTAAAGAGGAAAGGAATGAATCCCTTAAAGAAATCTAGAAGAATACAAACAAGCAGTGGGAGAAAATGAATATATTTCTTAAAGAAAGTCAAGGAAAAGTGAGCAAACAAGTAAAGAATTGAATAAAATTGAACAGGACCTTAAAATGGAAATAGAAACAATAAACAGATAAATAAAAACAATAAAGAAAACACAAACTGGGGATATACTAGAAATGAAAAAATAGATTAATGAATAGGAATTAAGATGCAAGCATTACCAACAGAATACAAGAGATGGAAGAGAGAACTCAGTTGTAGAAGATATGATAGAAGAAACAGAAACATCAATCAAAGAAAATTTTAAATTTAAAAAAGAAATTCCCAACAGAACATAATGTCCAGAAAATCTGGGACACTATGAAAATGCCAAATCTAAGAATAAAATGTTCAGAAGGGAAAAATCCAGGCTCAGAAACCCAGAAAATATATTTAATAAAATTATAAAAAAACATTTTAACTTAGAGAAGGATATGTCTATAAATGAAGCTTTCAGAACACCAAATAGATTTAACCAGAAAAGAAAATATCTCCCTCCTTCTTACATAATAATCAAAACACCTATAATTCAGAACAAGAAAGAATTTCAAAAGCTTCAAGAGGAAAATGCCAAGTAACATATAAAGGCAAACCTATTAGAATTAAACCCAAATTCTCAACGGAGATGCTAAAAGCCAGAAGGATATAGAGATAAGGTTCCTGCACTTGAGTGTGAAAATCTTGGGAAGGAGTCAGACAAGAAGAAAAGAGGAAGGAGGAAGCCACAATGGGATAGCATGGAAAAGGAACTGGGTGGGCAGGGAAGAAGGACTCTGGCAATGACGTGGAGAGGATCATCCCAAATGAAGAACATTAGCAAGTATTTGGGATTATGGTTGGGAGGTAGCCCAGACAGGAGTGATTAAAGCAAATGGAATAGGTTGCTGGATGAGAGGTATGAAATAGAATAACTGAATTATCTGCCAAACTCAAGGTGAAATAAGGCAATTATAAAATCTAACAGGTGTCTGTGTTTTATTGATTATGATAGTGGGTTAGATAATAGTGCTTTAATAATTATAGGGCAAATGATAAATGTTATTAGCCTGCTATGCTTTATTTTCAGCAATAGTTTTAACCCCAGATATGGAGATACAGGGGGGCTTCTCTGCAGCCGACTATGATTGGCCTCATGCTCTAGCAGAGGTGTGCTTTTGGCATCTATAGATAGTTCCTACAATTGTATTACATTTGGATTTCTGGGAATTTTTCAGAGAATACATAAATGTTAGAGCCCTGATGGATGTGCTGTTAATGGTTGATTGTTGGTTGCTGTTGGTTGCTATTGGTTGCTGTTGGTTGTGGTTTGTTAAGTAGTTGTGTGCAAGGAGGAAAAAAAAACTTAGATATCGTGAGAGTAAAGATCAAACTTTCTCCAAGGAGCCCCTAATCAGCAGGAAATAGTATAATGATAACATCACCCCTCTCCCCTGTATTTTTTTCTTTCCATCTAGTGTTAGGGAGTTGAAAGAGGAAAAAACAGGGTCAAGAAGGGTGGAGAAAAATGGAATCCACAAAGTAGTAAATGCTAGTTGGAACCATAGATGGAGAAAACAAGATATTCCACAACAAACTCAAATTTAGGCAATATTTATCTACAGATCCAGTCCTACAGAATTATTAGAAGGAAAACTCCACTCCACGAAGGCTAACTAGAATACCTATGAAAACACAGAAAAGCCAAAAGAAAGTAAGTGCATGTACACACACATACACACAGACACACACCACGCCAACAATTAACAAGAATTAACAATCATTGGTTGGTATTAATTAATATTCTTCAATATTAGTGGACTCAATTCCCTGATAAAAAGACACAACCTGACAGAACAGATGTGAAAACAGGATCTACCCTGCTGCATACAAAAAACAAAAAAACAAAAAACCATACCTCAACATCAAATATAGACAGTACCTCAAAGTAAAGGGTTGGAAAATGATTTTCTAAGTAAGTGAACAGAAGAAGCATGTTAGTATAGCCATTCTAATATCTAACAACGTACAATTCCAAACAAATTTAATCAAAAGAGATGGGGAAGGACATCTCATACTCATCAAAATGACGCCTCAATTCTGAACTTCTATGCCTCAAATGCAAGTGCACCCTCATTTATAAAAGAAACATTACTAAAGCTTAAATCACATATGAAACCTGCACATTAATAACAGCATACTTCAACATCCCACTTTTAGCAATGGATAGATCATCCAGACAAAATCTAAACAGAAATAACAGAACTAACAAATGTTATGAATTAAATGGACCTAACAGATATCTACAGAAGATTTTACCAAATACAAAGAATATAGCCTCTTCTCTGCACCTCATGGAACCTTCTCCAAAACTGACTGCATAATGGATCATAAAACAAGTCTCAACAGATACAAAGAAACTGAAAAACAAAAACAAAAACAAAACCCCTGCTCTATCCTATCAGAGTACCAGGGGTTAAAGCTGGATTTTAACAACAGAAAGCCTACAAACATCACCAACACTGAACAGCTCTGTTGTAATTGCCTAGGTCAAGGTAGAAATGAAGAAACAAAGAAAGAAATTAGGAAACTTTCTAGAATTCAATGAAAATGAAGACACAGCATACACAAACTTATGGTACATAATAAAAATGGGGCTAAGGGGAAGTTCATACCACCAAGTCCCTTTGTAATCAAAATAAAGAGACCTCATGCTAGCAATTTAACAACACCCCTGAAAGCTCTAAAACAACAAGAAAGCAAACACACCCAAGAGGAATAGACAGCATGAAACAAGCAAATTGAGGGCTGAAATCAATAATATAGAAACAAAGAGAACAATACAAAAATCAATAAAACAAAGAGTTGATTCTTTGAGAAAATCAACAAGATAGACATTTTTGTATTTTTAAAGTATTTATTATTTATTACAATTTATTCACTTTATATCCCAGCTGTTGCCCCTTCTCTGTTCTCCTCCCAGTCCCACCTGCCCTCCCTCTACTCCCCTTATGCCTCTCCTGTAGTCCACTGATAGGGGAGATCCTCCTCCCCTTCTATCTGTCCCTAGTTTCTCAGGTCTCATCAAAACTTGCTGCATTGTCTTCCTCTGTAGCCTGGCAAGTCTGCATCCCCTTTCCCCTCAAGGGGAGGTGATCAGAGAGCCTGACAATAAGTTCATGCCAGAGACAGTACCTGTACCCCTTACTAGGGAACCCACTTGGAGACTGAGTCTGTGGGCTACAATTGAGCAGTGGTTGGTGATCCTCTCCATGCATGATCCTTGTTTGGTGTCAAAGATAGACTTTTTATCTAAGCTAACTAAAAGACAAAGAGAGAATATTCAAACTAAGAAAAAAACAAACAAAGAGCAACAACAACAAAAGGACATAACAACAGACAGTGAGGAAATCCAAATAATCATTAAGTCTTACTTCAAAAACCTGTACTATACAGAATTAAAAATCTAAAAGAAATAAACAATTTTCTTGAGAGATACTACCTACCAAATTGTTTTAAAGATCAGATAAACAATTTAAATAGACCCATAACTCCTAAGGAAATGGAATAGTCATCAAAAGTCCTAAAACAACAACAGCAAAGCCCAGGGCCAGACAGTTTTAGCATATAATTCTATCAGACTTTCAAGGAAGAGCTAATGTCAATACTACTCAAATTATACCACAAAATAGAAATACAAGGAACATTGCTGGATTCATTTTATGAGGCTGTAATTACCCTGATACCTAAACCACACACAAATTCAACAAAAAGGAAACTTAGAGACCAGTTTTTCCACTAAACATTGTTTGAAAAATACTCAATAAAATACTTGTGGACCCCATCCAAAAAATTCATGCGAAGAATAATCTACCATCCACAAGTAGGCTTCATCCCAGAGATGCAGGAAAGGTTGAACATACGAAAATCTGTCAGTGTAATCCACCATATAAACAAACTGAAAGAAAACAAAATTACATGATCATCTCATTAGATGCTAAAAAAGCCTTTGGCAAAATCAACACGCCTTCATGTTAAAGTCTTTGAGCTATCTGGGATTCAAGGTACACAACCAAACATAATAAAGGCAATTTTTAACAAGCCGATAGCCAACATAAAATTAAGTGAAGAGAAATTCAAATCAATTTCACTAAAATCAGGAAAAATACATGGCTGTCTCAGTACCACACTCTCTCAATATCTCTTCAATATGGTACTTGAAGTTCTACTTAGGGCAATAAGACAACTAAAGGAAATAAAGGAGACAGAAATTGGGAAGGAAGAAGTCAGAGTATTGCTATACACAGATAATATGATAGCGTACATAAATGACACAAAAAAACTGTAATCAGGGAACTCTTACAGCAGGTAAACACATTCATTGCCAGGTGGCTGGATACAAGTTTAACTAAAAATAAAAAACGAACAAACAAACAAACAAACAAAAACCTAGTATCCTTCCTATATACAAATGATAATTGGGCCAAGAAAGAATTCAGGGAAAAATATCCCTTTTAGTAGCCATAAATTATATGACATATCTTAGCGTAACTCTAAGTGAAAAACCTGTATGACAATAACTTCAAATTTACTGAAGAAAGAAATAGAAGAAGATATGAGAAGATGGGAAGATCTCCCATGTTCATGGATCGGTAGAATTAAATGTAGTAAAACGTCATCCTACTAAAAGCAGTCTACAGATTCAGTGCAATCACCATCAAAATTCCAACACAATTTTTTACAGACCTTGAAAGAACAATTTGAAACCTTATAAGGAAAAACAAACAAACAAACAAACAAACAAAAACTAGGATGGGTAAAACATTATGTACAATAAAAGAGCTTCTGGAAGTGTCACTATCTCTGACTTAAAGCTCTACTACAAAGTAGTAAGAAAAACACGTGGTATTGGCATGAAAGCAGACAGGTGGATCAGTTTGAAGACACAGACAAATTCAGACACCTAGGGGGGCAACCTGATTTTTAAAAGTCAAAATTATACAATGGAAAATGAAAACATCTGGTGCTGGTCTAATTGGATGTCTACATGTAGAGGAGTCCAAATAGATCCATATTTATCACTCTGCACAAAACTAAAGTCCAAGTGGATCAAAGACCGCAACATAAAACCAGATCCACTGAACCTAAAAGAAGAGAAAGTGGGGAATAGCATTGAATGCATGAGCATAGGAGACAACTTTCTGAACAGAGTACCAATAGCACAGGCACTAAGATCAACAATGCTTCTGTAAGACAAAGGACACTGTCAATAGGACAAAACAGCACCCAACACAATGGGAAAAGATTTTCACCACCTCCACATCTGATTTCTAAAATTTATAAAGATTTATATTTATAAAATGTTATAAAATATTTTAATTTTAAATAAATTTTATAAATATATATATAAACATTAATAAATTATTTGTAAAATGCAATATATTTATAAAATTTTCCAAACTGTATAAAGAACTAAAAAACTTGACATCAACAAACAAAATAATTCAGTTAAAAAATGAGGTACATATCTAATGAGAATTTTTAACAGAGGAATCTCAAATGGCCCAGAATCATTTAAAGAAATGTTCGAAATTCTTAGCCATCAGGGAAATGAAAATCAAAAAGACTCTGAGATTCCATCTTACACCTGTCAGAATGGTTAAGATAAAAAACAAGAGTGACAATTCATGCAGGCAAGGATGCAGAGCAAGGGGAACACTCTTCTTTTGATGGTGGAACTGCAAACTTACACAGCCACTTTGGAAATCAATGTGACAGTTTTTCAAAAAACAGAAAATCATTCAAGATACAGTTATACCACTGTTGGGCATATATCCAAAACACACTACCATACCACAATGATACTTCCTCAACTCATAGCAACTTTATTTGTAATATCCAGAAACTGAAAACAACTTAGTTGTAATTCAAAGGAAAAGTGGATAAGGAAAATGTGGTACATACACACAGTGAAGCATTACTCAGCTGTTTAAAACAAGGGCATCATGGAATTTGAAGGCAAATGGATGGCACTAGAAAATGAATTATCCAGAGTGAGGTAACACAGACTCAGTAAGACAAACATTACAGGAGACTAAGCATAATCATCAGCAGAGAGACTTCCATCCAACAACTATGGAAACAGATACAGGGACCCACAAACAAACATTAGTCAGAGCTCCATGAATTCTGTGGAAAAGGAGAGGAAAGATTTTATGAACTGAGGAAGGTGAGGACAGCAAAGAAAACACACAAACAGCTAATCTAGGCACATATGGGCACACAGAGTCTGAATTGACAATCAGAAAACCTGCATAGGTCTGATCCAGGCCATCTGAATGTATGTTATGCTTGTGTACCTTGTTATGGGACTGCTAACAGTGGGAGCAGGGGCTGCCTCTGACTCTTTGACTGTTCTTGGAACCCCTTTCTTCCTACTGGGTTGCCCTGGTCAACCTTAGAAAAAGGGCTGGTACCAAGTTTTACCTCAAACTGATATGCCATGTTTGGTTGATATCCATTTTCAGAAAAGAAATAAAGGAGGGGTGGATGAGGGAGGTACTAGGAGTGGGAAGGAAGGGAAAAATGCATTGTGGATGTCACATATTAGAGAAGAATAAAAAAAAATAAAAATATGAGCATAGGAAATATTTTGATAGGCAAATGATAGGTGGGTGATAGGTAATAAATAGAAAAATAATAAATAATGAAAAGCATGTAGATAGATAAATAACAGTAGAGATAGATAGACAGACAGGCAGACAGACAGGGAGATAGAGAAATGGATGGGTGAAATAGGAGTAGTGACATGTAGAGCTGACTTACCATTCAAGCCACTGAGAAATCCTGTCTCCAGTGCAAGCTGGGGAGGATGGAAAGGTTGTGCTATGATTCTGGCCTGAAGGCACGGATCAGAATATGTAAGTCCTTGTCCAAGTACAAGGCCTAATTTCACCAGAACCACCCTCACAAGCTCAAAAATAATGAGTGACAAAACAAAATTTGGATCAAATGAAATTTCATTATTTACAGTTTGTCTGCCGTAGTATTTTTTTCTCATTCTGTCTCTTGTTTATTATCAGTACTGGTGATCCATTTTCTGTAACAGACTTCTAGAAGTATAACTACTATAGCAAAGTGCACAAATACTTTAAATTTCCATAGTTGTCTCAATTTTTCTGAGATACTCTTTATTACACTGCATGTAATCACAAATTTGTCATACCATATTTTATGTGTCTTATTTCTACACAATGTGTTATATTTCATTAAAATTCTCCTTTGAACACAGACAAATAGACAAATTTAAATATATACCTATCAAGTGTCTTTGTGTTTCTTTGCATGTCAGGCCACATTCCTTTCTGGTTATTTAGGGAAGTTGATGGACTAACTTTTTAAAACTTGTTTGTTAAATTGTTCTTGATTAATATTGATACTCTTAGTGACAGCAATAATCTATTTTGACATGACCTATCATTTTTTGTATGAATATGGACATGTGGTCTAGGTATGCATGTTCACATGTGTAGGGGCACATGAGTGTGTATGTGTGTGTATGTGCATGTGTGCTATGTGTGTGCATGTGCATTCATACAGGAGGCCCACATGTTGCCTCTTAAGTTTTTCGGACATTCTTCTCAAGTTCTTCTCATTGATTCCCGAAATTGCCAGTTCAGGCTGTACGAGCTGGGTGGTTTGTCCCAGGGATCCTCTGTTTCTCTCTTCAGTGCTCAGATTACAGGTAGCCAGCACAGCTGACTGGCTTTCAGGTATGCTCTGGACATCTGAACACTGGTCCTCACACCTGAGAAACAGCTTATCCATTGATCAATCTCTTAGGCCCCTCATATGAGCTTGAAGTTGCATTATTTGAGATTCTACGCTTTGTTGAGCAAGCTATATACTTTATGTATTACAAGTTCATTTTTTCTTGTAATATATGTAAGTTACTTGGATCTCATTATGTCAATTGAATTAATAAGTCATTATTTTTATTTCTCTCAGAATTCATCTATGGACTTTGGCATTTCTTATTTTGTTTGGATATAATGTATGAGGTAAGTATATAAATTCATTATTTTCCAATTAGCAAACTGATTACCAAGAGAGTTCAATTAAATAATCTTTTCCTTGCTCAATGGCTTGTGATGTCTCTATGACATATTTCTCATGATAGAGAAAATCTAATTCCCACATGTATGCTCTATAATATTTATTTATCACTCTCTAATTGTGTTAGCACATGCTTATTTAAATTCTGCAGTTTTATAACTTATTTAATGCCTTATAGATCTTTTCTTTTTGGTTTTTGTCAGAAATAGCTATCTCATTTTTATTAGAATTTTAAAATTAAAATACAATTACATCATTTCTCCTATCCTTGATCTTCTTTCACCTCCATACACACATGAACGTACAAATATATCAATGTAAACTGCTGAGTCCATGTAGTGTGGCTTGGGTGTGTATGATTTCAAGACTGACCGCTTTTGTATCATTCATTCATTCACTCACTCACTCATTTGTGAAACAGAGTATCTCTGTGCAAGCTTGGCTGTTCTAGAACTCACTATGTAGACCAAGTTGACCTCAAACTCACAGAGATTCACCTGCCTCCACTTCCTGAGTGCTGGAATTAAAGATGTTTACCTTCAAGCCCAGCAGGATTGACTACATTGTACTGAATACTCATTTAGATAGCTTATACCTGGGAGAGTCTAATTTCCTGTAATTTTAATATTTGAGATTATATGTAATCACATTACTCCCTTCCCTTTCTCCCATCTAAACCCTTCCATAGAGCTCCTCTTGTTCTCTTTCATATTCCCAGCCTCTTTTCCACTATTATTGTATGCATACACATGTATTCATATGTGTTCACAAGTTAACCTGCTCAGTCTGTATAATGTTTCTTACGTGCATGTTTCAGGATTGACCATTTGGTATCAGATAACCAGTTGTTGTGCTGTTGCCTGGCGGAACTATTTCTGCTGCTCTTAGTTACCTGCAGTTTTTTTATGTAGGGCTGGGATTTTGTGGTCTTTTCTCTGTCTACTTTGGCATGTCTACATGTTTGGGCAGCTGTGCTGGTGAGGCTTTCTGGAAAGAAGATGGAGATATAAGAGCAAGAGGATCAGGGAATTTGCTGCAAAATTGTGTCTCCTACCAATGTTGGACATATCCATAAGGCCTGTCGTTCTTTGTATAAGGATGGGACCTAGTATGGTTTCCCACTTCTGAGTTAGAATATCTATTGGTATTATCATTGCTTAAGTTTTGTGTAGGAAGCCACATTGTGGATGTTTCATGAATGAAGCATCTCTGTCATATAAATTGAAATTTCCCTCAGAGTATTCTTATGTTGAATAAAATTGTATTAATATATTGTGTTCTCATTATTGTAGTAAATTTACAAATAATTGGTGAGCTGGATAGACATTTTCTATGCAAGCACAAGCAATAAGTTCAGGTCTATAGCACCCATGTCAAATATTGGGTACAGCTGCACACACACATGTAACCTCAGCCTGCAGGAGGTGGGGCCATGAGAGTTACTGGGGCTGTGACTGCCAACTCTGTTCCGGCTTCAGTGAGAGAATTTGTTTCAAGGAACAATGTAATGAATGAAAGCACAGATATCAGCATCCTCCTCTGACCTAGCGGGTGTACTGGTAACAGCACACATGGTCACACATACCACACCCACACACAGCCAAATGCACAGAATAATAGTATATACTTATATATGTATCTCTTCACCCTAAAGTGTGGGATACCTTTTCATTTCTGAAGTTTTGTTCTAATTTCCTGTTTGATAGTTTTCCTCAAATGCCCATTGCCCATTTTTCTCCCTGTGTTTACTTATGGTTGCATGCAACACACTTGATGGATTGCACTTCACTGTTTTCTGCTTGACACTTCCCAGCAAGTGTTCACAGCTGCTGATCTAAAGAATCCTGTAGCAACAGCCCTGGATCAAGAAATCATCTTCCTTCCTAAATCTCAGTGGAGTATGCTGAGGGAGGGTGGGAAAGGCAGTTTATTTAATGACTCTCAAAGCTGCAGAAGGCAGGAACGGTGTGAGGGCTTCTCTGTCCCTTCTGTAAGCTTTCTCTTCTTTTCTTGTTCACACCACAACTCTACATGTCATGTGACTGTGGCAGCATTTAGATTTACATTTCTAGTCTAGTATACTAATAAACTATAAACTTGAATATACCTTCATCCAAACAAACTCTATCGTTACAAAATCAGTGCAATAAGTACATTTGTTTTGGATCAAATTTACTAATTCTTTCACATTTGATTTTGGTTGCTGGTAGTACCACCACCAGCTGATTATACCTGAAAGAAACCATCTGATTCCTCTCCACTTCTCTTTGTAATCTCTGTAGTTTATAAACTCTATAATTATCTACTGCTTTTTTGATTTGAGACTTTATCATTTATCATCTCTCTATATACATATTGAACTAGTTTCTTCACATTTCTTCCTTTCTAGTCTGGTATTGCCACAATACATCATTTATACTTTTAAAAGCAAATAACTGTTTTCTTTTTCCATTTTATACACTTTAGTGGCTCACCACTACTCTCAGGATATATGTGTTACATGTACCTGAATAATTATAGATCTAACACATTAATCTTTATGCCTTCCTCTTCATCTTGCTGAGTAACCCACAATTAAGCTAAAACTAAAGTTGAGTGACCTTGACATACACAGTAATTGTATAATAGGGAAAGCAAACGGTGGCAATTTGTCACTGAAAATCAAATTGGAAAATCTGAGGGAAATAACAGGATGTAGACCCAAATAAAACCTACACTCCAAAAAAGATGAAAGGAAAAAAAAAGATTACATTGAGTAGAATGAGAAGAGACCTTCTCGAATCTGGAGTATCTGTACCCTATAGTGAGGGAATGAAAAGTGGCTGAGAATAGAAGGTTAACCAGAAGACAATGAGGGGACGTACTTGGTGCCTCCTTAGGGGGTTTGGAGTCATTGGAAGAGAGTCTCATCTATAGTATAAGACACTTTGGCATCTGCCGTTTGTGTTTCCCTTCGTACCAGCTGTTTCTCCTGCCTTGTGTACAGCGACCTTCTATCAACTGTTCAGTCAGGAAGATGTCATACCTGAGACTTCGCAGATACTTCACAGACTGCTTTGGACGGTAACTTTCCACATTTCTTCGGCATTCCAGTGTATCCATGAGACCAGAAAAGAGCCTCTCATGTCAGGGAAAGCCTCAACACTCACTGGAGAATAGCGCTATGATTAAAGCAGTTCACCAACGAGTGCATTACCTAATTCTGCATTACTTTTTCCTTTACATGGAGCTAATCCACTGGAATGACCTCCTGACACAGCAGACAAGATTGAACTCAACAAATGCTTTCCTCTATGAAGACTCTTATATCCCTGCTACATAAATGTCACACTGTACATAAGAACTTTTTAATATTCATCATTTTAGAAATGTCTGTCTTTTATCCTGTCACATATATGCTGGGAAAAAATAAATCAAAATATTTCTAATATTGTTCATTCCCTATCAATCCTCACTTACCTCCATAAAACCTGGCTTTTAATTTTGGGAAGTTTTTGCCTATCTCCTCATTGTCCACTGCTCATGCACTTAGCAAATGTTTGATAGAAGAATGAAGGTAAAGAAACAAATCTATTCTTTCAATCCTTAGCAATCAGCTCAAGGCAGATTCAGAGGAAGGAAATTATCCTATGAAATAGACACTGCTGTCTTATATTTTCATCAGGTAACTCCTTATTTCTGTCAATATATCTCCTTAACTGAATTTTTATATTTTACCTCTTTCTCTTGGTTTCAGTTATAAGCAGCTTACCAAACATGATAGAAATTACATTACAGCTAGAAATAAGGGGCAAGTTGTTTAGTGTGACAGCTGCAAAAGTTAAGTAAGTGTATATAGTGAGCCAAATTCCCAGCTTCAGTCTAATATAAACCTTAGACAGAACAGGTCTGCACACACATCTACACATACTTAAAGTCTGTGCTTTATGCTGTGAAAATATTTTATATGCATGACAATTCATTTTTCTTATATTATTGGAAATAAAAATCCTGGTTTTGTGCATGTGTGCCATGCACTCTATCCCTGGACTCCATAGCCAGCACAGAAACTACTAAAATAAATAAGATCACTGGGCTTGACTTCATGTAAGCTAAGCACATCTTCAACTAGAGCAATACTTCTATATTCCTTTCTTCTCTAACAGTACAAAGACATGCCCCTGTCCTGAATTTCTGAGCGCTTCAATTGTCTTGAATTGAAAGTATTGTTTTTATAGAGCCCAATATTTTCAGGTAATTTCACACTGGCATTCTTGATGGACTGTATTCTACACTGTTAAGATAACACTTTTAGCTTCCTTCTCACGCTTTCATCACCGTGTACAAGTTGATTACGAAGATGAAAGTTTTGTGATGTAATTGATTTTAAACAGTAACCGCATATGTGTACCAAAGAGAAAGAACTTTATTCTTAAAAGCCTAAAAGTTCCCTTCTCGTTTCTATAATTTGTTAGTAGATTTGAATTATTTTTATTGCACACAACTTCAAATTTGGGTGTCTTAGTTTTAATCATCATAACACTTTGTGGAAGGCTTTAAACCTTTAAACTTAAGATTCTCTTAGTCAAATCCAACTCAAATTTATTGACCTCAGATGTATTATATACAGCATCTCTGGTTTAGTCATCTGTATATATATTTAACAGATACATAGTTTAAATAAAGTAGGAGAATATTTAAAGAGTGACTAATTTTCCAGTTACTATAGTAATTGTTGAAAATATTTATGTATGTGTAACCTTAAAATATGAACAGTTGCCATAATTTGAGTGTCTGTGAAGCACCTAACCTTAGAAGCCCAAGGTGGGGCTAAGTTTATTAAAGTAAACATATTTTACTTGTTCTTTATATTCTTAATGTTCAACTGAATATCAGAGTCAGGGGCAAAACTACAGATATTGACAAAATTAAATATGTAGGCTGTGCATGCAGATTCTGCTCATAGCATCTCAGTCTGCTAGACTGGGCATCAAGAGTGTAAGACAAAATTATTTCCATGGAGATGGCTTCCAGAGTTCATAATCAGAAAGAAGCTGTTGTCTACATTTTGTTCATTCCACTTTTAAGATAGTACATGTGGCAACATCAGGGAAAAGATGAGAAGATCTAGGAGAGAAGAGATGGCACTTTGAGTGACAGGGTAAAATAGTTACAAGAATTTCTAAGAAGATATAGCCCAAAGGCTGCAGAGTAACTTAGTGATATTGAATTCTGGATTAAAGTGAAATGATTTAAGAGAATTTATGAGACATGTCTACAAAAGCAATGCCTTCAGAAATATTTAGTTAGTGCAATTATGTAAAACAGTGAGAACTGTAGAGAAAGTACAATATTGTCTCTTCTTAACAAAGTTAACTTATATTTAATAACATTAGAGAGTTATGAAACTGATCATTTATCATACTGCTAAAGCACACACTACATAGGCCATTTTGTGGCATGAATCATCATACATTCCACAGACAAAATGCAGTGGGATCAAGGAAGAAGGATAGATTATCTCACTTTTCTGACATATTTAGGTAATATTTGTGCAAATACTTGAAAGAAGTGGAAAGTTCCCTGGAGAGGCATGTGGGAAACGTGGTGGGGAAAAAAGAATTTTAGCCTGAAATTGGTAAAGTGCAAAATTACATGGGCATAGAAGAGTACTGTGCCATTGACCACTGGAGAACAGGGCTGGAGAGAAAGAGAAAGCTCAGGTGCTAAACTGCTTGCAGTGCAATCACAGAGGCCTGAGTTCAAGTCCCAGAACCCACTTTAAAAAATCCAAGTGTGATGGCCAATGTTTGTAATGCTCGTGTTGGGGAGGTGGAGACAAGCCAAGCCCTGGAGCTCTCTGGCCAGTGTGAGAGCCTCATGTCCCAGGGTGATACTAGATCTCAAAGCAACCTGCATAACTCCAGAAGAACCACACCTGAATTGATCTCCGGCCTTCTATGCACAGCAGTCCCATGCACACCTATGCATACGTATATCCCCAACATGAGCGTGTACAGACCCACCTACACATGAACACACACACTTGCACATGTACACAGCACAGACACATAAACAGAGAGGCATATTACAGTAGCATTTAGTTTGTCATTGTCATTTCTAATATTCAGCCAGCTTTCAAATAGCAGTTCCCAAATGTATCTATGCTGAGATCTTATGTAAATGCCGTAAGAAAATAAAACAAGGTATTATAATGTGATCCACAAAATGACCATGCTTGCCTTGGATTTTGAGGTATTTGTACACAGTGCAGTCATCATCACACGGCTAACACAGAACTCTTTGCTCATTTCTCTTTTACAGAAGCCAGCGTGAGTGCTGCTATGTCTACAGTCCATTAATGTCCACTTGCCTGCCAGTTTTCCCAATCCATAGCATGGATCCAACTCTCCAACTATTTAGGAAATTCAAATGGGGTTCCTAAATATTTCAGACACAGCTTTTGGTAATAAATTATCCAACATATTTCAACCCAGTCAGACTCCTCCACATCTTTACACACTTCAAAGATTGTGAATTGACCCTTGACAAGGGAAATTCAAAAGTATTCAAAGCCAAACTCTGGGGAAAAAAATAAAGGATGGAAAGAAAATAGATGAAGTCATGACACAGGCAGCTGAGGAGGTCATGAGTAGCAGTGAGAAGACAGAGAGAAACAAAGCATCCTAATTGATACACTGCAAAGTACCAGAATGTGCACAAAAACAACACTTGCTTTCCAAACCAAACATAACCAGCATTTACCACAATGGGTTTTAAGCAGCAGCTGCCTAATTGCTAGAAAACAGATACTTGAGCAGTTGTTGGGATCTGCAAATGCAAATAAGCTTCATCACAAGTATACCCTGCCTTCCAGCTCCCAGAGCTCCTGGTTGAGTTGCACACAATGTGAGATTTAGCCATCACACTAATTGAACTTGATAAAGTAATTAGGAGTTCTAAACAGGTATATAAATAGCAGTCACTTAGACACTCAAACCACAACTTTTAAAAACTGTAAAGAGCTTTATCACTGAGCTTTCATTTCCCAATTTAAAAATCAGATTCATGTAGTCTCAACAATAATTCATTTTAAGATGATAATGTCTTGTCACCAAAAATATTTATCCTATAAATATTTACTCATTAGTTTATATTAGGAATATATGATGAAAAACAAACAATACAAAACTTCCTAAAATTATTTTATTCTTGATGTAAAATAATATAGGTGTTTATGATGAAAGGCAAACAAAACTAAATTCTCTAAATTTATTTCATTACTGACACAAAATACCTTATAAAAGTATTTAGTGAGAAATTGCATGTACAATGTCATAATGTCTTAACCTGTTAGGTAAATATGTGCAGTCATATTGTTCAAGTCCTTTAACTGTAAGTCTAAAAATAGTGGCAGTTTCTTTCATTTTTGACACTGAAACTATTTATGGTTATTTTTGCAAGTTTTATAATTCTCACATCATACCAGGAATATTTCCTGAATCCAGTATAGTTTTGGTTCTAGAAGCAACAAAGGTCTTTCAAATTTGAAGTCAAGAAGACATCAAAGTTTATTAAATGTTTTTCTTGTTTTGTAACCATATTGAAAGGGAACAAAGAGCCACTAAGTTGAGAACAGAGTTTCCCTTTTCCTTTTGGGATCTTTCATCTCCATAAGGAGAAAGCATCAAACATATTTCATTTCAATGTTTAGGAATAAGTTAAATAAAAGAAAGCTAAGATGCAAAAGATAAACCAACTTATGGACAAATGGTAGGCATACTTGTTATCACAAAATGTACAACTTTCCAAGTGTAATATACACAACTTGTATTCCATTAAAATTAGTATATTTGGGGGGCTTTTCTTTTATTCAATGTAATATTTTTATTTACTCTTTGGGAATTTCATGTCATACACCCGATCACAGATCACACTCAGTTTCCAATCTTGCCATGCATTTTGATAAGCATATGGTCTAGAATTCCCCAAGAATCAGTTTAATAATGGTTTCTAAAATACATATTCATAAGTTGTATTACCCCAAATTAGATCCTAAGGTTAAGACTTAAAAATATTTATTAGAACAAGAATAGAGGTACATTAACTTCAGTGATGAACCTATGAAACACCAGTAGGAAAGCAAAGAAGGTAAAGATTGGGCAAAGCCAATTAAAGGTTCATCACCAGGCTAGAGATGTGTTTCAGACTCATCTTTCCCAAAGCAGAGAGGGAACTGGATATTAGCATCTCAATGATCCCAAGGCTTTGGTTGAGGTCTGCTCAGAAGTATTGATTCTCCCAGTCTTCCAGTTTGCTAATGGATAGAAATTGCTTGATATGTGCTGCCATTTGGAAACACAACAGAAGACATGGTAAAAACTGGAATAGGACTCAGCTAGGGACACTAGCCAATGAATTGATCTCCTTTGCAATATATTCTGCTGTGGGATGTATTTTACTTCCTTCCAAACATTTCTCAGTATGTTTGTTTCTATTATTTGTCTACTCAGCATAGTTTAGCTCTCCCTGATCTTAGAGTGAGAGGATAATCACTCAAACTACAACTTTTCTTCATTTATGTTCCCTTGTTCAGACTTACATGAAAAATGTCATATACAGTTAAATCTAGGCCCTTCTATTATTTTATTTTATTTTTGCTTCAATTTGCCCCAGGCAGAATGCGGGAGCGGCGGAGCCACCATCTGCAAGGGTATTCCAATCCCTCTCAAGGCATCTTCCTACCATCCATTCTCCAGCCTCAATCTTGGCTACTTTATATTAATTCAACATAGATCCTTAAGAACTATGCCTCACCCATGTTCTCCCTTTTATTTTTCCATAGAAATTAGATGCAAACATAATTATGAGGTTTTCTTAACGTTGCCCAAGTAACCATATGATTTTCATGCATGTTGACAAACTTCATTTTGCCTTTACAGCCAAGGCAATACTTTTCTTGTTGAAATGACCCCAACCTTTCAGGTATACATACAATCGCGCACATACCCTTCTGTTAACAATTTTATACCTCAAGGCCTCGATTTGTTTTACTAGAGAAAATTCATATCCCTGTCTCCACAGGACTGGTTTAATCACAATCTGAATGCACTTAAAGAATTACTATAGAATAGTGAGCTTCAGTAATTAAATAACAGATTAAATAGTATTTCTAATACCCAGTTACTTCATCCATCAAAAGAATGATAATAACATCTACCTCTTTATATTATTATGAACACTGAATGAAATGAAGCTTGCAAATGCCTTAAAGTATTTGACATTGATTAATAATGTATTATTAATAGTAAATTATGTAGCAAAAATAATACAGCTAAAGTATTACTTTCTCTCAAGCATTTTTAAGGAGCTTGGTCTTACTTAGTAGCCTAAGCTATCTTTGAAATTAATCCTCTGAAAGTTTGGGATCAGAAGCATTTCCTGATAGCTATACTTTTAAACAGATACACTTTATCTTCAATGCTCAGTGTAACAAAATACATTTTCCAAAAGTGTCTTCAATAATTATGAAGTCTATATTGTCTTTTACAACATTATTGATAAATTAAGTGTTACATCTATGACTTTCTCTCTGAAGCTGGGTAGGTCTAACTCTCAACTCTTATAGAGTATGAGACAAAGGTCTGTGATTTTGAAGGCTTGCTGATAACCCAGACGCCACATCCACTGACTCATTTCCTTTCTCTTTCTTAGAATGATCACCCCTGGAACTGGGTCACGAAAGTGAACTTAATCATGGTAGGTCAAGCTCAGAGAATTTGAAACACAACATTCAGTCAGGGCTGACTTTTCCAGTGTTCTTATCAATTATGTTATTATCTACTAACCCTCAGAAAAGCCAGCCCATTTGGCATACTTAGAGATTTTATACAATGACTCAAACCCAATGTCTTATAGAGAATTGGCCTTACAGTATTACTGCCAAGTTGGACAGCAAAAGCAGAGACATTACAAGGTAGAAAGAGGTCTTTGTACTTGCAAAGCCTCCTGTACTTGGCTTCTTCTGCATGTGTAAGTGAAGATGTTTCATCCTTTCTCCCAGGTTTCAAGCTGATATGAATAAGGGTGTCTCATGTTCATACCCTTCAAAAACACATGGGAAGCACTGTGTATGTAGTAAATCCTCAGCAACATGGTAAGTTTTGCTATCAGTATGATGCACAAAAGTAAACAGATGTCAAAGAGAATATTTACAAGATGCAATTAAGCACAACATGTTTACTTGGGGCTTTATAAATAAATCTGTTTGTCTGTGTGTAATTTAGGATTTATTGGAACCATAACTAGATGGCCTGAAATTAGGGGCTGGATTATTTTGGCCATAGTAGCTATTGTACATTTTTTTTTGCTTCTGATACTCCATCAGTCATTATGATAAGCTCTTCCGATTTGATTTATAAAACATGTGTTTTCAATTAGAGGCCCACACAGCAAAACATCCCTGTCATAGCTGATCATTATATATGTTGTGTCAAGTTCAGTCACGACTTTAAGTTTTCTTTTCTCTCCCCAACCTGTGAAAACTGACTTAAATATGTTTACAAAATTAAAAGCTCTGGAACAGGATATACACACATACAAACATGCATACATTCACACATACAAATTGTTCTCAGAAAAAGAAACCTATACTGACACCTACAGTATTAATTTGCTTAATCTTAAAAAGATTCAGTGTGAAAAATATTTTAACAACTATTTAACATCTTAATGTATCATTCACTGAAAATGATTTTTTGATGAACACCATCATTCCATATAACCTAGAGAAAATGTTTTAGTGTGCTTCACTCTCAAAGGACCTACAGGAAACTTGTTTCTCCCTTGCCATATGGTGTAGTGACTACATGTGACCTGTGCACATACATCCATACACTTTAAATCATTCTTTGATACTCATAATGCCAGATACAATGGAAGGGTCCCGTAAATAGGTGTTGTTTGGAGAACTGTAACAAGAAGACCAAGCATGCACATTTTCACCAGGCAAATATTTTCCCGAGGCCTTGGAGGCAGAAGGCATGCTTACAGTATAGATGTTATAGGGGAAGTTCAGTGATATTTCAGCACGTTGTTCTGTTTCAGGTTTTTCATCTCACACTTTACTACTGTGTAATGATAATGGTCTAAATGTCAGTTCTCAGTCCTGACACAAGAATGGGAAGGTCAGTGGAGGATTTATTCCAATACGCTTTGCATGCGTTGCTCAACTATTGAATGGTGACACTATGTGAAGTCTCAGGCTGTCTGTATAGAAATTCTAAATATTTATTTAAATAATATTTCAGTTCTTTACTGGCTTTCTAAAAAAGGAAAGTTAGAAAATTAGAAAAGTTCTTTAGAATTCAGAAATTTAAAAAAGAGTTACAATGATTCATTTGAAAACAGATATACACTGTAAGAATTTTTTTTACATTTTTATTAAACTCCAGTTAATTGTAAGTTTAATCTTTTTCAACTCCTGAAAAATGAAACATTAAGAAAACCCCACATAATAATCAGTCAGTATTCTATGGTTACCAAGGTGAGACTCATTACATGAACTAACCTTTTAATTCATACAGTAGTAAAAGAAAAAGGCACACTGAAATGAGTTCCCAAGCAACACTGAAGATAAGATTGAAGGCAGTATTTCTAGCCTTTCATGTAGAAATGACAGAGGAAATAGTGAACAATGTTTACTTGTTGCTAGATAAAACCATAAACATGCATTAAATTAGTCTCATGTTCCAAGACCAAGAGCCAACCAAATTCACAAACAGGGTTGATTGCTCTTTCTAAGTTAAACTTTGTGTGTGTGTGTGTGTGTGTGTGTGTGTGTGTTCCAAAAAGTGTGGAAGTCACTTACTCAGCACTCTGATAAATGGCTCTTTGATCTAATTGGTATACTTACTGAGAGGTAGACACAGTATAATATATTTAAATGACTCAAGCCAGTTGGCTCATGGGCTATCTTTTACAAATAAGAATGTTATTTATAAGCTTATCCATACCACTGTTTGACTACAGATCAATAACAACCTTCAGATGTTCTCTAATAGACTTCCCTCCATGTGAGTAGTTAATAAAGAAAATACTAACTGCAAGTATTTTCTATGGTTTTTGCCCAAGTGGAGCAAGATTGGAAACTTAGCCAAAAGGAGGACTCTTTTCAACTATACTTATCTTAACTGGCCTGAACAGATGTTATTTAACAAGTGCTGGTGATAAAACATAAATAAATAATTTTTCTTATCACATGCCTTTATCATAATCTGCCCTATGATATCAATCTATTGGGTTTTTGGTTGCAATGCCTCATGAAAAAAAAGTTAAAAATTATCATCAGTGCATTTTCTTTCCGTCGGTGAGAGAGATGGATGTTTTACTCATGAAAGTTATGAGGTGGAAAGAATAGCTATTCCGTTTTGTTTTTCACTTTTGACATGACATAAATTTCAGTGGAGACCTTAGAGATTCATAGTAAAGAAAATGAAACAAAGTTTTGACAGAATTTTTCTTTAGAAAAGCATCATTATTTTCAAGTTTCTCACAGAATTGTTTATCCTGTTTTCAGCATTTTGTTGTGTTGGTGATTTTGTAGTAATCTAGAATTCTCTCTAACTTAGGCATTAAAACAATGAGAAGTGTGAGGACGGAGGTAAAGGTTGGAGCTGAAAATGTTCAGGGTGTCTGGATAGTGACCTTCCAGATGGATTGGTTTGACTTCTCTGCAGTCCTTCATGCAGTTCAGACCATCTTCATCTATGAGAAAGTATTCTGTATATTTCCATTGTTTAATTATTTTCTGTGGATAATAAAATTATGTAACAGTTTGATTTTTATGTCTGGCACCAATTACAATAATTATATTATGTTTGAAAGCACATTATCATGTCTTTTAGGTATGCAACATGAAATTATTGCTATGATGAGACAAATTAACAAACCTTTGAACACACAGTATGGAAAGAGCACCTTTAATCTATTCATTCAGCTCCTGAATGCAGTATAGCATTTTTAACTAAATGTTTTATGGTGTATATTGCTCTCTTTGACTTTTTCATTCACACAATTTCTGTGTGCAAACTAAGCTACAACTGCCCATATCACCAAACCTCCCTTTAATATGTATATAATATATATTTCATTAACATATTAACCTCCCTTTAATATGTATATAATATATATTTCATTTTCAGTTGACACAATTATCATATAGTGGGAAGTGATTTGCAATACATATATATTTATCTTTATTTTTGTAGGTAACACTCAGAATCATCCATATTCTCTTCTGAAATATACAATTAACTGCTGTGGGCTACAGTTACCCCCCTGAGACACAGAACCTAAGAGCTGAGACTCAGTGGTCCCTTTGTACACTTTAGCCAGCCTTGTCTCACTTTTCTTTCTTCATCTTTCACCATTTTTTGTTTTGTTTTGTGTTTTTTCACCATTGTTGTTTTGTTTATATATATATATATATATATATATATATATATATATATATATATATATATTTGCTTTTTGAGACAGAGTTTCTCTGTGTAGCCCTGGCTGTTCTGGATTCACTTTGTAGATCAGGCTGGCCTCAAACACACAGCTACCCACCTGTCTCTGCCTCCTCGAACGCTGGGACTACAGGCTTGTGCCACTGTGCCTTACTAAAATTGCATATTTTAATATTGTTTAAGATTTCTGACATGAACTCAATGGCTGGCTCTTTGACACTTCCCCGCTCCGGAAGGAGGAGCAGCTTTTCTAGCCCACAGAGGAGGACATTGTAGCCAGTCCTGAAGAAACCTGATAAGCTAGGGTCAGATGGAAGGGGAAGAGTCCCTATCAGTGGACTTGGAAAGGGGAAGGGAGGAGATGAGGGAGGGAGAGTGTGATTGGGAGGGAATGAGGGAGAGGGCTACAGCTGGGATACAAAGTTAATAAACTGTAACTAATATTAAAAAAATAAAAATTTAATTAAAAAATATTCTGTGTGTAAGTGAGGTCTGAAGTATATTCTGCAATGTTTCTACCTTATTTAACTCTTTACCCACAATGAGATTTTGTGTTACTCCCAACGTATATGTGATAGATGGTTATATGTGTGCATAATAAAGATTATGTGTATATGTATGTGGTTATTTTATCCATTGAGTGATACCTATGTTGTTTACACATCACTAGTCTCATAAGCAGTGCTGAAAAGGAGACTGTTGTTCGGTAATTTTCTGTGTTTTTACAATGTGATCATTTGTTTCATTCCTCATAAATCTAAATCATCTAAATCCCAGCAACAGAGCTCAGGGTTCTTTTTGCTCTATGTACCATGGCAGCATTTGTCTCTTGTCTTTTTGCCAAGAGTTCTCCTGATGGGCTTTAGATGGTATTTTGTGATAATTTTAATTGCATTTTAATAATGATGAGTGATATGAAGAATGTTCACATGGCCAACTGGTTACTTTATGTTACATTTGTAGAAATGTCTTTTGGAGTCTTCTGTCAATTATTTTCTTATTGGCTTTTGTGTCTTACCTGTAGTTTTGAAGAACGTGAAATAAAAGTTGAAGGCATCACATTCTCTAATTTAAAAATATATTAGAAAGCTTATAGTAATCAACTGACTATGCTGCTAGAAATAAATTTCAAAGCGACAGAACTACCCCATACTCATGGACCAGGAAATGACCAAGTTTAATCATATAATCAACCAATTATTGATTAAGGCTTCAGACAAACAATAGGGTAAATTTTTTACTTTAGTAAGATACTGTTTCCTACATACAAGAATGACAGTATAGTTTTTTTTTTACTTTACACAATCATAGAAATCAAGTCAAAGTGGATAGAAAACCTCAGCATAAGGCTCAGAACCATCAAACTCCTTGGAGAAAAGACAGACAGATTCCCTAGACATTAGTGTTGGTAATAACCTCCTGGATATCAAATTAAAAGCTCCATCAAGAAAAGTAAAAGAAAATAAAGTGATTCATTAAAAGTCCCCTTTACAACAAAGGGAAAGAAAAGGTGTAAAGGCAACATACTGATTGAGAAGAAATGTTTACAAAAAAAGAGGATCTTTTCCAGTCTTATAAAGCCAACACAATAGCCAACACATGGACACAAAACAAGACACAGGAGATCCCAAAGCTGAGCTGGCAGCTAACCTCCGCGTCCTCTTTAAAAGTGTTTCATTATATGCAATGCTTCCCCGCTATTGCTATCTGACAATGTACGTGCTTCCCATTGATAGCTGATATATGATTTCAACCCTTATCTTGGGTTATCACTCATTCAATTTATTTTTCATATCAAATTCTAGTATTCCAATGTATCTGAAGCTTTTTTATTTTAGCTGAAATCTAATTGTGGATATCTTATATTATTCTCTCATGAAAGTTTCCATTCTAAGATTGTATGGTTTAATTCAAGGCTAGTGGATAATATTGTTCCCTATTTAATATTTTAGTGGATACAAAACCGTCCATCAAAATGAGATCCCAGTAACCATTTTTGGATTATTACTGTTAAAATTCTGAGTATTTTTATTTTTGAAATTCTTCTCTCAGATAAGGAATCTAGAAGATACATGCATACAGATATGAATTGTATCTGTATAAGTTGTCTGCTGAGAATGGAGACTGTGTGACACACTCATTCTTGTTTGTGTGTGTGTGTGTGACAATGTTCAGTTACTGTGGAAGATCAAGACAATTAGAACCTATACAGAATTCACTCCCAAAGAGAAATTAAAAAATATTTCTGATAAGACAACCAAAAAAGTGCTTAAATACATATTTTTGTATTAAAAATATTTCCATGCCTAGGAATTAGGTATTTTAGCCTTGAATCTGCTGTAACCCAGGAAAGAGAAAAGATAAACATTGGAGAATTTATTTAAGAAAACATTTTGGAATCGGATAGATAGTATGCTCAATATAAATACACTACATTGATCTTTGCACCCTTGTAAATTAGAATTTTAACATATGAATAGTTTAGAATTAGTACCAAAACAACATAAAAGAGAAACTACCTTGAATTTCTGCCCACTGTTATAAGGGCAAGGTAAACTGATGACATTAGAATTTGCTGAACTTTACTCTCTGCAAATTTGAGGCCTTACACATCACAGCAGGATCCCATTGTCTTCATGTTGACAATACTCTCAATTCACTTCCATAGGTAAGGAAAAGATGCTATCACTTACACAATTTTCTTCATTATTGGAATGAAGATGTGGCGGCTAGAATGGTTGTAAAATTCGAGTCTACTTTAAGATGCACACTCTTCACACATAATTATTACTTTAAATTATATTGATTATATTTTATTTTTCAAGGTCACAAGGAACTTAAATGTATTCACTAGACACTTTAGGTTTTGTTGAAGAATATAAACAATGTTAATGAATTTTTTTGATAATTAGCAACATTTCATTTCAAAATTCAGGGGACAATGATAAAAGTCATTCTTATGAAATGGAAAATCCTATCAGTCTTAATATGTAACTTAATTGTAGATGTTCCTTCAAATCAGCTAAGATTGCATATTTAGCACATATTGTTACCTCTATTAAAGAGAGAAGATAAAAACTAAATTACTGAATCTCCATTATAAATTCAAACAATAAAACTCCATAATGCACTCAAATTAACATTTTTACAATAATCAACCATTTAGATCAAAGCTATCTGAGTGAACTGTTACCAAATGCATCAATCTACTCCTTAAATTTCACCTGGGATTTCAATACATATAAAATTAATACTACAATGTACATATGAAACAGGACATGGCACAGATACAAATCTATGATCGTGACCTCCTTGTTTAAGTTTTAAGCATGGCAGGTGCTTGTGTCTGTCTGCTCATGCTAGAAGCTCAATCTTTGTTTTGAACTTGTCCTTTTAGTTTTTTCACCACACTGTAACCTTGACTTCTTCAAACTCTTGGGTATAGAATAGCATGTGACCCCAGCATAGGTAAGTATCAGATGAACATGGAAATCTGATTCGAGAGATTCCAACTAATAGACAATCAGTTTTCCCAGAAACAAAGAGAACAAAAAACACTAAATTATCCTGCTTAGGTAAAATCTTGGACATAGCAAACATCACAGCAAGTGGAAGGAATCTTAAAGATTATAAATAAATAAGGGAGGACATGAAACATAATTTTTCAACAGAGAGAGGGTACGTAAGAGTAGAGATGTGTCATACTCCAAAAAGGTAAGGCTAAGGTCCTTGTTTCAAGTACTGTCAATGAGAATCAAAATTCTTCTGAATTCTTCAAAAGTTGATGAAGCATTGTCTTCCTCTGAGGCCTGGTAAGGCTGCCTCCCCCACTCAGGGGGAGGTGATCAACGAGCCAGCCACTGAGTTCACGTCAGAGACAGTCCCTGTTCCCATTACTAGGGGACCCACTTGGAGACTGAGCAGCCAGTCCTGATGAAACCTGATAGGCTAGGGTCAGAAAGAAGGGGAGGAGGATGTCCCCTATCAGTGGACTAAGGGAGAGGCATGGTGGGATTGGGAAGGGATGAGCTGGAATACAAAGTGAATAAACTGTAATTAAAAAAAATAAATTCAGTAAAAAATCTTTATGAGGTCTTTTCCACTTGGAATGTGTTGATTGGATGCTTATTCTTTCAATTGATTTTTAAATTATTTTTTAATTTTTATTTTGTATATTAATTACAGTTTATTTACTCTGTATCCCAGCTGCAGCCCCCTCCTTCATTCCCTCCCAAACTTACCCTCCCTCCCTTGTCTTCTCCCCGCCCCTCTCTAAGTCCACTAATAGGGGAGGTCCTCTTCCCCTTCCACCTGACCCTAGCTTATCAGGTCTCACCAGGTCCTGAAACAATGTTTTAAGAAGAACACGGGTTTTGTATTGTATGATTATTAAGTAAACACATACATCTCAACATAGCCTTCCTATATCACAAAGAACCCTAGTCCCCACAGCATAGATTTCTTGTCTACGTTGCTTGCCAGGTGCAGATTAAAGTCTGTATGTAACTGCCTCTTGTGGTTTGTTTCCCTTATAGGACCCAGGCCATTTACAATATTATGGATATTTACAATATTATTGATGTTAGCGATGATGCTCCAGCTACTTCTATTCATGTTTCCTGTGTCTAAAGTCAACTAATGTGACTCAGTGGTGAAGAGTGCACTGCCTCACACAGTAGCAGGAGGTCACACAGGGTAGCTGCTGGTGCTTCCTAGGGTGCTGTGCTCAGGAAGCGGCTCCTTGGTGCCACACTCCTCATGGAGCCAGGATCTGCTTCTGCGAACACCTTCCTTTTGCAGTTTTTGACTTGACCACGTCTGAGGAGAAACTCTTTGGTGGCTCAGAAGGGTTCTCATGGTTTTTCTGCTTATAAGAAGTATGAGTTCCCAAGTGAAGCAATAAAATAAAGTGCTCAAATTTGAATTTTAGTTAAACCCCAATGAATATTATTTTAGTATAAGTACCATTTCAGGGCTGTTTGGATGAGCAAGTATAGGATGCACTTGGTGTCATTGGGTGATTTGTACTTACTTGGCTTTACTTGGTTTCTAATATTAATAGACATGGAATTTGTTTATATCCTAAAAAAAATCTTTGCTAGGCTTATCTATCAATAGTTTAAATCTAGTAGGATTCTATACCAAATACTTCCTCTAGGTGTCTTTTCCATGGAACATTTTATCCAACAGGAAAGACATAATTCCTTGTTAAGCACTTTACACTTTTAACAAGAGCTTTAACATTTCCTAACTTCCATTCTGAGGTTGCCCCCTGTGTTTGTAGTAGATGTGGGAGCTTTGTCAAAGTATCCATGCCATTCGTGAGTGTCTCAGTGTATAAAGGGTTTGTTTTTAATTTGCAGATATTCCATTGGAGGTTTGTGCTTTACTGTTATATGAGGTTTTCCACTGCTCTTTGAACATTTTCAACGCATGCACATAATGTATTTTGGTCATTTTCTCCATGCTTACCCCTCCCACTCACACTGAAACCTTCTTTGCAATACAGCCCTCTCTTACATGTCTTTTGTTTGTTGTCCTGTTCTCTTTTTCTCTCTTACACTCATTGAGTTTAACTAGGATTGCTGCATGCGCATGTAGGAGAGTATTTACTGGAGCATAGGCAACTAACCACTGGTTACACCACTGCAGAAACTGAACAGTTATATAAAACTGGATGCGTAGTTCATGACTTACATTTGTCATCACAATATTACTCAAAATATTTTTACTACCGTAAACTGCATGTATTCCAACCACCTCCCCCAGGCGACAAATGAAGTTGAGCTCCTGGTCCATTTTCTGCTCTGCCACTGCATTATTTTCCTTGATCCACGTTTGTTTTGTATGTAAGAACTTCTTTTTCTCATTTCTGCCCTCCGTGGTTTGTTTCCTTGTTGCTAATTGTTGGGTTCTTTCTACAAGGCAAATACAGATCTGGTTAAACACGTGCTTTGCAAATAATTTCTCCCACCTTCTCTTAGTGGTGGATTTTGTAGAACCCCTGCTTTTTATTTCCTTCTGCAATTCAAATTATAGTCTTTGTGGATCCTGTATTAGATAGTTTTTGAAGACTCACGAGCAAAACATTTGCATGTATTCTGTTTATCTCTGAGTTTTCCTCTTTGTATTTTATAATCAGTGCTTGTTTCGGTAAAGTGTAATATTGGTGGTTAGATATAGGAACATTTTTATTAGGAATTTGAGTTTGTACAATTCACAGACTGAAAGAAAAGAACTAACCAGATCTTTGGAGAATACTGAATACCTTCCAAAGTTAGTTCCTATGAAGTAGCTTATAGAAAAAAAAATGTATCTGATGCTAAAATTATTTGTTAAATTGGTCAAGTTTAATATACCTATTAAAAGTATTCTCAAATCGGGCATAGTGATACATGACTCTAATCCCAGCACTTAAGGAAACAGATTTAGGCGGATCTCTGTGAGTTTGAGGCCAGCCTGGTCTAGAAAGTGAGTCCAGGACAGCCAAAGCTACATAGAAAAACCCTGTCTTGAAAAAAAAAACATAAAACAAAGCAAAACAAAACAAAAAAGTACTCTCAAATATCATCCATACAACCAGACAACATTTTCATAGTTACTTTTTATATTCTATTTTAAAAATATGCTAATTTTTGTTTATAAAACAGTCATCATTAAGTGTCAAGCACTGTTGATCTTAGTTAAATCTCTAATTCTTGAGGCCCAAGGCTTCTGTCCTTCTTCCTCATCTTGTATTATTTTCATGATGAGATGAATTTTAATTTTACTTGCTATGCATTTGCTGTTGCATCCCTGTCCCTGCTTTTCTATGCTGATAAGACTTTACCAAGCTTGTGTTAGTCTTCATGAGCCCTCAGTTATGAGCAGCTGTGAGAAATGCTGGTTAACTATTTGTAAACACCACCCAGTGATCTCCCAAACATTCCTGACAGCAACAGCAGCCTCCAGACCACTGAGTGACAAGCAGACCATAGCGTCCAGGGTCTGGTTATCACAGCAGTGAACACTATTATTTAGCTGTCTATTGTAAACTAATGAGTTGGTCATATTTTTAAAATGTGTTTGTGTCCAGTGTGAAAAAAAACCGATGTATATAGGGTGAATTTCATTGAGACACATCAAATATACTCTATTATTGAGTTTGCTATTAGCCTCAGTTGGTTTTAAGAATAAACACAAAAATTGAATTGTGAATCTTTCCTATTGTTAAAACATAAACAAATTTTCATGTTGCTTATTTTCTGGATTTGATGATTAATATCTACTAGTCATATATAAACAAGAGAGGATTTGAAACAGAAAGTAGAATTTATTGGACTAATTACAAAAGAGAACCAATAAAAAGCAAGAGTTGATTTCTAGAAGACTAATAGGATGTTTGATTTGTGAATTACGAATTACCTGTATGCTCTATAGGATAGAGTATACAATATGAAAACCTACCACTATAGCCAGGCTTAATGGCCCATGCCTTTAATCCCAGCACTCAGGAGGCAGAGTCCAGCAGATCTCTGTGTGTTCAAGGTCAGCCTGGTCTACAAAGAGTTTTCCAGGACTGAAGTTTTCCTTGGTAGCTATAGCTATACAGGTCTTATAGTAAAAGAAATACATAATTGCTATAGTTTGGATTTTTTTTTTGCCCAGAAAGGTCTGTGTGTCAGAGGTTTGGTCCCAGAAGATGATGACTGCAGAGTTTTATGGGGGTTGAGCAGGTCTTCATACTTTACGAGTCCTGCCTCCAAAAGGAAGATAGATCCCGGTCTTCTTCCTCGTTTTAACCCTGTCATGTGAGAAGTTTTGCTCAGCCATACACTCCCTCCATTGCCTTAAAAGCAATGGGTGGACCTCACCACAGAGGGGAACCTACAAAGCAGGAAACAAAAATAGCCCTTGTGTTCTATGCTAATGAGCTCAAGTCTTTGTTACCGAGACAGAAAACTGAAACATTCCAGGACTTACATGCTGTATCTTCTTTGGCAGCATAAATAGGAATGCTTATTGCTCACTATAAAAGTTAGGTGTGGGAGCTGGAGAAATGGCTCAGTGGTTAAGAGTACTGTATGCTCTTCCTTAATAGACCTGGGTTCAATTCCCAGCACCCACAAGACAGCTCACAACTGTCTGTACTGCCAATTCCAAGGGATCTGACACCTTCATACAACTAATTAAATAAATAAATGTTTTTAAAAAGTTAGCTGTGCCACTCTCGAAAATCTTCTCCTGTAAGGCAGTCCAAAGCATATTCAGGGGTCACCTGGCCCTCCTTGCCTCACCCTGTGGAGATGGAGGTTAGAGAAACAGAGCCTGTCCTGAGAGTCTGCAGTTATCACTGCCATGGACAATAAAGGTTTTTTTCTACCACCTATCTTATCTTCTAGCAACACTCATAATGTGATTGCAAACTATCTTGTTAGCTTACAAAAAGAATAAAATCTTCAAATTTTCATAGAAACTGACAGATACATAGGACATAGCTCCATAGCCAAACCACTGCCAGGAAGGGAAGAGATATCAGGCAGCATAGTTCAAAGAAAACCCATCATGCTTTTGTATTGGATAAATAATACAGACGAATGAGGGGCATAGGTTGGAAAGACTCAGAGCTGAGCGGATAATTATAGCATGACTTATTCAGCTCTCACTACTTTCTGCACAACACTCCAGGCACTCTACATAAATTGTTTTATTTACCAAGAATCTACTATGTAGTGATGACTGTAATTCTAATTGTAAAATGACCTTTCAGTTGTTCAGGGTCACAGTTAGATGTGGAATCGGGACGTAAACACAACCTGGTGACTCCAGAGCTCAGACAGCAGACATACAAAAGGCCTTTACATTGAAGCAGGGCATGCAGTTTGTGAATCATGGTCAGGACAATGGATTTTATACAAGCTAAATGGGTAATCATCAAAAGGCAGGGAAAGGACTTCTAGTGATAAACCTTGTGCTTTAGAAAAGGACAAAGTCTGGAGCAGACTCGAAACTATTTCAGGAGTCTAGGCCATAACTTATGATCACAAAGAAACAGAAAGACAAGATTGGAAAGTTAGGATTTCTGATATTAGCGTTCTTAGCCCTGAAGTTGAACTAAGAATCCTGTATAGTGAATTGTACATTCAACTGATCTATTTTAAATGAACCCAATCTGCTAACAATCCGGAAACATCTGAGTTTAGCAATATGGGTGGTTTTTAGTCAACTGTATGTGGACTTAAACATGTGAGCACTGTGTCCACATGAAGACTCTATAAAGTGTTACATAAAGCACTATGTGCAATTTAGTCCAGGTTTCTTTGATGCAGAGTGCTACAGGAGTGTGTAACACAAACCTCCTTAGGATGAAAACTCATGAGCTGTCACTTTATTTTTTAGCAATCCACTTGATCTTAGACTATCGAATATGGGAGTGTGGCCTACTAGAGGCTGCATCTTACATAATACAATTTCGCTGCTTGGATTTGGAATCTGGTACCTTTTTTAAAATTAACTTGAGACTTTCTCCTTAAGCTAGAGCTTGCACCGAATCTCTCTCTCTTTCCAGTTTTTAACAGCTAAAAAATAAGCCATAAAAGAAGCAATAAGAGAGAACAAAAGCACAGTTTAAGTCTGACTGGACCTTCTTTTATCCTCTGATAAAATGGCAGCAAATAAAAAGTTCTCTTGCATGGAGCTAGGATGCTGAGGTGCTCATTTGCACCACATTGAAATCCAGGAAAAGAATGCTCTACATCACACTGACAATTATGAGAGAACAGAAATAAAAATGATCTATTTAATCAATTAAAACTTTATTTAATTAATTTGTTTTAGTTAAATAACTGTTTAATTCATATATCCAATTAATATTTAATTTAATTAATATTTTATCTAATTAAAATATAATGATTTTAAAATATGTAACATAATTTTGTATCACTAGCCTTTAAGGAAGGTTACTCCATTTTACCAGTGCATGAAAAGTGCTATGTAGGACATATCAGTGTTTTTTTTTCTTTGTTATTTACATGTTTTATAAAAGCACCAAGACTGACTTATTCATTGTTGTGGAAACTTAGATTTCCACAGATATCAGTTCTTCAATATCACTGTGGTAAAAAAAAAAAGTTTGGCAAAATTAACTAATATCTGAAACTAAGTAATGATGAACAGTAAATATTAACAATAAACATATGCAAGAACATTGGGTAAAGTTATCCAACCTATGATGGGCTACATATACATTGTGCCAATTCTACAACACCTTTAATATTATTCTTTATGGCTTGCTGCTATTGGTTTTCTTATTATATTTTAATCAAATTTAAAATTTAAATGGGATTTTTAAATTATAATATTTAAGGTTGTGTCAATAAATATGACACTCTAAAAATAGTAGGCTAGGGCTGGAGAAATGGCTCAGTGGTTAAGAGTATAGTCTACTCTTGCAGAGGACAAGAGTTTGGCGCTGGCTCCTATTAATGTGGCTCCCTACTGTATGTGACTCTACATACAGTGTAGGTACTTTTTGCTATATTGTGGATTTGTCTCTTTCCCACCCTTTATCTCCAGGATTCACCCTCTAACATTAGATAGGAAAGAAAGAAAGATACAGCGAGAAAGAGACATCCCTGCATCTAATTTCTGTTTCCAAACTTTGCTCCCACTTTCCAGTGCATCCCCTTCAAAGGTTTCTCCAACTGTTAAACATTTGTAGGTCAGTCTCCCAACAGTCTGCTTAAACAGTCCCTCTTCTAGTTTTCCCAATAATAGCAGCTCAAAACTATAACAACTATCTGCTCATCTTGGCTTCTCGTGTCTCAACAGTCTCCTAACAGTATCTTCTGTTGTAATAGCCAGAACCTGGAAACAACCCAGATGTCCCTCAGTTGAGGAATGGATACAGAAATTGTGGTACTTTTACACAATGGAATACTACTCAGCAATTAAAAAGGAGGAAATCATGAAATTCGCAGGCAAATGGTGGGACCTGGAAACGATCATACTGAGTGAGGTATCCCAAAAGCAGAAAGAAACATATGGTAT
>CM053744.1:10247379-10266031 GCA_028658305.1 Pachyuromys duprasi | reverse complement strand
AACAGGACAGGAGCATGCCAAGGAGGACCTCTGGGGGGGTCAATGTAGCGATGTATCAGAGCAGATATTAAGACTCGCAATCAAGCCTTTAGCAGAGGGCGAGAAGTAATGATAGATCTGGGGGAGGTTGGTGAGACTTGGGGAGAACAAGAGCTCCACAAAGACCAAACTGAGCAGGGCACAGGGGTCTTGTATGAGACTGTTTCTACAATCAAGGACCATGTGTGGATGTGACCTGGAACCCCCGCTCAGATGGGGCCCGTGATAGCTCGGTGTAGGACTGAAGACCCTAGTGAGGGAAACAGGGACTGTTTCAGTCATGAACTTGATGGCTGACTCTTTGACCCTCTCCCATACAAGCCGGGGAGTGACAAACTGGATAGATCCCAGGGGAGGGGATTGCAGCCAGCCCTGAGGAGATAGGATGAGCGGGGGTTGGACAGAAGGGGAGGAGGTCCTCCCCTGTTGGTGGACTTGGAGGGGGCGGGGAGGAGGGAGATGAGGGAGGGAGAGGGAGGGTGGGAGGGAGAGGGAGGGTGGGAGGGAATGAGGGAGGGGGCTAGGCCTGGGATGCAAAGTACCTAACCTGTGATTGATATAAAAATAAATATATATATTTTTAAAAAACAGTATCTTCTGCCTTGCTTTTTCACTCTGCTAGCACAGTTCTGCACCAACTGCCTTCTCTTCTCACTGTCTCCCTTTCTCAGCCTCTGCTGGATTTTTATGCCCTCTCCTGTTCCCAGAAATCCAAGAGGCAGCCAACACTGAGGGTCATAAAAGTTCTAATGGCTAAAAATTCTTAAAGGGGCCAGTTGACTAGCACTGGGGAACCTTTAAATAGCCAGGTACTCAGGATATATCACACTGCAGTCCAATCATTATGGATTCTCTAGGCACCTATACTTATGTGCACATCCCCATACAATATATACATGATTTTAAAATAGTGAAAATAAACCTTAAAAACTCTAGATGAGTTTTTCTTTGGAAAAATTACCAAAGTTAAGAAAACATAAAATATTAGTATAAAATAAAATCCCCAGGGGAGAAATTCTAAAATTGGACAAAGAAACCCTAAAAGTAGAAACAAGGAGACAGTTAACCCTACAGCCTTTCTGAGATTTTATCACCAGTGTTACTAACTGTTTTGAAATTAAAGCAGAGAACTAAGGAATACAGCAGGGTTTGTGAACATCTCTGAAAGTAGCCAACTAGTGATACGGACACCATTGGAAAGAAAGTTAACAAACGTGAAGGTCAGTGTACAACCCAAAACAATTTTTTTAATTTAAATGAATAATTACAATCTCTGGGCAGGTTGAACATAAGCAAACAATGATGTGAAAACTCTGTAACCGAGGAAGGAAGAAGCCCCTCGTAGTGTCAAACAACCACAGTCAAGTTGTTTTGTTGGTTGGATAGATGTCCCTAGATCCTCATATCTCAGTTTCCATTATCTGCTACCTGAGAGAGAGACATGTTTTTTAATACACAAAATCATGTGTTGAATGTTACTTTTAAATGATACTTTTTATATTCTATTTATTGATTTAATTTATTTTTCTAAGATTCAGGAATATGTGAAATGGTATGAATGATGATTTAAGGTACTTGTATTGTTACGTTGGAATTCAGTATCTCAAACAACATATTTGAAATCTGGGATGAATTAAAAAGAAAAGAATATATAAATCTAATTCCTCCTACATGTTTATTCTATGTGTAGAACAGACACAAGAAAAATTGAACACAGGTTATTGCAATAAAACATACCCAAATCTAGAGAGTGTTCTAAGAAGGAGGGAGGAGTAAAAAGCAGAAATGCAGACACCAGAAGCAGCTTCAAACCTCTATTTCATATCAGCGAGGTTCAGATTAAAGTAAACCATAAGATGAAGATTGATCAAAAATGGAAAACTCAAGGAAAACATGGGAGGGGACACTGGAAGAAAAAAAGACAAGGGTCCCACAAATTGATCATCTTAGGGAGGAGGCTACAGGACTGAATGTTCCCCAATAAGATCAGGTGGCTATAGCCAGTCTTAAGTAGTGATGTCTGAATGGCTATAGGAAGAATCCCTTTGCTCTCATTCCCAAAAGACACATACTCCTTCTTGAGGAAGATTTCTGAAGTCACTCTTTGGTTCTAGTGAGAAACTAAGAACCACTGATTTACCAGGAAGAGTACATGGAAAGAAATGCCAGAGGAATCTGGAGACCGAGTTTCAGGCACCAACTGCAGGGGAAACACAATAAAGTGTAAACATGGCTATCACCCACCAGAGCAGGATGAGCAAACACCTGGTGAGATTGAAGAAGTTTTACACAATCCCTCTATTCAAACTTGAATTATCTGACACCTCATCCTGGATCCAGGTCTCACAAAGGAGAGGAATAGAAATTATGAAGAGCAAAGGGACAATCTTAAACTGGAAGAGATATGGCACCTTAATGGAGAATGTTTAAAACCACACCTACCCTAGTTTCTCTAACCACTATTAGATGTATGAATGTACTTCATGCACTAATACCTTCTTTTACTTTTGTACATCAAAGATACAAAGAAATAAAAGTTAGATTCAATAGTACTAGCCATATTCTACTTCCAAACAAGCTGTGATTGTTCCTACCAAGATACTGATATTCCTACACAATAAGGGATGTATCATGGTCATTATTAAATCATTGATGATGTTTAGACTTGTTACTTTTTAAAGTGTTGGGTTGACCTTCCCTGACACTGAGAAGGTATGTCTCTATATTTTGTTTTTTTAATTTTTATTTTTTATTATTAATTATATTTTATTAACTCTGTATCCCAGGTCAATCCTACTCCCTCATTCCCCCCAACCCTGCCCTCCCTCTTTCTTCTACTCCCTGCCCCTTTCCAAGTCCACTGATAGGGGAAGACCTCCTCCCCTTTCATCTGGCCCTGGTTTATCAGGTATCTTCAGGACTGGCTGCAAAGAACTCTGTGGCCTAGGAGGGCTGCTCTCCCTTGCTGGGTGGGGAGGTCAAAGAGTCCGCCATTGAGTTCATGTCAGAAATAGTCCCTATTCCCCTTACTAGGGTACCCACTTGAATACTGAGCTACCATGGGCTACAGGCAAGCAGAGTTTCTAGGTTATATCCACCCATGGTACTTGGTTGGAGAAACAGTCTTATATAGAACCCCTGAGCCCAGATATATTTGGTCCTTGTGGAGCTCCTATCCTCTCCAGATCATGTTAAATCCCCCTTCTTTCATATGATTCTCTGCCTTCTGCCGAAGGTTTGGTTATGAGTCTCCGTTTCTGCTTTTGATACACTGCTAGGTAGAGCCTTTCAGGGGCCCTCTGTGTTAGGACCCTGTCCTATTAATTGTTTTCATCTACATTCCATTTGTCTTTCTAAGTAAGGAATGATCACCTTACCCCAGGTCCTCTTTTTTGTTTATCTTCTTTATGTGTATAGATTTCAGTATGTTTGTCATATTTTATAGATAAGTGAGTATATACCATATGTGTCTTTCTCCTTCTAAGGATACCTCACTCAGAATGATATTTTCTGGATCCCACCATTTCCCTGCAAATTTCATGATTTCCTCGCTTTTAATTGCTGAGTAGCATTCCATTGTGTAAAAATACCACAATTTCTGTATCCATTCCTCAGTTGATGGACATCTGGGTTGTTTCCA
The DNA here is from genome assembly GCA_028658305.1 of Pachyuromys duprasi. Classification (NCBI taxonomy): domain Eukaryota; kingdom Metazoa; phylum Chordata; class Mammalia; order Rodentia; family Muridae; genus Pachyuromys; species Pachyuromys duprasi. Next base: position 10,262,352 of record CM053744.1, on the reverse strand, counting down.
GGTTCTGGATATTACAAATAAAGCTGCTACAAACATGGTTGAGCAAATGTCCTTGTTGTGTACTTGAACATCTTTTGGATATACCACTCTTGGGCATGTCCCTGTATTTCCAATTGTTAAGTCTGTGCTGGCAGAGAGCTAAGTGCTAACAGGATTTTAATATTCTCATTTCTACGGCCCATCACCAGTTTTCTATTTGTTAATGCTTGTCCTCCTCATCTGCAAAAGGACAACTCATAAGAGATGGATTGGGTGTTGTCTTGCTGTTGATTGGTTCAGAATGGAAAGTGAGATTTTGTGTAATAAAGAGCTGACAGCCCAGAGCTGGGGAAGAAAGTATGGAGGCATGGAGTTGGGGTCCCTGGACAGGCAGAGACTTAGAGACTTGAGGGGAAAAAAGAAGCAAGCAGAAGGAAGATGGAATGGAGCAGGGAATCAGGGAAGCAGGAATGAGAAACACATGGAGAGATAGGATGGCGGAGAAGTCAGGAGAAGTTTAGATAGCTACCTGTGAGACTTCCCAGCATAAGGCTGACAGCTTTAAATTATGTAGAAGACTCCATGTCTTAATTAAACCACAAGCAGGATTGAGGAAGCCCCACAATACTATAGGAGTGTATTAGTTGCTTGTCTTTTTGCTGATGACAAAATGCCTGGCAATAACAACACTGAGGAGAGGTTTTATTCTACTCACAGTTCCAGTTGACAGTACACCATGGAAGAGAAGTTATGTCAGGAACCTGGGGCATCCTGGAATGGTCCATGCTCCCTTAGGAGCACAGGGAGATGCAGGCTGGTGTGTCTCTATCATTTTGTGCAGTCCAGCACTCCACCAGTAGAACAGTGCCACCCACAGTTCAGATGGGTCCTCCCACTCCAACAAACCTCATGCTAACAGGCATGCCCAGAGGCTAATGCAATCTAGAGAACACCTCACAGATGCTCCCAGAGAGAGGTTTTCATCCTAGATGATTCTAGATTCTGTCAAACTGACAATGTTAACCATCACAAGAAGATTTATCACACAAGCCTTATTGTTAGCATTGGTTTAAAACAATTAATAGTCCAAGTGGACCACGCTGTCCTTTAAACAATTTGTTTCAAACTACAATTTTTTTTTTCATTTTATAACACTCAGTTACACCTTCATACTACATAAGTATGGATTGTCCCATGCCAGAGAAAGCATTTAGGTATAACTTGTTTAGGGCAGTGTTTCTATTGAGCACAAGTCGTTTGGGGAATAAAATTCTTTCCCATTCTGCCTTCACACAAGCATGTGTGAAGTACAATGCTTGTCCAGTGAGTATTTCAAGGTAACTGAAAACACTAGCATTTCCATGTGTTAGTACGTGAGCTGGGTGGTCTCTATGAATAAACAAGGAGACATAGAGCTAAGTCCTGAGTTGTAGGGCAGAATCATAGGTGAGTGTGATTGGAAATGAAAAGAATGACAACATACACTTTCAATTCTGTATGCCATGCAGTAGATCTTGTTGAGTACTGAGTACCGGGGAAGCACACTCTAGAGCTGGTGTGGGCGAGGGTGGGGGTGGGGAGCTAGGTTCTGCTTAACTGGACGTGCAGACTCTGCAGATCCGGATGAAATGGGTTCTGTGATATCCAATAATAGCCTCTGTTATTACAGCAATGTCTATTCTTAAGATGCTTAGAGTATTTTGATGAACTGAGAAGTTGCTGAGTCAATTATTTGTTATGTTCCCTAAATTTTCAGATGACAATTATATATATATATATATATACACACACATATATATATACACACACATATGTGTGTGTGTTTCTGTATTTATTTATGCTTTGAGTGACTATGGGGAGTCAAACCTAATGCTTATCTCATCAATTGCTCTCTTTCCTATATTCAAAAATTTTACATCTAAACTGAGAGCCTGGGGAGACAGTATCTCTCAGAATGGTTTTTATTATATCTTTGCTATTAATGACGGTGATAGTGTGTGAGATATTAAATTTGACCCCGTGGGATTCTGGAGTTTCAGACAATCCACAATGAATGTGGATTACACATTTACTTTAATTCTGTATGGTTGTGTTTTTTACACTAAAGCATGGTTAGGTGATGCACTGTGACTAAACAACAGTCCATAAGACTAGCTCTGCAGGCTACTAGATGTTTTCACTTCCTTTGTTTCTTTATTGACAATAGGTTTTGAAATTGTCTAATTTTTGAGAGGCGTATCTCTGCCCTGAGTTTTCTTTTAGTCTGATTACATGTGAAAAGAAAGCATAATTTATCACAGTCTCTGTCTTTTGGTTTGTTTATTTATTATTATTTATTATAGTTATTGGTATTTTGCCTATGTATAGATCTTTGCACCAGATGTGTGCAGTGACTACAGAAGTCAAAAGAGGGCATTGGATTCCCTGGAACTGGAGTAATAGGCAGTTGTGACCCACCTTCTGGCTACTAGGAACTGAACCCTGGTCCTCTAGAAAAGCAAACAGTGCTCATGGAGTCAACTCTCCAGCTCCTATTAATATATATTGATTTCTTGAAATATCTACATTTTTTTCAACTGAAGAAATGAAATGAGTTCAGGACATCAGGGGTTCCCCCCATCTTTGATATCTCCCCCACTGCATAACTTTCCTACTTTTTCTTTCAGTTATACTCCTTTTGTTTTGTACTTAAAGCTTTACCTGGGCAGAGTTCAAAAGCTTAGAATGTTGTGTACTTAGACAAGTACATAGAGCCTATTATGACAGAAGTATTTAGATAGTGACCACATGTTAAAAATTAAGATACTGAGTTTATGTCAGAAACACTATCTAAATACCTCTGTCACAATAGGCTCCATGATCTTGCCTAAGTACACAATATTCTCAGTTGCCTGCTCCTTGATCACTTCTCCCTGACCTTGCCAGCCCACAGAGGAAGAGGATCCAGGCAGTCCTGATGGGACCTGATAGGCTGGAGTCAGACAGGAGGGGAGGAGGACTTCCCCTATCAGTGGAATAGAAAAGAGGGCTAGGGGAGGAAAAGGAAGTGAGGATGGGATCTGGAGTAGATGAGGGATGGGGCTACAACCAGGATATAAAGTGAATAAATTGTAAATAAAATAACAATAATAATAAAATTAAGATAACAATCTATATGAGAATTAAGGTCCAAAGTAACAAGGAAACTATCTCCAAACAATAAGATACTGTCATTTCTGGGCCAGTGGATCAGATATCTTTGGGTGTATATGTGTGTGCCCAAATTACTTTTAGTCACTTTCTTTAAAACACCTGTGTCATAGTCAGTTTTTATTGGCTGCTTTAAGTAACTAAATGTCACCTGGGAAGAGGAAGTCTCAATTAAGGGACTTGTCACTCCAGAGAGCCTGTCACCACGTCTGTAGGGAATTGATAGTTGACTGCTGTGGGCCATCTGAGCCCACAATGGGTAGTGCTACCCTTGGACTGGTAATCATGGCTTGTATATAAAAGCTATCTGGGCACCGAAAGGGAGCAAACCAGCAATCGTTGCTTTTCCCTGCTTTATGCTTCAAACACCTACCTTAACGTTCCTGCCTTGGTTTCCCTTTCTAAATGGACCATAACCAGAAAGATTAAATAAACTGTTTCCACTACACATTGCTTCTGATGAGAGTGTTCCGTAACAGCAATAGGAAGCATGCTAGAACAACTGTGCATGATCACCACATTATAATTGGCATGCTTTTTGGAGAAATGATGTTATAAAAGCTGTTAAGTATTTTTTTCTCATCAGTGATTGTATGTTTTTATACCTGTGATGGAAATATCTCAAAAATCTTTTTTCAGTAGTATATTCCTGCTCAAATTATTTCTTGGAAATGATAAATATATACATATATATACACATATATTCTAAATTCATTTATATGTATATATTTGCTGTCTCACAGCAGTCTCTAAGGGCCTTATGAAAAACACACACACACACACAAAGGCAAGAGCATATACATTTTGACATATTATATATTCCTAAGGGCAAACTAGTCTGGAAACTCTGAGGCTCCTCCCAGTCTTGATTTGCTATGGTATCATTACTCGGGATCAGCCTGTATCCTGCAGAGATACTGAAGGGTTCACATTTTTCATGCTGGACCTCCTCAGGGTAGTCTGATTTTCCACAGCTGCGTCCATGCCATTCGCTCCTAGGCTCCTGGCAAACCCAGCCTTGATGGCTGACAGGTGTGGGAGATATTGACTCTGGGTGGCTGGGGTGAGGAGGCTGCAGAAGGGGGTGCTGGGAGGAGTATAGTTAGCCCCATTTCTGCCAGAACCCTCCGATGTGTGAATGGTCCGTCACATTATTCACCTCTCACCATGATCAATTAGTATAAATTTTTAAATCCATCACAAAGCACTGCAGCCCTGCATTGGGACATAAGATTATAACTGGAGATGTGGAGGCCGAAATCTCAAGGTATGCAACAGCTGGGCCCACAGTGATGGGTCTACAGTGATGCTAGAAGACAGGCTAGCATGCAGACAGAAAGGACACTGGGCTATCTGGCTCATTCTGAGAGGAGATGATCACTTCTCTCTCTCCTTTGCCGTCCTTAGAAAAGCATGCTCTTATAAATTTTTTAATGATCAAGCCACTCTGGAATGGTATGTTTCTGACTATTTTAATTATTTGATTTGTTTCCCTTTCTTCTTGGAGCACAGTCAGTGGCAAACTAAAGTGGCTCGGGCTGCTAGTGGGCCATCGTAAAAAGCCCAGATGACAGTGGGAAATTGCTTTGTGATGAAGGGAAACATTAATAAAAGCTTCTCTCATGTTTACCCTTTTAAATTGGCCCTAGAGGAGTTGTTCAAATCACCCCGTTGGCAGCGTTTGGCTGATACATTGGCTATGAAGTGCTCTCTGTCCATAGGTGGTAAAGAGATCTACCTTTTCCTGACCTGGTTTGCTATATCATTGAAGTTTCCCTTGAACTCTTTGTTCTCTTGTGATCTTGTAAAAACCTTAAGTATTTGTCTATAAAGAAAATAGTGACATATGTTTATTGAAAATTTATTTCCCACAATGTGCTCAAGACAATAAATCTTCCTTTCTACCTGTAATTTTGGAGATTCCATGGAGAGAGGAGTATATAGAGGTCGTGTTATCATAGCTTTAGTTTAGAAGAAAAGTAATAAAAATGAACACACATACACTATTTTTTTAATGTGAATTTTCTGGACTGCCTCTCCTTCCCATTCAACTATCCATGTGAATTATCTAACAGAGTGGACTGGATAACTTGTGGTTGTCAGAGGATCTGTGGAACCTGAGGATGAGAGAAGATACAGGAAACACAGCTGTGAGGTGGATCAGCAGGAAGGAGCAACAGGAAGGGAACAGTGCCTCGGAATGGCCGGTCCTCCCTCTCTGTGTCCTTCTGACTGTTCCTGTGCTCAGCCCTGCAGGGCTGAGGCTGGGCACAGAGACTCTACCTTAGTTCAAGACAAGATCAGGATTTTTATCCAAAGTCTAACGTCCTCTCTGGAGACACAGGTTTCAGTCCACTTTACTTTCTGTGTTCAATCTGAAATTTTTGTGTGAAAGAACACAATAAATTACACAAGTTATTAGCTATTGAAAGATGGATATCTACTAAGTTTTATATCATTGATTGTTCACAAGCAAATGAACACAACCCTAAAATATAGATTTTTTATTTCAATTTTGTAAATGAATAAACTGTAACCATAAGAGGTTAGACTCTACTCACCCGTCTATTAAATATATATGAGAATTTGAATGTTTGACTGTCGAAACCACATTCTATCTCTTTTATTTAAAGTGTTATTCTCTGAGAAGAAAACTGAAAAAAAATAGTGTTTTCTTTAGAATTGGGTAATGATGACCTTATAATTTCTACTTTGTTTATCTCCATGTCATATAGTAGGAAATGAAGGTTTGTAATAAAATGAGGACTAATTTCAAATCACAAGGTTCTTTTCTTTTCGATTTAGATGATAAATAATGCTTTATTAAAATCATTTATATATTTTAAAATAATTTACTTAGAATAAGTCAGAGCTGCTTTAACTACACTACCACCAATACCACAACTAAGATTTAAACATCTCTGTTACCACCCACATTTTCCTTGTGTGTCTCTTGTTTTCACTTTTACCTCAGACCCCTCTCAACACACTTTATGTAGTTAAGACAATCATGTAGAATATCATGTCAATAAAACTGTACAGAATGTAACTTCCTTAGCTCATCATGGTAACTTTTACAGTCATCCCTTTGGCTAAAATCTTTGTATATTCTTTTTAAACTGTTGAGTAGCACTTTATCATATGGATAAAGTACATGTTCTATACATTCATTCTGCAGACAGTATCTTTCTGTGTTTTTTTTAATGCCACATTTACTTTTACTTAAAATAGAGGGTTCCCCTTTTGAAACCTATAATTGGGTCTATGTTTTTAACCAGTAAAAAAAAAAACCCTCTACCAATATTTATATTATCTGGGATGTTTATACCTAACATAATTATTAATACTGTTTGTACTGATCTATACATAAACAGCTATAGCAAAGAGAGACATTTCCATGATTTCATTTTTCCTTGTATCTTTGTCTTCTTTTAACATAGTGCTTATAATTTTTGTTTACCGCTACTAAGTGCCTTATAATTATATGACATGTATGTGGGTATAAATATATAAATATGTGGTTATCATGTGTATGTATGTGTGCATGTACCTTTGAAGTGTTCATCTTATTGCTGTTTTTTTGTTTGTTTGTTTCCAGTTAGTAATGTATGGTAAGCCCAAGGCTCGTTTATCCTCCCAGTTTGTATTGAGAATTCCACCCTACTCTGCCTACTTTCCAAGCTTATAAAAATCTTTTCACAGTATTTTTCATGTAATATAATGTCTGTTTAGATGAATATAGAAGAGTCACTCATTTATAACAGAAAGCAAAGATCCAGTCCTGTTACTATATATTCTTATCGTAAAAATATTTTTAAAATGTAAAGTACTTAAGCTCTGTTGTAATGCAAACCTTTAAGTTTCATTTAAAAATTTCCCTGTGATTTGTTAAGTTTATTCCCACTATGATGGGTGGAATATGTTCAAGCACAGTTTTCTGTTAAAAGAATCCTGAGTGGGAAAATTAGAAGATATAGACAGATAAAAAGTATACATATGTAATGTATAATACATATATACATATATATATATACATAGATTACCCACATGTAATTAAAGGGTGCTTAGTAGATATAAACCAAAATCATAAATACTAAATCAAAAGAAAACAAAGACGCAAGAAAAAATGAGACCTATAGAAAATTTGCACTTCTTTTAGCTCATTATAAAACACTTTATATAAAGAAATATATATTTCATATATTTATATAAACAAATGTAAATATAACAGTATATTATATATTATAACATACTATTATATATTATAATATTATAATATACTGTTATTATAATAACAGTATACTATATATTATTATATATAATAATATTATTATAACAGTATATTATATATTTATATATAATATTTATATGCTGTATACTCCATATTTATATATGCTATTATCATACTTAGATAACCCTAATTAAGCTTTTTCTGTACCTTTCTAATAAATGTGCATGTATCATGTATTTCTATGGAATTTTTGAAAACCATAGCTGGAGCTATTACAGAAAGAGAGACAAAGAAAGAGAGACATAGAGAGGAGGAAGTGAGGAGGAGAGACAGGGAGAGAAAGGAATAAAGAAAGGAAGCAGAGAGGAAGGGAAAAAGAGAGAAGGAAGAAGGAAGAGAATCATGTTTCTACCTCTGTTTCCTTAATTTAGTTCCTCCTCAATTTCAGCTAATGTGTAGACAGCTGTGAACGCCTATGCAGTGTGCCTATTTATTTATCTACTTGCTTACCATTTTGGTGAGAAAGATGGATGGCATTTTCTCACTCCATTGCTGAAAGTCTCCCAATGAATTTTCACTAAAATCATAAATTCTCAACCTCTCAATATAGTAACATTATTTTGTTATGTTAATTTGCCTTTCTGTATTCATTTTCATCTCTTCTTGTTTATCAGGAAGTTTTCTGAATGTCAACAATCTTTCTTGTCTGAACTCAGCACACACTTTCTTACCTTTCTGCCTGTAAAGATGTGATTTGATCCTCTGGAATGTTTTCTGTCTCATCCTACCAAATCCCCTGTCTCTTCTTCTCTCCCGTGCTTCCATGTCTGTACTTCGGCTTCTGTTGATGTGGAGCACGGAGGTCATATTCTGTTTTAGTTTCTTTATATTTATTTCCTTGATGCTCCCGCAGCACCCAGCACAGACTAAGTTCTACTGCTAAGCACTGCTGTGGCCTCATCCTTCCTTCATGTCTTTGTGTCTCTCTCTGTGCAATAACTGTTCAATATATATTTGTTGAATAAAATAATTAAACCCGATTCTCACACACCGTGAAGCTGGCACTCCTGATATCTTTGGCACCTCAAAGGTATCAGCTCTCCTGAAAGCAGCAAGCTCTCCTGAAGCACCAATTCCCCCAACCAACTATGAGCAACATACCTCTCTACCTTTTAGGACAGTCATACCTTCTTACCTTTTAAGTGTGACATATGTTATAGGATTTATGCCGCAAAGCTAAAACATATAAAAGTATGTATTCATTAACAGGCATGAAGATTCAGATGTTTATACGAGTGCTTTTAACATCTCATCAAAAAAGGCTCTGAATTACTTTCTTTGCCACTTCCAAAGTATAGTTCTTACTTTTGAATTCAGTTTAAGGTATTCAATTTAGTCTTTACACCTTTTGAGAACTGAGCCTTAATTATGTTCGTCATCATCTCGCTGCCTCTGCATCCTCAATTAAGCACATGCTCACAGAGTACGCTGGCAAAGCACTTAGATAGAACACTGCTTAGGGATCTGAGCAGGGACTGTCACCTTCTGCCCAAAGATATTCAAGATATTCAAATTGATGGTAAATGTCTCTGACCCTTTTTACCATCAGAATGTATGCATCCCTTACCAAAAACAAACAAACAAACAAACCAAAAAACATTTTTATTGGATAAAATCTGCCTAATGTGAATTAAGACTCTTCCTAGTTCAATAGGTTAAAACCCCAAAAAAAAATTTAGTCCAATTTGAATTAACAGGAAAGATTAAAACATATAGATGATTACATGTGATTGGCATGAAGTTTATTGGCCTGGACTTTTAAAAATAAATCTTAACCTTTTTAGACAACCAGATATATTCCTCACATTAATACATCAAATAAAAATGAATTCAATCACCATATGGAACATTTAAAGTGTCTCTGAGGCTCTGTGGAGATTTCTTCATTTTGATGCTGTAGAATCAAAACACAGTTAGCATTAAAATATCAACCTAAAGGGGAAATGAAGAGGTGCAGCAAGATAGGCTAGAAACAAGATGTCCTCTCAATACGAGTTTAAATTCCCATATATGAATTCTATCTACAACCCCCAGAGAAGGCAGAGCAGGATCTAGAAATGTGAGGACCCAAGGTGGAAAGGTGATAGAGAAGAGCATGTGGCTGGCAGGCCCCATGTGACTGGCGGTCTATTACTCCAATGGATTTCACTCCTTATTAAAAGTCACTTTCCAAATTACAGAGACCATATCCTCTTGACGCTACAAAAGGTCTTCTGGACTTGCCATACACTTCATAAGGTAGGGAACTCCTTCACGGTGTGGGAGCATCCAAAGAGAGGTGTCGCCTTGACGTGAAGTTGACAAAGAAAGCCGCACATTGCTTCTCTAGGTCTAAGGAAGATCACACGTGAAAACTTCATGACCAAATTAATGTGTAATTCACCCCCTCCCCTCTGTCTTTCCCTTGGTTTTATAATTACTGACAATATTGTAAGAGCAGTGTGAAATGGCCAATTCACACATGTGCCACATTTAGTACACTGCCTGAACCTGCTGGAACATGATTTCCCTAAGAATGATGGCAGTAATAAAGATCTTCTGGCAGAGGCTTGCAAAATCTGCACCCATTTTAGTCACTCAGTAATGGCCCATAAAATTCTTTGAGAACTGCAGGAGAAAAACAATGTACAAACTCATGCATAAATTAAAACTAGAAGTGCCGGCTCACTAGAACGCCACTTCTCACACTAGGACAACTGTGGTGCAATTTAAAATAAACGAACCCATAACACGTGGGTGCAGCCAACGGTCACCAGAAAAAGTGCTCTCTCTTGGAGATCCAACCATTACCCAGCACTTTTCCTTCTTTGGCCTGTGAAAATGTGCATAATGATTTATGCAATCCTTCTGATGGGTTTTCTTTAAAAGGCAGCATCAACTTGAATGGATGGAAAGGAAATGTTCATCTTGATTTCTCTTTGCATGAAGGACCATTTCTCTGCACAAAATACATAGCGTAGACAAAAACCCAGTCTCAATTGCTTTATTCCATCAAGGTTTCAAGTTTGAGCTCTAATATTTTCGTGGCTGAACAACTCAGAAATGTTCTTTTGTCCTTTTCCTTTTAAAGAATGCATCCTATTACTTTTTGGTCTTCATCTTAAGAAGAAATTAGTATACAAAATGAGTGTAAGTTAGGTGAACCAGTTCATGAAATGAGATGGCTCCTGTAGTAACAGATCAACTGAACTAAACACTGAAACCCACTACCTTCTGTTTCCTCTTATATTAGCTAGTAGCTTTTTTGTTTTGTTTGTGTTTTGTTTCTTTGAAGTGGAATCTCAAGTAGACTAGAGTTCTTGATCCTTCTACCTCAACTTCCCATGTGTTGGATTCACAGATGCATGCAACATGACCTGCAATATCCCATTCTTTACAGTCAGTGTTTCAAGATTTTAAATACAGCAAGATTCAATTCACCAGGCTGGTAGAACACACTATAGTACCAGCATTGGGTAACTGCATGTAAAACAATTATCATAAGGTTGGTGACAGAGTGATTTACATAGAGAGTACCCACCAGGCAGTGTTATGAAGTAAGACCTTGGATCTAAAAAAGAAGAGAAAAAAATGTAGAGAATGTTCAAAAAAGAAGACAAGTCTCTCTTGTGTGAACTGATTATGCTCATAAGACTCCATGCTCACCACATGTGAGATATTGAGTCTTTACCAGAATTTGTACAGTTTTGTGGTTTTCTTTTTAATGTTTTTGTTTGTTTGTTTATATATTCCCTAATGACTTTGTACTTAATATTTTTAAGGGAAAGCCCACCCACTTTCCTGGTGGGTAAACACACACACAAACCCTGTGTTACTAAAGCTAGAAAGAAAAAAATACAACCATGCGCTTTTAAATAAGTTATGCAAGTGTTCAAAAAAATGCCAGGTTATTTCTTCTCTGTAGTAAAGGCTAGGGAGGTGCTATAAAATCACACACTGCCATTGTGAGCCAGTGCCCACACAATCATGGAAGGATTGAAGGAGCATGAGAGAAAGGAATGAAGTGCCCATATGCATGTGTGAATTAGAGTTCTAGAGCTCCTATGTGGAGGGCGGGCCTACCCCGAGACAACTTTTGGCTCATGCTTGCCTCCGTGGGTCTATAGTAAACATATTAATTTCATCGTTTTTTTAAAGCAAAGTAATCTAATTTTGTCAAGGAATACCTATGCTCAACACTTCATGATTAGCCATGATTGTTATTATAGTAGATATTTAACTGTGACTAAAGCAATTGATATCTTCCTAAAAATTACAGGAAACAGCTGAAAAAGAAAAGAATTGTCACCTAAGATTGTAGCAACGACAGGAAATTGCCCTATTTGGAGTAAGGACTGTGATGGGTTGAGAGTTGAGGCAGAAGGAGAGACTATTTTATTTGAATCTGAAATCCAAATGCTCAAATGTATTTGTTTTGCTTAATATTTTTCTATATTAAAATAGTAATTTTTTCTGGCACTGTCCTAAATAATAAAACTATTGAATGTCCTATCACCTTACAAATTTATAGAAATATTTTGATGAGATAAAACATGGCAAGAACTTTTTAAACATAACTGTACATGAATAGATGGTTGATATTATGTTTCTACACCTTCCCGAAATAAAATTTCAGATGTTTCTGTAGTTTAAAATGGAAGCCAGATGAGGTGGCACATGCCCGTAGTCCCTGCACTTGAGAAGGCAGAGGCAGGCAGGTGAATATCTATCTGTGAGTTCGAGTTTGAGTTCAAGGCCAGCATGATCTACAAAGTGAGTTCAGGACAACCAGAGATACATAGGCTACACAGAGAAACCTTGTCTCAAAAAAGAGAAAGAAAAGAAAGAAAGAAAAAGAATGCTATGCATTTATTTCATCTGAATAACCGAAAGTGAGTATGTAACCCTAAACCTTAAGTTCTTCTAGTCCGGAGGTCTTTAGCTTTCTTGTTTCATCTCACCAACATGTCTGCGCACAGGACTAGGGAGAGTCTTACTAGTTGAAGTTGCTGCTGTACAAGCAGCAACTCTGAAGACACAAGTTCAGATCCCCAAGACCCACAGCAGCGCTGAACTGGCGGCCTAGCAGCAACCATGATCCCAGTGCTAAGAAGCTCTGTGTGTGTGTGACTAGGAGCGAATAGGTAGACAATGGTGCAGGAAGACGCACAGTACCACCTAGGCCTCCACATGTATGCAAACACACATGTGCAACCGCACGGACACCTGCGCACGCTCATACCCATCTCCACCGCCCCCAAGAAGCCCACTCAGTGGCTGTGGATCTGTTTTTGTGTTGCTCAATTGCTAAATAGACTATAGAAGTATATTCCCTTCACCTCGCAGGGTTTTTTAAATTTATTTTTACATTAATTACATTTTATTCCCTCTGTATCCGGCTGTAGCCACCTCCCTCATTCCCTCCCAATCCCACCCTTCTTCCCTCATTTCCCATACCTCTCTCAAAGTCCACTGATAGGTGAGGTCCTTCTCCCCTTCCATCTGACCCTAGCTTATCAGGTCTCATAAGAAGTGGTGCATTGTCCTCTGTGGCCTGGCAAGGCTGCTCCCGCCTCAGGGGGAGATGATCAAAGAACCTGCCACAGAGTTCATGTTAGAGACATGCACTCTGCCCAAAGTTTGGCTATGAGTCTCAGCATCTGCTTTGATACCCTGCTGGGTATAGTCTTTCAGGGGCCCTCTGTGGCAGGCTCCTGTCCTGTTCCCTGTTTTCTCCCTCTTCTGATGGCCGTCCCATTTGCCTTTCTGAATGCACCTCACAGTTCTTACTTCTTTTGTTCAATCCTCATAATTCTTTGAACTTGTAGTGAAAAAATGTTCTACATATCAAGTATTAGTATTCAGGCAACTTAGCAAGGATGAAAATGGAGTTTTTGTGAGCAAAACTAAATCTACAAGACTTTAATTGGAGTCTGATATCTTTAATCCACACAGTCTGGCCTAACCCACTTCAGTAAAGAGCAGTTACTCCAGAACCCAGTTTGGAAGACGATTATACGGTTAATGCAGGATTAAATTTTCTTTCAATTATAAGCCCGAGTTTGGAAAATAGCCTAAAGAGAATGAAGGGGGAAAAAATCCTACACTTGGTCTAAAGTACTTTTAAATATGCTTCCTAATTGCTGGGGGCTATTTTGCTCTTCTAATCATTGTCTGAATTACTGAAGCCCAACTCATCTGATAGAATAGGTGAGCCTTGTGGTAATGAAGTCAGATAATGTCTTATCTGAGTGTCAGGCTAGGCATCAAATGGACAGCATGTATAACCATTAGTACAGATCTTCTACACTGAAATATTTGTATCCACGTTACTCGGTGCAAGCTAATTCATTGAAATAAGAAAAGGCTTAGTAATGGGAAAGCACTTGATAAGCAGTGCCTGCAACTATTTAATAAAATCACTTGTTATTTAAATAAAGGTAATTAAAAGTATAATGCTCTGGGGCTGTTATGGCTTGTTCAAAAGAACAAAATTCAGAACCCGAGAAGATTTTGTCTGTCTGAGGAAAAAGCCAGTACTCCTAGACGTCACAGTAGAGTCGCATCCACACTTTCAAATTGCTGGAGATTAACTCATTTAAATAAACAGTCATTTTATGGCTTTTTTTTTTCACCAGGGAAACCTGCATTACCTTCAGATTCCTGAATTAGGGGGTTCCACACCAAGGTTCTGTAAATTAGCTGTGTGGTATTCATGCTATCCAGAGGCTTTTCCCTGCGGGGAGCCCCACATGGCAGAAATCAAAGTTCTGTGGGGGAGCCCCACATGGCAGAAATCAATGTTCTGTGGGAATCTTCGACTCTCACCATCTTCTGCTTAGTGATATGCTTCATATCTATCTTTTTTTTTTTAAGATTTTATTTATTATATGAATGATCTATCTGTATATACACCTGTTCACCAGAAGATGGCATCAAATCCCATTTTATATGGTTGTGAGCCACCATGTGGTTGCTGGGAATTGAACTCAGGACCTCTGGATGAGCAGACAGTGCTCTTAACCACTGAGCCATCTCTCCAGCCCCATATCTATCTTTTAAAAACATACTTCCTAAACCATTATTAGTTTCTGTCGCCATGAGCAACGTGAAGTGGGAAGCCAAGCTCAGCCACACATTCTTTTGGGAGTTCATTCCCACAGAGTACTTCTTACACACTGTAGTTTTATAGCACAAAGCATGAAAATTTATATGACTGCTCAGAACAAGTTTAAGAGTAAATTAACACCACAAACACACACACAAAGAGGTATTTTAAAGAAAATATACAGTTGAATTGGTTTTTCCACTTATCTATCTATCTATCTATCTATCTATCTATCTATCTATCTATCTATCTATCACAATTTGTTCACTTTGTATCCTGCCAGTTCTACCCACCCTCCCACTTCTCCTTCCATGGCCCTCCCCTAGTCCACTGATAGGGGAGGTCCTCCTCCCCTTCCCGCTGACCTTAGCCTATCAGGTCTCGTCAGGACTGGCTACTTTGTCTTACTCTGTGGCCTGGTAAAGCT
>CM053744.1:10234780-10247279 GCA_028658305.1 Pachyuromys duprasi | reverse complement strand
CATGGTCCATGGTTGGAGTATTGGTCTCTGCAGGCCCCTGTGGGCCCAGGATTTTTTGGCTCTGTTGGTATCCACGTGGAGCTCCTGTCCCCTCCAGGTCTTTCTATCTCCTCCTTCTCTCATAAGATTCCCTGCACTCTGCCCAAAGTTTGGCTATGAGTCTCAGCATCTGCTTTGTTCCCTGCTGGGTAGTCTTTCAAGAAAATGTTTTTCCTTTTTTTTTTTTTTTTAATATCTACCGAGGCTAAAGAACATTCACAACCTGAAAACATGATGTTTCTATTTTCCCCATGAATGTAGTAAAGACTTCCTTGGCTTCTAACTCTGATGCACTTCTAGACACACTCACATCTTCCCCCCTCGGGAAAATTTGTATAACATGTTTATGGCATGGATGGACTTTATTAAAAGTCCATCTTTGTCCCTGCAAATAAGGAAACAAAACATCAGACACATAAGCAAAACAGCTATAATCCCACAACAATCTTGTGAAATTCAAAGCCATCAGCAAGAAGGCATGATGCATTTCCTGGCTCTCTGCCAACTTTCAGCTCTCCCATCATGGGCTGCATCTTAAACAGTGGTACCACTGTACCAAGAGAAAGACTCGGACAATCTGAATGTTTGACCCAGCAGGTTCATTAGAGGAATCTGACAAATCCCTAATTTTCTTTGGTCATGTTTGTTTTCTTCACAATCAAAATCAAACTAATCAACTTTCTATAATGCATTGACATTATTTTCTAAATAAGTCAGTCTCATTTTGGGGGTTAAAAACCAATGCTCCATGATATGGGCTAATTTTACCTGCAGAGTTTATTTGTTTTGGGCCTGAGAAGTCAGAAAGAATTAGTGGATTATTGACCCTTCCTGTCCTGGAACTCAGCCTAAAACAGGAAACTTCAATAGGGAAATTGACATTGACTCTGTAATCCCTTGTGTGACACTTGTTCTGTGAGCAGTTAAGGAGGAAGTGAGTCGACTACACATTTGTCAGGAAGTCTCCATTGTCTGTTTTCTTTCCCCCCAAAGGCAGGAACTGTCAGCATTTGCCACTTCAAGCTAGCCCATGTTCTGAGATTATTGTACACATTCCCAGAGGGAATTCTTGAGAAGGACTTTTGCATTCTGTAAAGGGAACTGTTACAGCTGCCTCTTTACAAGCTCTGAGAGCGCAGGACAGAGATAATGACTGCTAGCAGGGCTAATGGGTACCAAAGCTGAAGGACAGAAACATGTGAGAATATGTTTGTCATAAACAATCACAGAATAAGGCTCTTTTCACAGGTGATTGAACAAAATGAGTAACAGAACGAGGAGACTCATAGTTCAGTGCTTGTTTCTCATGTAAACTCATGTTTTGCATTTTAGAATTCATTGAGGGTGTAGCTTCTGCTTTGGGAATAAGCCCCATTAATCAGGTCATTCCTCCAGGTATATTTGGAAGTAGCTACTTTTGGTGATTAAACTTCACATATTATATCAAGTAACAGAGCGTGCTGTTAACAGCATGCCATCTCTAAACGCAAAATAAAGTACTCATTTTAGGTAAGGCGGGTTAATGCGTGTCAACTCCAACTCTGCTCAGAAATCCAGGCAAGAATAAGCTGCTGTGGAGAGCCTTCAATAACTGAAAACATTCACTGAGCACCTACTGTGTGCTTGAGCACTATATCAGATGCTAAGAAGAAACAGCATTATTTCATTTACTACTCGATTCTATTTTATGAGCAATAAAATTGCAAGAGATTCAAGATGATAAATCAATACCCTACTAAACAGCATTCAATTGTGTTAAAACCTAGGACTGTTTAAAGTGTTTAAACAACTGGGGTCCTCATTAACTGAGAAGCTTGATGAAGGATATGAAACCTGTAAAAATCTTGACAGAGGTGTTTGAACAAGGCTACTTAGCAAGTCTTCTTTACAAAGAGAAGACAAGAAAATAACTAAAGAGTCTTGATTTTTGACTCAGCACTTACCTGGAAGCATAAACACAAATTCACCTTTGTATTTTCTTTTCTGGAACAAAGCAGAGTTAAGAGTTTCAGGAAAACTTTGGATGCGTCTGAAAAGGAGTATCAAGAGGACACAAAGCATCAGTTTTGAAAGCAATGGGCACACCAATATTCCCATCACCATTCTCCTGATGGCATGGGTGAATCCCAAACATGGTCCCACATACCATCCCAACTACAAAAGTTTCAAGCAGAGAGGACCTTGAAAACGTCCTTGGGTAGTGACTTCTAACATATGTCCGTCTGTGGTGAATCTAATACAACTTTGTGTTTGGAGATTATTCCATTCTGGTTTTGTTTTGTTTTCTCCTTCAACAAACAAGGGTATGAAAATAGTTAAAAGAGAAAAGGCTTTCTCTTTAAGAAATCAGTTCCAGAACTTTTTATGAGATTTCTCTAGCAGAACAACTTGAAATTTGGAGGAAAATAACTCAAACGATGTAAATGTACTAAAAGGGGCTCTCCAGGGAAGGACAGCCTCTTACCTCCCGCCTGCCCTCACTCACAGGGCTGCAGAACAGGAAAATCTGTGGTTTCAACAGAACTCAAACATTATTGTATCCGATCTGAAAACATTTATTCATTAAGACTAAAATAAAGGAAAATGTTTTGAAAAATAACAGCCAGTAATTCAAGTCTGGCTGGGCTAGATTTAAATTTGAGTTCTGGCCACTTTCTTGTGTGTTATCACGAGTATTTACCATGACAACATCTGCATAGAATTACCTACTCACTTCTGAGTATTTAATGTGCATGCTCTTGAGAAACATGTGCCCTGTGGTCTGTTACATATATTTTAAAGACCACATTAAAAGAGTTCGAAGTGGAAAAGATGTTTCCAAAATCTTAAACATGGACATTTTTCATTTGGAGTTCTGAAAATGTGCAGCATTTGCTTTAACACGCAGTGACCATGTTACACAATGTCTGCGGAAATGTAAAGTGAAACCCAAACTCCCTAACTTTAACAAGTCAAGATAATGTGATATTTTGGTAAACAATAAAATGAAGTTCCATAAAAACACATATAGTAGAACATATGAAGAAATATGAATTTAAATTTCTCTGGCATTTTTTAAAACCAAATGACAGGACAAGATGTCTCCCTGAGGATGTCTTCTCATACTTTTGAAACTTTAAACAGAAACAAACAGAACCTGACATGACATAGATTGTCAGAGAAGCAATGGGAAAGTCAGGCAATGTCATCCTCAGTATGAACAATATTTGTTGGTTTTCTTTTTGGACATAGGTTCTCACTACATAACCTTGGCTGGCCCGCATCACACTCTGAGGACCTCAAACTCATGAAGATATACCTGCCTCTCCATCCCAAACACTTAGGTTAAAGACAGGTGCCTCTATGCCCAGCATTGTATATATGTATGTATGTATGTATGTATGTATGTATGTATGTATGTACGTACATACATATGTACTTATTTACTTATTTTAAATGTTTGTGTAGATGCACTAAGAAGACAGAAATAACTGCTTTGGAGCATTCTGGTTCAAGTGCATTCCATACTAGGATTGTCCTCATGTTCAATCTTTCTCATTGGAAGTGTTTGTCACAGAGAGGATTTATGAGAGTGAGTACATTTTGTTAATAAAATGTTGTTCTTGTCACAGAAAGTTCCTTGCATGGAAATGAGTAGAACCACTCCTCAGCCAGTGATTTAAAGGTTAGCCTTTATATTGTACAGGCTTGACATGCGGCCTCAGAGGAAGACATGTTGCCTTTCATTATGTTGCCTGTTGGTATTTCTTTACACACTGCAGGCTTTTGTTCATAGTGTGTGCATAGCATGTGTGTTTGTGTGTGTTGCTGCGGTCTTTACTAAATACCTCAAGACTCAACAAATTTAGCAAGAACTGAAAGCATTTTTTTTTCACTCTGTAAACAATCACTTCCTTCTTGGGTTGACTAAAAGGATCCACCTTCCATTCTTATTTTGTGGAACAAGTTTACCAGGGATGCCCTGGCCCTCAACCCCTGCAAGCTACCAATAGAGTTTTATTTCCATCAATTTTCATGGCACATTAAAATAAAAACAAAAGTAGGCTGGTAGGATACAAAAGTTAGGTGAGGAGATTCATATAGGCACTCTATGAAAAACTCTTTTGTGATTACATGTTTATGTTTATAATAGGGAGCTGTGTTTAGGGAGAAGAGAGTAAGTAAAATAGAGAAAGCAAAAAGTATGGGCAACCTTGTCATGAGGAGATAGGCCCTAACAATTGACAAGTCTCTGTCTGTAGCCAGAATGATATATAATGCAGTCATTAAAAAACACTATATTTAAACACACAATTATCAACTTATTTTTATTTATTAGATATTATTTTGCAACATTAATTGCATGCATTCTTATGTGTTCATTTCTCAGTTGTGCTATAATTCTCCAGAAGAAACCTCTGAAGGATAAAATCTACCTACACATGTGCTGACAATGTTCACCTTCTAATACCCAGAATTTTATCCTTCTGTCCCAAGTTCCTGTTTACACATTTGTAACATCGTTGTTTTAAATAGTTTCATTTTTTCCTTGACCATTATCAAGCAATATCATTGAGGATAATATTTGAAATTCAGACTTATTCCAAAACACTTAAAATCATATTACTTTGCATTTGTTTAATAAACAATAAGATGGAATGTTTTATGATTATGGCACATGAAATTTCTCCTTTAGTAAAATAAATTAAGCAATTATTTTTAAATGGCATTATGCTTTTCTAGGTAATTTTCATGCAAATAACTTAGACAGAGCCATTTCTATATTCAGGTTATTTATAATTGGAGCATTTCACATCCACAACACAGTAGGAAGAGCACGAAGAATCTGTTTAAAGTAGCTATGCAGCCCTTTGTCCTCAAATGATTCCCATCTGTACAAGGGCATTTCAGGAGTACTCCTTTAGGACATCTATCTCGAGCCTCTGGACAAAAACCAAGTCAGAATTCTTCAGTGTGCTTCCATCAGGAAACCTCCCCCACCCCCCCCACCCCCAGCTTCATGGTCTGTCACTATTGTCCTCAGCAACCTCCTGCTTCTCTGTCTGCCCCATCTCCCTGGTTCATTTCCACTTTCATTTCAGATCTCCTGAGTCTCCAGAGGCAACTTCAAAGCCATGCTTTCCCACATAGAGAGGCTTTGAAATTGTTTTCCCCTTAAGTTGCTCTCAGGGAGGACAACAAAGCTCCCTGAAGGGTAAAAGATAATACTTAGTTCTTCTGCTGAGAAGAAAAAGGAGAGGACAGGATATGTTAAAATATTTGCTTTTGGAAATAATGGAGTGAAATATTTGCTAAGAGCTTTAACATGTGTTAACCTCTTATGCTTCATTTCACGTAAAATATACAGAAATGGAGAGGCAGGGATGATAGGCCCCACATTTTTGAGATAAGGAACTAAGAGATGCAGACTTGGGAAAGGGAGTTAAGAATATCTGATTTAGCTATCTTCTCCCTAACGTCTACAGCAGTGTATGTGTGCTACTCACACTGCAGAACCCAGTCTAAGAGCCGTGGTTAGTGACACGTTTCTGTGCACGCTGCGGAATCCAGTCTCAAAACCAGTTAGAGATATGTCCACTTACATTTTCTTTCAGAAAAACAAATGTTCCCTCATTTTTAAGTCATTTTCCTGTTTTCTCTTTTCATTCCAAGCCCTTGCTCATGTCACTAATGTTTAGTGGAATCAAAATCTACCCCTTATCAGGACTTCCCCTAGCTTCACTAGCCACCTAACTAGGGGTACATTTCAGAGGTGAGACATATTGTACACCTAGAGCGTGTGCAAGGGACACAACAAGCCATGTGCTGCCACATAACAGATGCTTTGGTGCATCATTTTAAAAATTATACATTTTACTAATTCTAAATAAATAGGATGTAGAGATATACATACAGAGGGCCAGTGATGAGACAGAAGTCTTGAGAGACTGACAGAGCAACAGAGCAAGAATTAGAGTGAGGTGGGATGGGAGGATTCTGTTTTTCTTTTCCTTTTTTTTCTCTCTCTCTCTCCCCATCTGCTTTTTATTTGATCTGCTGAAAAAAGAAAAGTCTCTGGCATCCTGGGCTGTCAGAGAGCTGCAGGATGTCCTGGCTCTCACAAAGGAAGACATGTTGGACCTGTGCCCCCCATACACCATACACCCCCCACAGTCTTAAGTTCACATGTTCAGGTCTTGATGGTTGTAAGCTCAGAGCAGGAAAATAAAATTAAGAAACTGAGGGTTTCATGTAAAAGTTAACGCTTGTTTAGAGGTCAAAGGAAGAGATGAAGGCCCTGGAGGGGAGCACCTCCTAGAGCCTCATCCCCACCTTCACAGTCTCTGTATAGACTCAGCTGGTTTCCAAACTTTATGTACATATTTTCTGTACTGCACAGAGATGAGCTGTCCAGGTCTGCACTGCAAAAAGAAGAGCACCATCCTGAAGGCTCAATGGCTTGCATGTGTGTGGGAAGATTCTTAATCAGCGAGAACACCAACTTCTCTGCAAAGTTTGAGAAACTGTCAAGGTCTCATTTGTTATCAGAACCTTGCTCTGATTCCCCATGGTTCTCTGGTCTTGGTCCTTATGATCTGTTGAAAGCTAGTCTAGAAAGGCAACATTTCTAGGTATCCCATCCCTGCTTCGTTCCTGCTGAGATTTCCAGGGTGCTGCCATGTTCTCTAGATTTTCACATGGATTCTGTCTCTTAACATATATATCCATCTGTCCATATATTTTTTGTCTATCTATCTATCTATCTATCTATCTATCTATCTATCTATCTATCTATCTATCTATCTATCTATCATCTATCTGTCATCTATCTATCGTCTATTCTAAAGTCCTTGCAATACAGGTTTACCTAAGGGACTTTTTCTTTTTTTATTTTTTAAAATTTTTATTATTCATTACATTTTATTAACTCTGTATCCCAGCTATATCCTGCTCTCTCATTCCCTCCCAATCCCACCCACTGTCCCTCATCTCCTCACTGCCCCTTTCCAAGTCCACTGATAGAGGAATACCTCCTCCCCTTTCATCTGACCCTGGTTTATCAGGTGTCTTCAGGACTGGCTGCAAAGTTCTCCTCTGTGGCTTACAAGGCTGCTCCTCTCTTGGGGGGTGGGGAGGTCAAAGAGCCCACATTGAATTCATATCAGAAATACTGAGTTGTTTGACAGTCCCACTTGGGCTAACTCTTATGGGACTGGAAAATGCTTCTGAATGAATATTAATCTTTTAAGGCACAGACAGTTATATATTAGTGACATGAGATATGACTGTACCTTATTGTCTGAGCAATTAACAAGTATACTACAGTTTTAGTGCCAGACTTTGTGAGCTGCAAGTTACGAGAAAGGGTCCATCTTCAAAACCTCCAACCCTACTAACACCTAGATAGTCACCTATCATTACCACATACTTTACTTCAAAACAAATTTGTATTAAAATCTAAAGCAATGACATAAAGTAATAAAATATGATAATAAATGGCGGAAACACTCTATGAATTGCAAACTGATTTAAAAAAAAAGAAAAACTACCACAAAGTAAGCATCTACTTCACAAAAATGAGCTAATTTTAACAATGCAAGTATCTCAGCATGCAGACAGAAAGCCGGTAACAAGCTCTGAGGAAACACTAAGATAACAGTTTGGACTTCTTAATCTCAGTCCGCAGCTGGGGAACAAGCAGGGAGCCAACATCCCAGTGCTCCACCCTGCGTCAGCGAGAGCTGCAGACAAAGTTGTTCAACAGTCCAGGGAGTGTACACAAAAGCTGTTTCACTTGACAAGAATCTACATATTTAATCAAATCAATCAGGTTCAAAAATCCAAGTGTACCAATGACTGAAAAGCAAAAGCCATTTATTTATGAAGTTGAGGAGACATTAGCATCAAGTGCTCTATTACAAAAAATATTTTGTCAATCTCTCTAAAAACTGTTCCCACACAATTATTTATGTTTTGAATTTATATCAACCTTTTAAAAAGTACAAGTAGATATCATATTCAAGAACTGTGTTGGCTCAGGCATTTTTGAATATGAACAACCAAATAATCGTGACTAATTTTGTTTAAATAAATCAAATCAGAGGAGTAGCTTAAAGAAAAAATATTTGATTCACATTAGCCCTGAATCAGTTGATGTCATACAGCTATATGAGTATGTCTTTCTTTTTAAATTACGTGTCTCATATGTAGTAGAAATATATAGTATTCATATATAAGTTATTATTTTGTCATTATTATATTAAATGCTTTTGCATGTGTGTAAGAGCGATAACATTAGATAGATAGATGATAAACACACATATAGATGATAGATAGATACACAGGTATATGATAGATATGATATGATATGATAGTATTCATATGTGTGATTGGATGGAATTGTATCTGAGTTAGAGAAAGAATATACCCAGTTACTTTTCATCAACTTAACACAAACCTAGACATACATACCTAGGAAGATAAAATCTCATTTGAGGAATGTCTCCTTCAGATTGGCCTATGAACCCATCTGTGAAACATTTTCTTTAACTGCCAATTTAGGTAGGAGGACGCAAGCCACTGTGGACAATACTGCCCCTGGATAGACTGGCATGGGCTGTGTAAGAAGTATAGCCCAATAAGCCAACAGGAGCTACCCAGTTAGTAATATTCTTCCATACTGTCTGTTTCAGCTCCTACTTGAGTTCTTGTCCTGGCTTCCCTTGATCATAGACTATAGCCTTTTAGCCAGATAAATCCCTTCCTCCACCAGTTTACATTTGGTCAGCTTGGGCTCTAGAATTGAGGCATCTGAGCAACCTATAAGCAGCCTTCCTCCATTTAGTTTCTGCCTTGGCATTTCTCCACGAAAGACTTTGACACAGAAGTTGTAAAGTGAAATAACCCTTTCTCCCCAAGTTGCTTTTGGTCATGGTGCTTATCACAAAACAGGAAGACAAACTAGGACACGAGTCACATGTACCCCATTTCCCTGTCTCCCTTTTCTCTCTTGTAGGCACTCAGCTCTGAGAAGCATTCCATTTGTTGGATCTTTGGCATCTGTGGTTTGAATTCTTAAGTTCAGAATAATATCAGCCATTATTTTTTTTTTACAAATTTATTTTTTCTGACCTATTTTAGCTCTCTTATCCTCTAAGACCACAGTTTCGTGTGGAAAAACACCTCGAGTTGAACTTACAAATCATTGAGAGGTTTCATTATTTGCTTTTTATACCTTTGATCTCTGTACACTATTCAAACATCTTTTGGTACGCATTCAAGACTGGGAATCCTCTTTGTAGCATAGTGCCTGCTTTCAATATCTGTGAAAGAATTACTTCATTTCATATACTGCACTTAGGTGTTTTTTTTTGTCAAGTTTGTCTAGTTTCCATCCAAAATTTTCACATTTCTTTAACCATCGTATGTGTTCTTTATTTAATTATTTCTAAAAGTTGTTTTAAAATTTGTCTGCTAATTGCAGCATCTGTAATTGATTTTGTGACTTTTGTTACAATGCCTTTCTGTGCAATAGACCATAAATTTTAGCATTCAAGCTTCATGGCCAGCTGGTTCTGTCCTTTTTGAAGAGACAAAATACCTAGTGTACATATGCTGTAAGGAGTTGAATAAAAGACCAGACCACCTAAGCACCACAAGGTTTACAAGAGCAACACCGTAAAACAATGCCTATAAATCTACTTACAGCTAAAATCTGAACTAAGCCCAAAATATAAAGATGGCCCCAATGGCAACATATATTTCCCACAACTTGAGTTACAGATATGGAAGCCATCTTAATCACTCCACTTTTAATTTTTCATAGTTTATACCAACATAGAAGTGTTGTTTTCTCTGGCCATCCCATAGGTGGAACAGAGTTAGATAACATGGATTTCTTGAGATTTTACATTTTTGTAATCTCAAACTTTAAAGGCACTTGTCATTCTTAAAAATTGATTAAGAGTATAAATTTTATGGGTCTTGTTTTTAGTAGACCATTAATATTAAGACCATTTTACAACAATTAGACCCCCCCTACCCTGTCGCTCTCTCTCTTTCCCCTTGTAAAGTAATAAAAAGCAACACAAAACTCCATCAGAAGCTTGTAAATGTACCGGTTCTAGAAACTAGCAATTTCTTGTAAATCCATTAAGAACATAAACTCATTGACAGGCTTCAGAGTTCCACATTAAATGGCAGTAGGCCGCCAACTCCATGAGTTAGTCTCATAAATCTACAAGTTAATTGGAGAAAAGAAAGATACATTTCATAAAAAATGTGCTCTAACTACAGCCAGATTGGAGAAAAAAAACTCCAACATCCAACATTATTTTCAAAGAGCATTGCAATTCATGAATCTGGGAGACAGAGGTATAGACCTAGGAAATTCAAACAATAAAAATAAGCATAACCTGACGCTATCTAATAATTGGTACCATCAATTTTTATCATCTTATACTACAAACTTGCTAAGAATATTGAGGAATAAGAGGCTGAATTATTTTTGCTTCATTAGAGGAGGGTGTAGTTAATGCTTGTAGAATACCAATGATGTAGTTCGTAGCTCTGCATAATTAAACTCACTCTCACATTAATAAAATAACATGGGAAGAGCCTGTACAATACAAGGCATAAATATGTTGACATGTTTGGTCTTGTTTCAGGCAAGCTTAATTACAAAGGCCAGGGTATCTCTTCTACTATGAATTTTTTTTCTTTCACTTAGAACTACTAAAACCTACACATATTTATGATATTGCTGAGAAAAGGCAAGCAAATCATAATGGTCCATCAGTGAATATTCAGGACTGTGGCTATCTAGACAGTGAATCTGCAAGTAGAAGCATATGCAAACAGAGAAAGGGCTTTTACCCCCAGACGCTCACCCTCTCACATGCTCTTACACAAAAGAGGACAGTAAATAGCAGTCTGGATGAGTACTATAATGTGTATCTAATGTTTATCATTAGTGTCAAAGGCAGCAATTGTGATAATATGAAATCCACAGGACTTACAAAACAGAAAACCCAGATGCGTTCCTCCTTTCACTGTCCTGTATCAGCAAGCTATTGAACCAATCATTTAACATCTCTGGACTTTTACTTTATAAAGCCTTAATTAATAATTCATAAGTCACATATTTAACATGCAGACAAAGAATTAGTTATTTATAGCCATTTTTGACTGTCATGTATTATGAATTTAACTGATCCTAGTTTCTCCTTCTACCTTAAAAAAAAAGTGAAGATTAGGTGAGTTGATGTACATGAATACAATTATATGAATGAAATAAAAATAAAGCTATTTCTATCATTTGTTGTTCAAAAGTATGAGCTTTACTAGTTTTTAATCTAAAAAAACAGGTAATTGGATTTTAGGAATAAAATAAAGGCATGGATTTTCACAGAGGGAATACAGAAATCCATAGTATGTTTGAAAACATCCTTAGCCAACATTATCCATAGAACAAGAAGATCATGAGAAACGTGCGATGGGCAGCTTTCAGGATCCTAATGTTTGTTGGAGTAACAGGCAGAGTGTTCTTTAGGCAGAGCGAACACTTGTCTCTTTTTTTCTTTAGCAGATGCTATGAAGTTCTTATATTTCCACAAGTAATGTCCCCAAATACCTCACAATCTGCAAATATTTTGTTTATCACAGTTGGTTGAAAGATTAAAGAAGATCTTAGGTATGTCAGCTCCCTGGAAGCCACACACTTAGCAAACAGAGGAGGCTGATAGCCACTTCTACACACGTGCCAACAACTGGCACCATACTCAGCAAACTACTGTCAGCACAGGACACAAGCAAAATCCCTTCACATTACAAGCTCAGACACAAGGCAGGGATGATGGAGGTCGTAATTTACCCTGCTTTGAACATTAGGATAAGTGTTTTTTTTTAACTTCTTTAATATATACGTTTATTTTTTTAATTTATTTATTTTTATCTCAATCACAGGTTAGGTACTTTGAATCCCAGGCGTAGACTCCTCCCTCAGTCCCTCCTACCCTCCCACTCCCTCCCTCATCTCCCTCCTCCCCGCCCCCTCCAAGTACACCAACAGGGGAGGACCTCCTTCCCTTCCTTCCAACCCAGCTTATCCTGACTCCTCAGGGCTGGCTGCAATGTCCTCACCTGGGATCTAGCCAGTCTGTCACTCCCCGGCTTGTATGGGGGAGGGTCAAAGAGTCAGCCATCAAGATCATGACTGAAACAGTCCCTGTTTCCCTGAATAGGGTCTTCAGTCCTACACCAAGTTATCATGGGCCCCATCCGTGCGGGGTTCCAGTCCATATCCACACATGGTCCTTGATTGTAGAAACCATCTCTTAAAAGACCCTTGTGCCCGGCTCAGTTTGGTCTTTGTGGAGCTCTTGTTCTCCCCAAGTCTCAACTACCTCCCCCAGATCTATCATTACTTCTCGCCCTCTGTCAGAGGCTTGATCTCGAGTCTTAATATCTGCTCTGATACATC
>CM053744.1:10206409-10234280 GCA_028658305.1 Pachyuromys duprasi | reverse complement strand
CTCTACAACAACAGATCATCTGGAGGTATCTCCATCCCCGACCTCAAGCTTTACTACAGAGCAATAGTAATAAAAACTGCATGGTATTGGTATAATAACAGAATAGTGGATCAATGGAACCGAATAGAAGACCCGGAAATGAACCCACACACCTATGGAAATTTGATTTTTGACAAAGAAGCCAAAACCATTCAGTGGAAAAAAGACAGCATCTTCAACAAATGGTGCTGGTCCAAGTGGTTATCGGTATGCAGAAAAATGAAAATAGATCCATATTTATCACCTTGCACAAAGCTAAAGTCCAAGTGGAACATTAGGATAAGTGTTATGTGCAGTGTGTGCAAGGAGTTAGAAGAAAAGCAGCAGTTGTACCAAATGATAGCGTTTGTTAAAATATGCCAACTACTAATTAAGTCATTGAAAGTCTCAAGCTTTTAATTAACAAACTTATAGAACCTTATAGAATTCTGAAATACTAACGTTCTCTTCTTTGTGACAGTCCTGTGAAGACCAGAATTCTGTTAGGCACCTTGAATTTATAAAATAAAGTATCATGAAAACAATGAACCCCTACAATCAGGGTAGATCTAAGAGAATCTGAAAAAAAAAAACAAAACAGGGTCTCAGCCCTGAGGAAAGTCTATCTGATGCCCACCAAACACTTACGTTCCTCTTTAACGTTAAATCATTATGATTTTTACTTTAATGACAATTAACACAGGGCAAACAAATGGTGCACTGTTTTGCCTCCATATGACCCCATTTTTAAAATTTCTATTTATTATATATGTGGAAAGAAGCCCATTATGTTCACTATAGCTTTTCACAAACTCGGAAAAGATATTTAATATATATGAATAAAAATTCAAAATGAGTGAAAAATTAGAAAATTTTGTGAAACATGGGAACTTCATGAATGAACCAAGTAAAAATTCTAGAGTTGAGAAATAAATATGTATTTTGGGGATGAGTTTAAGAGCATATTGAGCACAATAGGACTAATTAGAATATAGAGTCAGAGAGAAAAAAAAGATCAAAGCAAATATATTTGGTTGCAATGACTTGTGAGACAAAATTGAACCATCTAAAATATGAGTCTTAGAAAAGTAAAAAAGGAAGTAATTTCTTAAATATTGGTTATCCAATACCAAATGATCATTCCTGAAAAATTATAGGTAACAGTATACGAACTGATTAATGTGTATTTATAATTAGGAGTGGTGTGTATGTGTAACAAAATTCATGAAAAAAGACATCATGTATTTGAGAGACATCAAGGAAGAGTATGTGAGACGGTTCAGAGAGAGAGAAGAAAAGGGGCAAATGATGGACACATAATCTCCAAAACTGGACTGAGGAAAGAGCATGGGAGGAGAAGAGGGAGGAAGGACGAGACTGGGGGGGAATGAGGGACAGAGCTCCAGAGGGGACACAAAATAAAAAAAAAAACTGTAAAAAGTAAAAACATAAAAAGAAACGTTAAAAGAAGCAATATTAACTTGAAAGACTGCAGAGTGAAGGAAATTAAGAGAAGAAGCCACACACATTCATTTGTAGAAAGAAAGATGTAAAGATGACCTGAACTACAGGAAGTCTAAGTTCTTAGTTCTGAAATTGGGCAAAAGTATAGACTCTTTAAGAAAATTTAAGAATGAATGCACAAGTGATAACAAGCAAATATATTGGCTTCTTAGAAATGTAAACGTTTGAAATCAGAATACTTGTTTTAAGCTTTTTATTGTTGTGATAAAACACCATGGCCAAAAGCAAGTTAGAGAAGAGCTTGTTTCCGCTGAAAGGTTCACAGCACAGCAGATCACTGAGGGAAGACAGGAACTGGGAGGCCAGAAGCAGAAGCCACAAAGGATCTCTGATTGCTGATTTGCTCCTCATGGCTTTCTCTGTCAGCTATATTTTTTAGCACCCAGTCCTGGGTCGTTTTTAGCACCAGAATCACAGAGGTGTCACAACGTACAGTGAACTAGATTCCCCCACATCAATCATCAATCGAGAAAATGTACATGAGCTTACCCATAGGTCAATCTTGGAGTGGCATTTTCTCAGTTGACTTCCCTTTTCTCATAATGATTCTACCTAGTGTCAAGCTGACAAAAACTACCCAGCCCAGCAGTAATACTGGGTAGTATGATAAAACCACAGTAAATTTTATTATCACGTCTACGGGGTAGTCAGGAATAAGAGAAAAATAATATTGTGGGAAATAAATTTTGAGCAAGAGGTAATATAATATTGTGTCACAGAAGATTATTATGTTACAAGAGTTCCAATACCCTATCTACTAACAAAGTAATGAAAAAAACACCTGGAACCTAAAATAGAATAAAACAATAAAGGGATACAAAAAGCACTCAATTAACTTGAACAGAGAACAGAGACAAGGATTAAAGCATAATACAACAACAACCAAAAGAGAAAACCCAAGATGGTGAATACACTATCAAAGCAAAAATTATAATAAATGCATTAAACAAAATATTTTTGCATAATTCATAAAGCATAAGGATACAAAGTAGAAGGAAGCATTCCATTCATGGGATGTTCACCTAGATTTTATATCCTGGTGAATGAGACTGTGAGTGAAGAAGTTAGGTAACAGGCATGATTAGTTCAAAGAGTTATGAGCACTAAAAACAAATGGGTAACTGAGAATAATAAAAAATGGAGATGTAAAATAGGACTACTATAAAGATTAATTAGGAGAAAATATTCCTAAAATAAATTTTGGAAAAGAGTGTTTGGAAAAGCAAATGTCAAAGTAAGGAAAGTGTTATGGAAAAATAGTTTACTATGACTTAGAAGTAACAGAGACACTGCTCGGATCCAGTTCCGAGTCAAAGGGCCATGTGGATTACTTATGTTTGGGTGATAATTTTAATTTTTATAAAGGGTCTGAGCTAAGGCAGCTGTGCAATTTTAAGAAGAAAAAATAATTGGATCTGACTGGAGGTTTGCAAAGTTTTTTTTTTTTTTTGTATGTTGTTTGGAAATCGCCATTGAAATGATTCAAACAAGAAAGGATGGTGGCTTAGAATAAATAAAATATAACAATGTGATGCATAGAGAAGATCAAAGAAATGTTGAAAGAAAATCTCTAAATTTGGCTGATGAATTAGAAATCAGTGCACAGAGAAGTTTAAAATCTAAGGTTTTGGCTTTTGACCTAGCCAGTTGGTAGTAGATACTCAAATAAAATTCAGAATTTTCACTGTCTAATGCTACAACATTTATTAGTCTTGTAGATGGATAAAGATACCGAGGTGAACATCATTTGAAAAGGGTATTTTTTGACTGACGGGTTGGAACTGGTGATCGATGTTTGGGACTTAGGACCACAGCACTGTTGTGTTGTTTCGTTTTGTTTTTAAATAATGGAAATAAAGGAAAAGAGGAAAGGGAAACATCCAGCACCGTTGCCTGGATCACGTGACTTTCCAATATTTTTATATCTGAGTTACTGAGCTTCCAAACTAAAATACCTGGTCCTCTCTTTTTAACACTTGATCCACCTGCTTTTGTGCCAAAATCTTCACATATGCAAACTTAGTCCTCTATGCACAGACAGGACGCTTTCCTTCCCATAAGCAACTGCAGTCTTTTTCCGTACTTTTGTACACAGAACCACATAATGTTGCTGCCAGTTGTATGAAGGTGCTGCTCAATAGCTTTTAAATGGAACGGCTTCATCCTGGTGATTCATTTGTGAAAATAGTTCATAATAAAAAAAAAGTGGCAATTTGGAGTTCTGTAATGACTACCCTAAATATTTTCTAAATAAGTATTTACAAGACTTTTTCCCCCTGAAAGCTGCCACCTGTTAATTAGTGCCTGTCTACATGTTCTGCCAGAGGCAGCTGTATACCAACACTAAGTGCAGTAAAAATACCACGCATTTCACTTCAGAAGTGTTGTGTCCTTTTCACCTGTTTTGGAAGATTGAGGGTTGTTCTGAGTAGCCAGCTATTATCTTGGAAGTGGTGTAGTTCTTTTTCTTACCGTGAAGGTACTAAGTATTTCATGCAAGAACATGATGAAGGTGGGTGAAGGTGGTGACAATGTAGTGGCAGTAAAGGTACTCAGCATGGTGAGGGGCTAGTTCCAATGAGGACCCTGGTGATCACAGCTAAGTGCTATTGGATGACACTAGATTCCAAAAATAAAGACGCTTTGCGGTGTGTTGGAACAGTTTTAAGAGACACACATTGCTGCTATGAAAGATAATGAGAAATAAACATAAAACCTAACCTCTTATTGGTTGGTCAGGCTAGTATCAACGCTGTATTCTTACTCAAAGCATTTGTTCTTCATACAGCGTCATCTTATACATCATTTTCCGGAGAGTTTTTCTTTTACCACCAAAGTCAGGTTTAAAGGTAGGAAAGTTTGCAAGTCAACAAAGAAACTCACTATGTAAAACACATGTGAAAATATCTAAGGATACAGAATCAATTACCATACAATCCAAAAGAAAAAAAAAGCTGAATTTAGGAGTTACAAGACAATCATGGGTGCTGCAACTATAGACTCGAAGACCTCACCATATCCTGATTCTGAAGGTGCCACCATTCCAGGTATGAAGCTAGGGTATTCTGTAACTGTGAACAGATTAAGTGAACAGACACAGTTCCTGGCCTCTGTGCCAAGGTCTACCCATCCCATAATTCCTAGGTTTGTCTCAGTCAGTAAGTGATTCGGGAATGTACCCATTATGTTGTGCCTTCTCTGTTTCCCTTCTCTACTCAGTTTGTAATCTGTTCTGAGATTACCTGCCAAATAAATTCACTTCTCAGAACCTAGTTTGGAGGTTTCATGCTGCAGAAACTAAAGTTAATCATGACTTCCTCCTTCCCTCCCTCCCTCCCTCTCTCTTTTTCTCATATGATCCCATGGTTTTCTTAAAATATTTAGATCACCTATCAAGAGACTAAAATACGGAGGTTTTTAAAGCAGAATTCAGGCAATATTATACTCTCCCCAGGAATCTTCCTTTTCCTTTAATGAAATCAAGTTTCTTCCATGTTCATTGTAGTTTGATCTCAACCTCTGTCTATTAGATCTTAGAAATCATTAGTTTCCAATGCGAGGTTCTTTATTTTATTTTATTTACTTTAGCTACTAACAGTACAAGGTCTGGAAATTCTCATTGTCAAGTTTAAAATTCTTGCTGTGAAGCAAAGCAGAGTCCCAGCCATGGCTGGATCTCACATTTCATCATTGTTTCTGTAGCTCTCCTGACCTCAGCCTAGACTTTTCAGAGTACAAGACCACTTTCAAGCAAGCATGGCTGAGTTGTGCCCTCTACTCGAAATGTTTGACTGAAGAGCAAATATTTTCCTCTAGAAGATCATTTCCTGAAGAGGCTGATACCACATCAGTACACCTACTTCTAAATGCTTCTCATTTAGGTTTACCTACATATTTTTTATTCTCCGATAAACAAACAAATAAATAAATAACTTATGTCATTATTGAATTGTAGGAGAACTGGCTAGCTAACAGGCTCTTTGTTACTTATTTCAGGGTACTGGACAATGGCTGGTTTTCACTGAACTCATTTTTGTGCAGCTGTTGAAGAGTTTTCTAACTGCAAGTTTCCTGGAGGGCATTGTTGGGGGAAATGCAGTCATGGTATTTTTGTAATTTCTCTTTAATTTTCCAAATAAAGAGAAGTTTTATTCTCAATAATTTCTAAATTTGTTTTTCCCCTTCATCAATGAAGCTAACAAAGATAATAATTACTAGAACACTTAAGGTCTTACATGAATTTCTTATGTGAATTTCTCTTAGGTCTACATATGCATAACTTAAGTACAGGAATATATAAATATTACTTCAGATTTACAAACAAATAAAATATTCAGACCCCAAGAAAATAAACCCTCACGGCATCTGGGTATGTTCAAGAAGCAAATACAAGCCAGACCATCCACCAACACATGAGAAGAAATGGCCATTTCTCTCATTTTAGTGCTGAAAATTATTTTTCCAACTCATGTGTCTAACATCTGAAACCTAGTTGCCCTCACATTAGCCAGATACATAGCACTCTGAACTGAAGGTTTCAACTGGACTGATCTTGCTCTCCAGTAGCTGTGAAAGGGAAACATAGGCATGGGATCAAACCAAACACCCTCCTACGGAAGAAATCTACTCTCAAGAGGGGATCATAAAGCCTGGGATTGCTGGGAAGGCCCTGTTCTTTATCAAGCAAGTCTGACATCACACCAGAAAATTCAGGAAATGAGCAGGAGTATTTCGTTCATCATGATAGGAACTACTTCATGTAGCCTTTGACATGCTCTGAGTATGTGTGTGTGTGGGGGGGGGGATGTTGAACAAGAGAGAACTAAAGTCCATTTAACTCCTGGCTTTCCCATTTACCAGCTGTGAAATTACTT
Organism: Pachyuromys duprasi; assembly: GCA_028658305.1. Lineage (NCBI taxonomy): Eukaryota > Metazoa > Chordata > Mammalia > Rodentia > Muridae > Pachyuromys > Pachyuromys duprasi. The sequence goes on along the minus strand of CM053744.1, from coordinate 10,227,864 downwards.
AAACACTTCAGCAACCATTTAAACACTTGACCCTTGGTTTGCTCAGCTATGCGGTAGAGAAAGATCTTGATGTTATTTTACATACTCTGAGTAGACTCTGAAGGAATAAACTCAGCAATGTATGAGAAAACATGTAGCACTTTATGAAACTGTATGCAGTTGTTTTAAATGCTTACTGTGACTAAGGAATGGGGATATACCTACTGTGTTAACTACAGCGTGTTACTGTGTCCTTACAGCTTTGATGTAGGTACTGATATTATTTTCACTTTACATGTGAGAATCTTCAGGAAACTTGTGAGCAGGACATAGACAAGTTAGAATATGAACCCAATTAATCAAATGCAGTAGGCTAAGCTCTGTAGAGAGTGTTCCATTAACTGATACCTACCTGTAGCAAGGTAAGTTCAGAAAATGATTACAAGTATTTGAAAATATTCCAGGTTTTTAATATAGTCTCAACATGCAAGGACATCATCATTTTGTAGCAGTTTGTGTTTGTTACATGTTATGAAATATTAGTCTACAATCAATTGAAAAGGACGCTGCTTTAAATTACTCAGCTCTGCAATAAATTTTGTTGGAATATTGTGAATATTTATAAGACAGCTATGATACAAGAATTAGAAGCGAGACTTTATAAATTACTCTATCTGATTTATAATAAAGAATATGCTCATGAATACCATGAAAATAAATAAAATCCACAAACTAAAATTGGGTACAAGAAAGCAGGTGTACTATCCAAATTTCTCATCTTCTTTTATTCTTTATTCCCTTTCTAGAATTTAGACAGTTTGCTAACACAGTAGTAGTTCATCTACCAATCACATATTCAATAATGTATAAACAGTATGGAAGCATCATGTGGGAATTTGATCTCTAGAAGATTTATTTATATTGGACAATGTAGCAAATATTCTCCAAATATAAACACTTCTAGAAAGTTTGCAGCTACTCAATATTGGAACTAATGAAAAACATTTTAATGTATGTAAGGTGCTGCAACAAGGTGTCGAATTCCACTGACACTACTGTTTTTCTCTATCTGGTTTTTTTTAGGTATGACTTGTTAAGGATAAATGATTATTTTCCCATTTTTGTTTAACTCTTGTGTCTCAGGCTCTCTTCATTTCCTTAAACGCTAGCAATTCATTACTTTCTCCTTTGAAACTTTACAGTATTAACCCTCAAATTATCTCTCAAAGGAAGGTCTCCTGATAAGTAAAACTATTAAAGAATTTATTTTCTTTTTCTTAAAACAAACAAACAAACAACAAACAGAAGTGATGGAAGAGAGGAAACAGGATGGAAATCTACTATAGAGGGTCCTCTGAAAGGATTCACCCACCAGGGGATCAAAGCAGATGCTCAGACTCAGGGCCATACTTTGGGCAGAGCACAGGGAGGAGTCTTATGGAGGAAGAAAGGGGTGGGATTAGAGTGACGTGGAAGGGACAGGAGCCCCACAAAGAGACCAACAAAGCTAAAAGTTCTGAGCCTGGGGGTCCTACAGAGACTGATGCACCAATGGAGGACCATGCATGGAGAGGACCTAGACCCCCTGCTCAGATGTGGCCGATTGGCAGTTCAGTCTCCATGTGGATCTCTGAGTAAGGGAAGGGGCTGCCTCTATCATGAACTCAGTTGACTGCTCTGATTATTCTCCTTTGATGATGCAACCTTGCCAGGCCACGGAGGGAGAGGATCCAAGCCTTAACAAGGTATGGGCAGATGGTAATAATGGAGAACTCCACCTTTCAAGGGACTAGGGGAGGGGCATAGAGGGAAGAGGGAGGGAGGTTGGGACTGGGAGAGTTAAGGGAGGGGGCTTCAATCGGCATATATAATGAATAAATTATGAAGAAAAAATAAAAATTAAAAACATGTAGTTTCAGCTTAGCCCAATCATCAAGACGGCAGCTTGGAATTTCAAAGATAGCACACATCACCCCCAGATACCCCACTGACTGAATATATGACCCTCCAGCTTCTTGGTGTTCTTGCACTATTTAAAATATATTCAAACCAAAATATAATTAAAAAAAATTTGAAAACCAAATTTGAAGGAGTGGCCTGTTTTTCAGGTGTCAATCTGGTGTTATGGGGAAAATTCTCAAGGGCATCTCTGGGCCTGTGTCCTCCGTAGAGTATAAACGTCAGCAGATTTGGGTTCACTGGCATGCATGAGCTTCTATTTCCCCCCAGGCTCAAGTGTGAGAGAGAGAGTGGAAATGGATTTGATCAGACATCAAAATGACATCGGAGCTCGAGCTTGCATATGACCCTCACTGCACTGGTGAAGATTATTGGTTGTTGTTCATTTCCAAGATCTAAATGTCAAACAACTGTCTGTGTTGATGTATATAAGGATGACATTCTTGAACTGTGGATATCTCACTACAGTTGAACTAGCCCAAGTCAAGTCATTTCAGTGACGGTGCAATGATAGGACACTGACAACGACAATGATGATGATGATCAAGAAGAGGGATAACGACATTTTCTCAAAGAAAGTAACTTTTGATGGCAGGTTTAGGAGATATTAACAAGTGTTTGTGATTACCGAGTATGCTGAGTATCCTTCTGAAGGAGAAAGTGATAATGGTCAATGATGTGATACAAAATATTCAGATTATACTCAAAGCCAGAAGATTCCCATAGATAGCCCAAGAATCCATTCTGAGGATATTCCTAAGCCTCTGAATGTATTTCCATCTGTCTGCAAGCACAGTCATGACAATGGAGTGTGGCCAGGCTATTCTGAAAGCACATGTAAACACTGACATTCACAAGCATGTGTTTGATGTAAAAGCAACTCAATTAACTTTATAGTCCTATGCAATCTATGGCAATCCGCTCAGATGGCATATGGAGACTGATGCCAATATTTGATTGCTGTGATTAACTGAAGCAAATATACTTTAAAATATATGGACTAGCCTGAAAGATGGCTGCACTCATATAAACTTAGATTTCGGGGGCTGAAGCACTATTGTTTTGAGTTCAAGGATAACATGGGCTACACAGTTAATAACATCCTATCCAGGGCTATACGGTAAGAATTTGCTTCAAAATAATGCACAGACATGAAAATGCTGTATTAAAATATCTATCTTAATGTAAGAGATGCTGAGATAAAAGATAAATGTGTTTGCAAGACAAGTGAACAATTTAAGACAAAATATCCACTACCTAATGGTTTTATGAAATCACTTTACCAATTACATACCATAGCCATGTAGGACTATCAGATCTTTCATACTCACGGTTATTCCCATGCCGAGACTCAATACTGAAATGTTAACAAATTAAATGGAAAAATGCTGTTTCCACTTTTATTTTGATAGTAACTCCATATGTTCACATATGTATATATGTTTGCTTCTGTGAGTAATTGGTTATATTTTCATTTCTCTTCTGTGAACTGGTTTTGTTTTTGTTTATCCTTAGTAACTTTGTCCAAGATTTATGCCTGTCTGTGTTTTCATTTTGTGGCATAGTTGCTTTTTTTTTTTTTCCAATAAGTCCTTGCAGTTGACTCTGCTACTTTTTCATCTTTGTTTCAGCCTGTCAGACCATATACAAAGTATCTCTGTCCACAAGTGTTTTTTTAATTCATATGCATATTTTCTGCTTTGTAAAGATATGCATTTTATCCGTGAGTGTTTAGTTCACTTAGCAAGTATGGTGAAGAAAAGCCTATCAGTATATTAATTTTTCTCAAATGATAGTCTAATTATGGTGATATTCCTTTCGGCTATACTTCCTTATTCTGACTTGAAATGTCACCTTTATCATGTGAAATGTTATACAGTTAATCATGGTCTTCGCACCTGGCTGAGAATGTGTGTCCTGTAGTCAGACTACAAGGAAATTACAGACACAAGTTGTGACCTTAAGCAATTTATTTTGCTACCTTCTGACTAAGTTTTCTAACCTAAAAAATGGAATAATGTGAGACTGAAAATTACACAACTAAATTAACAAATGCAAAGAACAGTTTCTTGCATTTAGCAACCATTTCAGCACATGATAATCATTCTTTGATAATGACATGTGAAGTGAAACAACACAAGTTCAGAGGAACAATTTTGGGTCATGGGGTCACTTTGTAGAGGGCTGCATAGTCAGTCAAAGAAGCATTTGGAATAATCTTACTCCTGGATAACTTGCTTTGTGTCTATTATTGAAAGAATACAGTACACATAAGATTAAAGATGCCAAACATAAGAAGAAACATTTCAAAGAAGAGGGAGCACTCTACCCTTTCAGCGCTTCTAGGATAAAGAGTAGAATTCAAATGTTGAATGGGGAAACAAGAAGTTATTCATAATTATGGCAAAAAAATGAATGAATGAAGGCAGAATGATTTAGTGGATTGGAGTCTAAAAGGTGGAGTTTATTAATGGCATTTCATCAATAAAAAGAAAATGTGACTTAATAAATTGTATTCACAGTTTTCAATATGAACAATATTTTAATGGAAATTGTTGTTAGACTAATTCCCCCATACTACTGAGGCCAAATGTGAATTAATTACAGCCCCTTGTAAGAGCTGTCAATTTTTTTTACAGTAGGTGTGTATAAGTACAGTAACATACTTAAACATTAAATTTCTTTCCCACATGGTTGTAACATAGACAATATTTGTTTTCATTATCTATCAGTAGATCGTAACGGATATTGCTAAAATTAAAATGTATTCAACAATATTCATTAACTGGGCTAGAAAATGTGTACTAGACTATGGAAACTCTGGGTATTTCCTAGCACCTACATGGCATTTCACAGCTGCCTGTAAACGCCCCGCCCCAGGGCTATCTGTCACCCTCTTCTGGCATCTGCATGTGCTGCACATAAACTCAGTCAGATACACATAAAACTCAAAAATAAATACACACATAAATCTTTACACACATGTCATTATTATCTTCACATGTCACAACTATTTTAATGAGTGAATTTTATGCATGGGTATAATTTATATTAGCTCTTCCTGCTATAAACTGTACGAGTTGGCATAATTTGAGCACTTACTTTGGAATTTAATTCTGCCATAAAACTAAATTCCTTTTTTAGAAAATCTATTTTTACCCTGGGCTTTTTTGTTAGTAGTTTTCTATTTCTCTAAAGATTTCATTCACAGTAATTGCTTTGTTCTTTTTCAACTCTAGTTTTTACATATCATTCTTATTTTAAATCTGTGTTAAGTAAGTGAGCTCACATTTCTTAATTGTAACTTCAGTGCATTTTTGTTTTATACTTTTTGAGTAAACTTTATTGAAATGTAATAAACTACAACTAGACTTATAATGTAAGGATAAAGAATAGTCTCTGCTCAGGCCTCTTCTCCCAGAGACCAGCAACAATCCATACTGAGACGTTGTGAGCCCCTACCAAACAGACATCCAGGATCTTTCACTTCAGAAGTGAGCTAACACCAAAGACTTATTGGCATGACACATCCTGCTTTCTACCCTGCTCTCTGCCTCATGCCTGGAAATCAGACAGTCTGGTAGCTGAATCTTGCTGTGAAACCCAGCCCATATCCCTGAAGGCTATGAGAACAGACTCCCACGCATTTGGTTCCTGGAAGTGGGCTCTCACTCCTCTCCCAAGGCATCCTACCATGCTGTCTCATTTGTATGGACTTGAATTTGCTTCAGCTCCTTTACCATGCTTGTTTCCCTTCTCTCTGACTTTCGTGGCTGTAATTACTCTTATAAACACTATTCCCCAGTAATCTGCCTCAGTGACTTTTAGAACCTCCCATCCAAAACATTGTGCTAAACTGAAGCTTGATGAGCATATAACTATATATTTAACATGATGGAGAGGGAGGGAATAAAGTGTTTCTATAGTCAGAAAAGCACCAGTATTCTGGTTGGCAACCATTCATCTCTACCTCTGCTCAATGCAGCCTTGGTTTACTTCATCCTTTAATTAAAAATCACAAAAAAATAAAAATAAATAAATGAACCACATAGGCTGCCATGGAGGGCCTCTGAAAGGCTCTACCCTGCAGGGTATCAAAGCAGATGCTGAGACTTATGGCCAACCTTTGGGCAGAGTGGAGGGAATCTTATGAAAGACATGGGAGATAGTAAGACCTGGAGCTCCACAAGGACAGCAACAGAACCAAAAAAATCTGGGCACAGGGGTCTTTTCTAAGACTGATACTCCAACCAAGGACCAGTCATAGAGATAACCTAGAACCCCTGCACAGATGTAGCTCATGGCAGTTCAGTGTCCAAGTGGGTTCCATAGTAATGGGAACAGGGACTGTCTCTGACATGCACTAATTGGCTTGCTTTTTTGATCACCTGCCCCCGAGGGGGAGGGCGCTTACCAGCACACAGAGGAAGACAATGCAGCCAGTCCTGATGAGACCTGACAGACTAGGATCAGAAAGAAGGGGAGGAGGACCTCCCCTATCAGTGCACTGGGGGAGGGGCATGGGTGGAGAAAAGGGAGGAAGGGTGGGGTTGGGAGGGGAGGAGGGAGGAAACTACAGGGGGATACAAAGTGAATAAATTGCAATTAATAAAAATAAAAATTAAAAGAAAAAACAAAAAAGAACCACATAAAATCAGATGTCACAGATTCAGTAAAAGAAGGCATTTCAGTGATTCACCTACATATTGTATGTACTGATGGTTGATTACTTCGTGTTGGTGACTAGCATCTTTCCCACTACCCATTAGACCAGTGGTTCTCAACTTTCCATTAGCTATGACTCTTTAATACCATTCCTTACGTCATGGTGACCTCCAACCATGACATTATTTTTATTGCTACTTTTATGAATTGTTATATAAGTATCTGATATGCAGGTTTCCTAATATGTGACCTCTGTGAAAGAGTCATTCTACCCACAGGTTCTCAACTACTGCACTACAACATATTCATGCATCCATCAAATGCTAAATATTTGTGTGACTTGTCAGAGGTGTTAATGTCCAATTGCTCTTAAACAGACAGACACACACTAGGAAACATCATGGACTTATTATTGGAAAGCTCTGTGATCTGAAGTCCAATACCTTATGTGCTACAGACCTAAGATCCAGCTGCATTTTCCAGCTTTCAGGGGCTGCTTAATGTCCTACTGTACGGGGCGTCATTCCTCAAAGTGGGGGTTCTTATCATCTTTTCATCTCTGGCTTTCCTGCCTCCCTTTCACACCTATAAAGACACCTTTCTTAAATTCATCTAACCAGGATTATTTTGTGTAATCTCAGAGTATTGATTATACCATATCTATAAAGCCCTGTTATCCAAGTAATCTGACATTCAGAGGTTTTGAGGATGAGGACAAGGAAACCTTTCCAGAACCTTTTTTTTTTCTCCCATTACACAAGAAAAAGGATATTGTGAATGAAATTACGAGCATTGGTGAAAAATCTTATACATATACATACACATATATATGTGTGCCAATGGTTGAGTTGAATTGTAAATGTGTATTTAGCTTAAGGAGAAAAAGGCAGACGGTTTTCTGAATTGACTGCACCATGTCATTCCCTGACTGACACTGTATGATACTTCACTTAATTCATGATTTGTTAGTGTTGCCAAGACTTCACATTTTACTTGGTGTGTAGAAAATATATCACAATCATATATTTAATTTGCATTTGTTTCCATGATGACTAGAAAACTGAACACTCTTTTCATGTAAGTGATCACACATGTAACATTTATTGTGTAATAAATATATATTCAAATTCTTGTCCATAACAACAGTTTTGTCCTTTTTTTAATTGTAGGTATATGTGAGTTTCCACATAGACATGCTGAATATTGTCTGTAATTTACTGGTTTTCCTTTTGAGTTTCTAAAGCAGACATCTTTTCTATGAATAGAAATGATTGCATTTGAAGTAATCAAATCATTACGTGTAGGCCTGTGATGCATATTTAGTTCTTTTTCAAATATGGACTGAGGTAAAGGTCAACATTCATTTCTTTCGGTGGGAAAATCAAGTTCTTTACATGTCCTATGTGGCTTGGACCTGGAAATCTACCTGCACCAGTGAGCAAAAGAAGAAAAATTAGATACACTAATCCGTGTACAGAAAAGCTGTGGTCAGCAGGGGTTTGTATGCGGACAACAGTGTGTGTAAATAACATAGAACTTTAGCACAAAGACTTGGGAGGGGGTGAGAGGATGGCATTACGGGTAGCTCGTCTCCATAGGAGGGCCTTGCATGACAAAAGTCTCAAGTTGCAGTCTTCAAGGGGCAGGATCTTCAGTTGTTTTTTGCACACTGCTCAATTTAGTTGTACTCCTGAATTTAGTTGTAAACGCTCCTGTTTGCTCAAACTGTCAACAATTCCTATTGCTGGGCCCCTCAGAAGAGAATGTAAGAATGTGTTCTCCTATGATCCCATAATCCTTTAAGAACCTATTGCTTATTATTTTCCCAATAATGTTGTATTGCCTTGCTCTAACCATGAACAGTGAGGCATTCCTTCCCTCAAGTCTGTGTCCTCAGTGCTTCAATCACTGACTTCCTGACATGGAGTCTTTCTTCTTCATAGACCTCTTCTCAAAGCTGACCATCCTGTCCTGTGTTGAGAAGGGACCATTGCCTTCACACTTGCAAGCATTGCTCTGCACGTTGGTCCTTAACTCTTTTGACTTATCTCTAGTCCCTCATTTTGCCAAGGTCCATTTCCACATGGTTGGCAAATGAGATTTGGGAAGCAAGGTTCTTTATATGGCCTGGGGCCTGATTGTCCCTCCCTTCCTTTTATTACAGAGTAAAGAATGTTCTCCTTTTATTTATGTTTCTGTAATAAGCATTTTAGATAGAACTAACTTGCACAAGAAAGTGTTTATTTGGCCTATACCTTTAGGTCACAAAATTGAGAGAAGGCAGGGCAGGAACTAGACACAGGAACCAGGAGCCAAAGACCATAAAGGGCAGCTGCTTGCTGGAAAGCTGTGTCCCTCACAAGTTCATTCACAGGATCAGGTTTAGCCAACTTTCTTCTGTAGCACAGGACCACTTGCCTAGGGTTGGTGCTGCCCAATGTGTGCTGGGCCTCCTACATCAATTAATAATGTAGATAACCCCAATACAGATACACAAAACAGGCTAAACCTGATCTAGGCAATTCCTAAAAAAAGTTTTCCTGTCAGATAACTACAGTCCATGCCAAATTGTCAGATCTAAGGAGGGACAGAAAGTTTCTTTTATATTGTTTTATTTTTCTCTTTCTGTTTAATTTCGTCATTCTGTAAATTAGAAGGTTCTAACTTGTAGCTAGGTATGCTCAACAATTTAAAGAGGAATTATTGGATGCAACTTCAGGAAGTACTCTCTAGATGAGTGAGCATAGCTGCTGAGCACTCCGGATATACACCTGTGTCTACTTAAAAAAATGTCACGCAGATATGGGGGCGGGAATCCAGCAGCCACTGGAGTTACTGCCTCATTCAATCATGAGGATGGAAAACATGCACTGAAGGTAACAAAACAAAGCAAAGCAAAATAAAATATCAAAAGAAAGAGGGGATCCTGCTTCCTGTTGATCCCACAAAACCATCTGACCAGCTTTATAGCATACAGCATTCACAAATATGAGCATCAGCTACTTGTTACATAATTCAGACAGAAAAGAATAAAACTGCTCTTATTTACAGTAACCCTTTAGAGGGATGGTTGTGCTTGCTGCTGTGTGGGGTGTTGAATTCTTGGCCCCATAAGAGCTCCATGAGCTTGCTACCACTGAGCTGCAGCCGCCTCCTCAGCTGTCATGAAGTATCCACCCAGGAAAAGTGAGTCTTTTAAAAAAATTTACTTTTTAACATTTTAATTCTTTGAGAATTCCTTATTATATTTTGATCATATTCATTCACTCCTCAATCTCTTCCCAGATGCAGCTCCCCATTTTACCCTGGGAGGAACATTTTAAGTGTGGGTAGTGTTAACACTCTTGCTTCTGTAATTTAGGGGTTCAAGGCTAGGCTGTCACATTCCACTCACACTCCCCACCCTAGTTTAACAAACTGCTAATGTCCATACTTGGTGAGCCATGGAGAGTTAAGTACATTCCTCTTAGCAGCAGAAAACAACTGAATGGACAGCCAGGCCTCATTTGTTGTTAGCTACTGAACATACTGATTTGTTGGGACCTTGGTAAGATTCCTTACACATCTAAAATGCCATCATTCTGTTCTCATGCTCTGTCTACACTTTTGATGTCTATGGAACTCAAGGTGAAGAATCTTTGACTGTGTATGTAGAGAAGACATGAATGTTCTTCTCTACTACACAGGGTTGATGGGGGTGTCTACACAAGCCTGATTTCAAATCCAGCTGGAAGTTGTGTTTTCCTAGGAAAACATATAGGACCTTTTAGATTTTCTTAATATTTTAGAACATTCCAAGGATGTGTCTGTATGTGACAAGTTTTGTTTTGGTTTGGTTTGGTTTCTTCATTGGCTCAAATACTCAGTGACAAGCCAGAAGCTCTGTGTGGCTCTACAGTGTAGAGAAAGTGTCTTTCTAGTTCTTAGAAAGTCTTCCGGCCTCCATTTTCATTGTTTTATATATCTAATTATAAGATGTTGGATCTTTGAATTCATTCTAAAGTTCGGTGATTTTTGTATGTTTTGATTTAGCTTTTCTTTTGCTAGATTAACAAAAAAATTAGATACAGGGGTTGTTCCCTTTTAAATTTAAAAATCACATTTTTAATAATCTGACATCCCTTTCTCTCAATATCCTAGGTGATTTTCATAACATCTTACCCTGCTGTGAGGGGCTAAAATATATTCTAACATAGTATGTAAATATTAATTAAAGGTACTGCTGGTGCTATTTATGTGAGGCACCTTCTATTTCTTGTTATCTTGAGAAAACTTATAAAAATCTTTTTAATTTCTTTGTGAATTTTTCATATTTCTAAATTGTGGTGAGCATTTTATGACTGTTATTTGTTTGTTAAAATAATTGAGGATTAGCTGGCCAGGCAGGTATTTCCTGCTGATACAAGAAGCGGATTTCCTCCTCATACTTTAGAGCCTATCTCCTTAGTAGATTGTCCAGTCAAATGAATTAGTAGTGTGTGTGGTACATGGCGTTCAGACACCAGGCCCAAATTACAGGAGGAGGAGAGTCATAGCACCCACACTTAAAGGTCTTCCCTCACTTTGGGTGGTTGTTTAATGCTCCTGTAGGAAAACTTTTCAGTTTTTTTTTCAAATATTTTATTTTTATTTTTTATATTGATTACAATTTATTTACTCTGTATCCCAGCTGTAGCCCCTCCCTCATTCCCTCCCAATCCCACTCTCCCTCCCTCATCTCTTCCCTACCCCTTTCTAAGTCCACTGATAGGGGACGTCTTCCTCCTCTTCCATCTGACCCTAGTTTATCAGGTCTCATCAGGACTGGCTGCAATGTCCTCCTCTGTGGCCTAGCAAAGCTGTTCTTCCTTCAGGGAGGGGTGAGGTCGGAGAGCTAGTCTCAGAGTTCATGTCAGAGACAGTCCCTGTTCCCCTTACTAGGGTACCCACTTGGATGCTAAGCTGCAATGGGTTACATCTGAGCAGAGGTTCTAGGTTATCTCCATGCATGGTCCTTGGTTGGAGAATCAGTCTCAGACAAGACCCCTGTGCCCAGATATATTTGGTCCTTGTGAAGCTCCCATCCTCTCCAGGTCTTACTAACTCCTCCTTCTTTAATAGGATTCCCTGCACTCTGCCCAAGTTTTGGTTATGAGTCTCAGTATCTGCTTTGATACACTGCTAAGTAGAGTCTTTCAGAGGCCCTCTATGGTTAGGCTCCTGTCCTGTTTCTTGTTTTCTCCTACTTCCAATATCCATCCCATTTGTCTTTCTAAGTGAGGACTGATCAACTTACACCGGAACCTCCTCCTTACTGCTTAGATTCTTTAGGTGTGCAGATTTAGTATGTTTATCCTATCTTATAGGTCTAGTATCCACTTATAAGTGAGTATATACCTTGTGTGTCTTTTTCTTTCTAGGATACCTCACTCAGAATGATCTTTTCTAGATTCTACCATTTGCCTGCAAATTTTATGATTTCCCTGTTTTTAGTTACTGAGTAGTAATTCCATTGTGCAAATGTAGCACAATTTCTGTATCCACTCCTCCATTGAGGGACATCTGGGTTGTTTCCAGGTTCTGGCTATTATGAATAAAGCTGCTACAAACATGGTTGAACAAATGCCCTTCTTGTGTACTTGAGCATCTTTTGGATATATGCCTAGGAGTGGTATAGCTGGATCTTGAAGAAGCACTATTCCTAACTGTCTGAGAAAGCACGGGATTTATTTCCAAAGTGGTTGTACAAGTTTACATCCCCACTAGCAATGGAGGAGAGTTCTCGTTCTCCATGACCTCTCCAGCATGTGTTTTCACTTGAGATTTTTATCTTGGTCATTCTGATGGGTGTAAGGTGATATCTCAGGGTCATTTTGATTTGTATCTCCTTGATGGCTAAGGACATTGAACATTTCCTTAAGAGTTTCTCTGCCATTCAATATTCTTCTACAGAGATTTCACTGTTTAGTTCCATACCCCATTTTTAATTGAATTGTTTGAGTGTTGCTTTTTAACCTCTTTATTTCTTTACATAAAGAACCTTGGGGTGATTCTAACCAAGCAAATGAGAGACCTATGTGATAAAAACTTCAAGTCTCTGAAGAAAGAAATTGAAGATATCAGAAGATGGAAAGATCTCCCCTGCTGATGGATTGGTTGGATTAACATAGTGAAAATGGCCATTCTGCCAAAAACAATCTACAGATTCAATGAAATTACCATCACAATATCAAAACAATTCTTTACAGACCTTGAAAGAAAAATTCTCAACTTCATATGGAAAAGCAAATACCTAGAATTTCCAAAACGATCCTGTACAACAACAGATCATCTGGAAGTATCTCTATCCCTGATCTCAAGCTGTACTATAGAGCAATAGTAATAAAAACCCCATGGTATTGGCATAGAAACAGAATGATGGATCAATGGAACCGAACAGAAGACCCAGAAATGAACCCATACACCTAAGGATACTTGATTTTTGACAAAGAAGCCAAAACCATTCAATGGAAAAAAGACAGCATCTTCAACAAATGGTGCTGGCCCAACTGTATGTCTACATGCAGAAAAATGAGAATAGACCCATATTTATCACCCTGCACAAAACTAACATCCAAGTGGAACAAAGACCTCAACACAAAACCAGACACACTAAATCTGTTAGAAGAAAAAGCGGGAAGAGCCTAGAACTCATTGGCACAGGAGACAACTTCCTGAAGAGAACACCAACAGCACAGGCTCTAAGATCAACAATCAATAAATGGGACCTCATGAAGCTGAAAAGCTTGTGCAAAGCAAAGGACATTGTCATCAAAACAAAGACAGCCTACAGACTGGGAAAGGATCCTCACCAACTTTTCAGCTTTGACCGACAATAAATATCACTGATTTAGCACACTGAGCAGGACACCTGGAGGGACAAAGGGGTGCCAGCAGGAGCAACTATTCTGAAGAGACGTGAAGTTTATTGCCAGTATTTTTTTTTTATCTTTTTCGTTTTTCTTGATGTCTCTTAACTCCTGGTTAACAGTGAAGTTGGTCTCTCTGGGGTTCCATTAGGGAACTTTCTGTAGCCATGTTTGTGTAATTAAACCACCTACTTCCTGTTACAATACTGATGATTCTCCTTGTACATTGGATTTCAGTCCTAAAGCCATCCCCCTTGCCTGGAAATCTATAAAACCGTTTCCCATAAACTTTTTAAAGTAATTCAATTATTGAAACCAATTATATAACTTAAAATAAAAGCTTTTAGAAGCCTGTCAACTACTTTGATAAGTACAGTATTTGAAAGAATATCTTCTCTTTTTAGTTTAGTAAAATGAGAATTCTCTAAAACATGTTTGCATTTTGGAAAAGGGAAGGTACATTTAATTTAACATAATTGATATCTCTATTCATACAATGTTTCCTCGGTTTTTTTTTTTATTTTTCTTTCCCTAAGGAGTAAGTTTTGCTTATCATGATAAATTTTTAAATTAAAAATACTCATTAAATGTTTCTTATGAAACACACCTGAAAATAGGTGAGCAGGATTTGATACCTAATTCTCTTGCACGACAGTCATTAGGGAACTAAAAATGCTGGCATCTCTGGCCAGCCAATGATTTAAATCTATGCACATAAGCTCCATGTTGCTCTGACACCTTCTTCCTTAAGCCTCCAGTATTCGCAGTAACCTCTCCTTCTGAGATCACTATTCTAAAGCAAATCAGTTCTGCTACCTATTTGGTTTGTCACCTTCTTTCACCCCTGTACCCAGCCTCCCCTATAAACCTGTCACAGCACACTTCTCTCTCTCTGTGCATTCATGTGATCTTAAAGTTATAGACACTTGAATGGCCCTGTTGTCATAGCATCTGTGATGCTAATAATATGGAGCTAATTTTGAATATTTTCGTTGTAGATACCCATTTTCATCATCTACTGCTTTCTTTTGCCTGCTGAAAATGGAAGATCATATCTGCCCACGGTTGTGATGGGAAACTGAAAGTTTCCTTGAGAGTATAAACGAATTCTAATACTTTTCTTTGCTCACAATGAGGCTACCCCATTATCATGAGTCATGTCCTGAACACATCACCTTCACCTGTCTTAGGTGAAGACTGAGGTCATGATTAGAAAGGTTATTATAATTACCTGTCTTGATGCAACATCTCTCCCTCCACTTTCATCAAGCATAGGCAGCCATTCTTTCTTCAGTGTAGTGTCCAGGCTTCCAGTATTTGTTCACTTGGATCTGCCAACTGTTACACCCTTGAGGAAGCCCATTATCTCTTTGTAACCCCGGTTGCCTTGTTATCTTAAGCATATTCAAACATGTCCTATATTAGAACAACTAAGTTTCTGTGTCTCTATGTGCTTAGCTCTCCCCTAGTATTTCATTTCCTTCCGCTTTCACTCTAGTTGGTTATATTGCTTGACTCACTGTCTTTATGCTCTTAGGACTTCAACTCACCAATAAATCCTCTTCTGTGCGTCCATCAAAACCTCAAAACTAATAAGAGCACCTGTAATTACCGCTGGCAAATCAAGTTCTTTATTTTTCTTGCCTTCTTCCACAGCACTTGGTTGGGATTGTCAATTTTTTTTTAAACTCTGCTGATTAAGTCTCTTCATACAATCATTTTACTTTTTAACAGTTTTTGGAGGCAGGATCTTACTTAGCAGAGGCTGACCTCTCTAGGTAGCAGAGGATAACCTGGGATTTCTGATCATTTTTTTCACCTTCATTCTGTTCTACTCCTATTCCTCCACATGCTGGGATTGCAGGTTGTGTCATCGTGCTTTGCCGATGCCATGGCAGGCACTTGGCATATGTGCTAGGCAAGCACTCTACAACTGTGTCTTCATCTTTGGGACGATGTTACTTTCCATGGTCATTTTCTTGTTACTGTTGCTTTGTTGCAATCATAAACAAACCAAAAAATCAAAGGTACAAACAGAGGCTAATCTTCCTCAGTTTACACCTCTGCTTTTACAGACTGGTTTTCTTTGCCAGTTTTCTAATACTTGTTCATGCATTGTTCTACAATTTTGGGTTCCTACCTACTCTCCCAGTTTTAAGAACCTTTATAAGATATTAACTTGGTCTCCTTATGAGCAGCAATGCCCCCCTTTCTGACTACACCCTACTTAGATGGCCTCTATAACCCTTCAGGTACCTGTGTACTAGCTTCAGGGAACTTGATGTCTTTCTTACCCTTACAGCTAAGGCTGCATGAACAAAAGGAGCTTGTCTATAAAGTCATTTCTCTAACATCCAGAATGGAGCCTGCATATTATAAGCACTAAATAAACTTTTTGTTTAAAGGAAACAGTGTGTCCTGTCCTGGCTCAAGGCACAACTCTGCCACCTAAGTCCTTAGCAAACCCTGGAGTGGAGCTCTACTTTTTCCTCACAACACTGAGTCATGCTGACCCTAATTTCTTCATTTTATATTTTCTGCAATATTCTGGTGACCTCCTAGGCCCTTCTGTTTCCACTTCCTCAGTTCCATTCTTCATATTGCTAGAGTCATCATTCTAAAATCCAAGTATATTTGTGTCCTTTTCGCCTTAATTTTTTCCAGTGGTTGTACATGGCTTCAGTTAGAGTTCGAACAGCATAAAAGAGAGGCATTTAATGGCCTTTGCTCACACTCCCTTCCACCCATGTCTCACTGATTGTTTTCCTCATAACAATTCTGTATTGGAGCTTGACACACCAACTAATCTTACTTCTCTGTAACTTGTTTTGTTCTCTACCCCTTCAGGACATTGCTTATGGCTCTCTGCCTGGAATATCAAAACATTTTTCCAAGTCACAGCTTGGTGCTCATGCTTTACGATTTTTGCTGGTTCTTTCCTTCTCACCCTCTAGACTGGAATGAGATCCTTCCTTAAATGCATGGTGGCTCCTTGTTCTTGCCCTCCACACCTTTTCACATGGTGATTTTCTCTAACTGACACTTTCGATATTGCAAGATAAGTTCCTTCACTATGAAAAGGGAATATTACTTTTGTCTGTTCCTTCCTTTCTAGCAGAATGCTCCATGAGTACACACGGAATGAATTAATCCCGTCCCTCTTGGCTTTTGTTCCCTGTGCAGTCCGATTCGTACTGATGAAACATCCACTGTTTTGGATTAATTTCTTGCATTTCACTCTCACTTTCCACATAAGCCAGGGTCACGGAAGATTTGCTTAATGCAGGAAATGAATAGAGTAAATGTGTACATAGATTGCATGCCATGGTAATTAAATCATTAGTGACGAACACTGGCACAGAGCATAGAGCACGTTAACATATGTTTTTATTTGTCAGAAGCAATAAGTAAAGATGAAACCTAGTAATTATAGGCTGCATAAAAATGAGTTTTCTGGGTGGTCTTCCATAAGTCTTGAGGAAAAGGGAACAAAAGGCAAACATTTGCCAGTATTCTCCAGATTTCTGCAATAGCTGTGCTGAGAACTACATCTCAATGCCCTGTGTGATTTCTAAGAATTAAGTCAGAAGCACTCTCATACACGCAATGGTACTCTTTCAAACACTCACGTGCCACACTCATCTCATGCTCTCCTAAGTCTCACTTCCACAGTTATCAATTTCTTTCCAACTCCTGAAGTGGAAGTTTCTGCTTTCATTGAAGGCCCAGTTTTCTCATGTGATGTTTTGCTGCAAGCTGTCTCATGAAAAGGCACATGATGTTCTGCTGGAGGCTGGCTTGTGAGAGAGCATGTGATGTTTTGCTGTGAGCTCTCTCATGCCAGGGGTGTCTGACTTTGGCCAGCTGAAAAAGTCTGTGGGTGGACTTTGAGGAGAGAAGATATATAGAAGCCCATGGACAGTGAGACATCAGTTTTTGGATTGACATCACTGCTCTGATATTTGTGCTTCAACACTTGACTTTGCAGGAAGAAAACTTCTCAGGGGAATCCAACTGAGTCTTGTGGCTTTCTATTACATGTCCTGATCTTCTGAATCCTGCTGATTCCTGTTGCTGCTTGGTGTTGGCCTTTGGACTGGACTGCTGGCATCCTGATGACTGAGTTTGGTAATCCCTTAAGGACCCATCTATCCCAATCAGCAGGAAGTAGATAAAAGAAGTCTACAGCCCTTTTCCCTACTAATCTCCTACCTAAGGTTGGAGGGGATGGGAAGGTTAGAAAGGAGGTAAAGATGTTTAAGAACCCTAAATAAAGTAGGTTTGGTGAAAAATATAAGTCTACAAGCTCAGCTTGACCTGCCCTGTTAATAATGGAACTAAAGTTGGGACATTTTAGTTAAAAATGAGGAATATTTTATTCATGCCATTTTAACATTTTTTATAAATTATGAATCTATTTTCTGTGAAATACCAAATCACAAGTGGTGCTTTTGTGATGCATTAAAAAAATAAAAAACAAAATACTTAGTGTTGACATTTTTCTTTTACATTGAAATCAACAATCCTGCCTCAAGGATATCCTCTGTTTGGTCTGTAAGTGCTTGCTATAGGGAACATAGTTCTCATTTTTTTTTTCTCATAGGTGGAAAACAGAAGTTCACTATATTGATTTCCACTAAGCCTAAATCTACTTATGAATGTAGTGGACTGGGCAACTGATCTGACACAGCACCTTCATAGTGAAAGAAATATCCATCCTTCCACCTAGGGTACTTTTAAACAATGAATCATATAATATTCATTTCAAAATGAAAGGAATATAATGCATCTGTTCTTTGTGGGTGATATGAAGATATTATCCACATAAAATATGCAAGAGCAGTAAAGGAGCTGGTAGAACATGAGAACTCACATCTAAAATACTCAGACTGCCCATATACAAGAAAATCAAGAGCACTATTAGTAAGATCTGACTGAAAGAATTCAGGGTACAGTAATCTAGAAACAGTCTAGTCTTAACTATCCTAGCCCTGATCCCATTTCTTTGACAGGGCATGTCCCCATCTAGATCTCTAAAACGGGGTTGATAAGATGGCTCAGCAGATACAATCCATGCTGGAAGGGGTAACTGGTTCCCAAACGCTGGCTTCTGATTTCTACACATGTGCCATAGCAAGTGTGGTCCTTGCACTCAGTACATATCAAAAACACATGCACTTACACACAGATGCACCCAGATACACACAGACACAGACACAGGCACAGACAGTAATAATAAGTAGAGAATTAAAACTCTGTCTTTCACTGACTGTTATTGTGGCTTTGAGAATTACCCAAGGGATGGTGAGAATAGGGTATAAACTCCGCTTATTCAAGGCAAAGTTTTCTCTAGTCTATCCTATGATTTAACAAGTTCTGGCTCCACACAGTATAAATCAAACATGACACCACTTACACAGCAGCAGTATCAAGGTGTGAGTTGGGACCCGAGAACAGTCGTAAGGGGCTTGGAAGGTTCTGTGCTACAGACCTGAGCAGCTGCTTGGTGGTGGCGACAGCAGGTGTTAGGAAGACATGCTCTCCCTCAAATATGCTTGTCTCTGCTCTCCTGTCCCCTTCCTTGTCAATAGCCAGTCAACATTTATTGATTGTGCAGAGACTCGGGGCTCACTCTTCTCTTGCAAGCTAACCCATCTGCCCCCTTTTCTTCTTGCTCACATTGTCTCTCCAGGGTTGGCTTTTGTTTTTATACACGTCTTTTGATAGGCCTCCTTTTCCTCACCATATGTCGGTTCTGGTGTGTATCTCTTTTGGTTAGGAATAGATGGGAAACAGAAGGAGAAGG
This sequence comes from Pachyuromys duprasi, assembly GCA_028658305.1. Lineage (NCBI taxonomy): Eukaryota > Metazoa > Chordata > Mammalia > Rodentia > Muridae > Pachyuromys > Pachyuromys duprasi. Next base: position 10,208,568 of record CM053744.1, on the reverse strand, counting down.
TAGAGAGTCCCAAATGGAAATAAACAAACAAAAAGTTTTAAAGCAACTATCACAGCAATGGATGGCTTAATAAATGCATCTCTCTTCATCACGATTCCAGTCACGTGACCATTAAACCACTGTTTCAAAAGTGAAGAAAACTGATGTTCACAGATATAAAATGTGCATATAAGAAGTGTCTCCAAGTCTCCCTTACCTGTCAACATTAAACAATTCAAATTTGCATCTTCCCTTCTGACTCCAACAGGGCTGCTTCTTCCAAGACACAGATGAGTCCTATAGACCAGGACTCTGGACCACAGTGACTCTGGACCACAGTGACTAGCCTTCCCAGCAGCATTTTATACTTGTAATCACACCTTTTTCATGAAGTGCCACCTGGTTTCTGTGACTTAATATTCCTTCAGATTTCCCCCCTTCTCTAAAACCACATTTTTTTTCTAGTTCCATCACCAGCTCTCCACTGGGACCGCCTGACATAAAAACCAAGGTCCAGAGCTCTCCTACACAGCTCATCTCTGTCTAATCCTGCCTGATTGACAGTCAGCCTTAGGACCCTCTACTTGCTTTCAGTTTCCAAAGGTTTCTCTCTAGTTGTAATCTATCTTCTTGAGCAAGAGATTTTATATCTTACTGTTGTCTTAAAATCTCTATTTGAACTTAGATTGAATAAAACCAAAAGCTCAAAGGGTTCCTAACAATGCTTTTCCACTTAGTTCCCTCATCTTGTGAAACCAGCTCTTCCCAGGTGTACATATCAGAAACACAGAAATAATCTTTGATTTGTTTCCCTCCCTTCTTAAATGGATTGCTGTAGGTGTAGGTTGCTTTTACTTCCTGGGTAGTAACTCAATTTTCCTTTTGACTCACTGCCCATCTCCCAGAGTGCTGTCATCTACAGCCTGGGATATTTGGGCCGCCTCTTCCATTCTGGTCCTCTCTATCTTGTTATACAAGTAGTAGTCATAATAAGCTTTGAAATCTTAGACGTACCCAGGTCTTTTGACTTAGGTACTATCCACCTCTTCTATTGCACCTGCCCTATTCCCTTCTCTCCTTTGCTTGTTAAGTTCTTTACAGATGCAACCCTGCTGCTCTTCCTTCCTGTGATCCACAGTCATTCCAGTCCAGAGGCCTTTAAGTTGATTCCCCACCCATGATGTTTCCCTTTTTTCCTGCAACATTTTATACCTGGATCATACATCTTCCAGATGTCACTTTCTTCAATAATCCAATCTAACCTGGGTTATCCTTCATCTCTTTCTAGTTTGGATCATATTAATTTCCTTCCTATAATTTATCACAACCTGAGTTTTAACAGCCATACATTCAGCCAGTGAAGAGTCTTAGAAACAGGAGCAGCCCCTACAGGATTTGCCTGCCACATTTTTTAGAAAGAGGATCCCAGTGTCATGTTGGCATCAATATCTATGTACCGTGTGGATGTCAAGCGAGAATAAGCCCTGGGTGAAGTTTGAATATCTGGTACCAATTATGGGATAGGTCGGAGAAAAGGGAAGGTGACGTAGGGAGAAAAATTAGAAAAGAAATGAAAGAATTATGGTTATGGGCAACCTGGGAACTAAAGAAAAAAGCCAAAGAATCAAGAAAGTGAAGCTTGGGCATATTTTATTATTCTAGAACATTTGACCACATGTTTGAGAATAGATGGAAAACATCACTCTGAAATAATGCCAACAATACTGCTTCAAATCAATTTAATCAGGTTGTTCAATCCAAGATGCACATTCAATTTAGATTAAGGTAGATTAGAATTAGGGAATTCCCTGGGACAGACTTGGAGGAAATGCCACAAGTTAGATCATTCCCTGTCTCCAGATGGGGATCTGCTTTAAGTTATTACTATAGGTATAAGACAATGAAGGAGTGATGGGTACTTATAGCTGGCACTGGGGATGACTAGATAACAGACAACACCCAGTCTGCAAAACCAGGACATTTGGAGGTTGATTCAGCCTAAATGACCAAAAGTGAATTGGTTATTCCTCAAGATCTCAACCCTCAGTAAATGCACTAGGTAGGAGAACCAACTAGTGGCCCTTTACAAAGAAAATTTAATGAGAGTTCAATTGTGGGAGGAGGTAGGAGGTAGAGAAGGGATTCTGGGAAACATGGCCCTACTCAACAAGAAAGGCAGG
>CM053744.1:10190166-10206309 GCA_028658305.1 Pachyuromys duprasi | reverse complement strand
TTAAGCCCAATACAAGTGTCAGGAGGAAAACCAAACCAGGAAAGTTTTGTTCTTAGGGCAAACTTGAGACTATGGCTAGAAGATTAACACCCAACCCACATGTACTTGTAGCCTTTGGATTGCTGGGACGAGCAAAGGCGATTACAGGCAACATCCTCTCTCATTGGCTTAAGCTCGAATGAGCTACAATGGGACAAGCAATGACAACTATTTTTTCTACTAGTTGTCAATAACGAAGAACTTAAATTCAACCTTCTACCAAGATGTTTTTTTGTTTGTTTTTTCTTTATTGTTAGTGAAGAAAAAGAAACGCAAAGAAATAAAAAAGTTGGATTGCATAGACAAATTAATCAGCATTCAGTAAGCATGAAAAATCTACCATTGGCTGATTTTAACATGAGTAATGTTAATGACAATTATAGTAACGACAATACCTTTCTGACTGTTAGTGATTTCTTACCATTTTCTTAGTCACCATAATTCTACACACTTGCTACGACAAACCGGTTCTAATTGTCAAACCACATTAAAATGATAGGGACGGGCACATGTAACATTACTGAGTATTTAATATGTTCATCACTAATTTATGCTATCAGAGGCTGATGGATATTTCTTTTAAGGTTTAAATTATAAGAAAGGTATTATTCTTCCCTTTTATCCCCATAACTATGCAAAGCAGTGTTTCTCCACTAGAGACTTAAATCTTTTTAAGACCTGGTAAAGGATTGATGGTTTTCTATGATCTCCCTTATTCATAGCTGAGTTTCGATCTATAAAACAGGTCTAGATAACACAGTATAGATATTAAAACAACAACAACAAAAAAAACAAGTTAAAAAATTGTATCACTTCTTAATGATTAATGGGTGTGGAGATATATTTCCTTTTGTGTTACCATGCAGGCTCCTGTAAACATGATCCTGAATATTCCTAAGAAAATTCATTGGGCCAAACACTCAAATGAGCAAAAATGAATTTAGAGTAAAGGCACATGTGAAAAGAAAGAAAAGTTGTGATGAGTGTGAAGGAATAGAGATGATAACATAGACTGGGAAGTGAATAAGATAGCCATCTATGGTTTACCCATATTGAAATGTCATTATGAAATATATTTATTATGTGTAAATAATGTATATTAGGTTATGACATTTAAAAGGAGTATTTCAAGTGCTAACAGAAGTAGCTCTCTTTGCAACTTAAGCTGGAGCTGTATATAAATTTAAGGTTTATGGACTTCATGAAGAGAGGCCTCTGTGAAAGTGGATATGACTGCACCACTTCCCCCGCTGCAGAAACACGTAAACATAATGGTCTTCTGTTCCACTCCTCCAAGTGGCACTGTCAAATCTGCTAACATAGAAAAAGAAAACAACTTAAAAGCTCCTATTCAAGCTTGAGTTAAGAAAATAAAGTGATAAAAGTAGGAGTGATTGAAGATCAGTTTACCATCATACAAAAAATAATATAAAGCAAAAGAAAAGGGAAGATTTACATACAAAGAAATACAGTAACCCCTGCACAGAAGTATCCCAAGGCAGCTCAGTATCCAAGAGGGTTCCCCAATAGTAGGACCAGGAACCATCTTGACATGAACTCAGTGGCTGGTTCTTGGATCACCTCCACCTGAGGGGGGAGCAGCCTTACCAGTCCACAGAGGAAGACAAAGAAGCCAGTCCTGATGAGATTTGATAGACTGTCTTCAGATGGAAGGGGAGGAAGACCTCCCCTATCATTGGACTAGGGGAGGAGCATAGGAGAAGAGAGAGGGAGGGTAGGATTGAGAAAGAATGGGGGAGGCAGCTATAGCTGGGATACAAAGTGAATAAACTATAAGTAATAAAATAAAATAAAAATATTTAAAAAATAACAACAGACAAAAAAACAAAACAAAACAAGAGTTTCTTAAATGGGGAAAACTCTGCAATTTTGTAAATATCTGCCTACAGGGTTTTATTTATTTATTTATTTATTTATTTATTTATTTATTTATGTGTTTGTTTGTTTATTTATTTATTTATTTATTTATTTATTTATTTATTTATTTATTGGTTTTAGAGACAGGGTTTTCTCTGTGTAAAAGCCTTGGCCATCCAGGACCAGGCTAGCCTCCAACTCATATTGATCTGCCTGCTTGTGCATCCTGGCCTGCTGGGGTTAAAGACTAGCACCACCACACCCAGCACAGGATGTTTTGTTTTGCTTTGCTTTGCTGGGTTTTGCTTTTGTGGGTGTTTGGTTTTGTTTTTGTTTTTGGATATTGATACTACTTAATGGTACCTCTTCCAAAAGCCATATGAAAGGGTGGTAGCCTTGAAACACCAAAGAACTGCTTAGAATTATAAAAACATTGTAAGATGAGTGAGGATTGGTGGGGTAGGCATTTTTCATTAATTTATTTATTTAATCCCTTTACAGCCTGATCACAGTCCCCTCCCTCTTCTGCTCTCAGTCCCCACCCCCACACCCCTTCCTCTCCTTCTCTGAGAAAGGGAGCCCTGCCCCATGGCTACCAACCCTGACACATCAAGTCCCAGCAGGACTAAGAATATTCTCTTCTGAGGCCAGGCAAGGCAGCCCAGCTAGGGGATCCAAAGGAAGGCCACAGCGTCCTCTCAGAGACAGCTCCTACTGCAATGGTTAGAGGTAGGCATTTTTTAAAAGTTGATTTGAAAAGCCACTGTCTACATGTAAGTTCGTGGATAATTCAGATAACCATTGTTTCTTGTGGTCTCAGGATCTGAATCTCCTTTCCAGGCTCCAAGGAGGAGGAGGATGCTCCTCAGCTATGCAGTTATTAAACGAGCTCACCGCTCAGGCTCATCCTGTGAATTTCAAACTCATCTCTATTCCATTTTCACCACGCTAAGCTTCATGAGACTTCAGTTTTCTTACTTGTGAAGTGTCAAACAGCTTTAAACAGTTAAAGTGATGAACTTGCAAATGGATGAATGAATAAAAGCACACAGACATAGACAATTTTGGTGCTCAAAACGTTGTTATCACTTGTTTCCCCCCCCCTTTTTTTTCCTCAAAATTTGATGCCCTGGTCTTTGAGTGACAAATAACACAATGACAAATTTAAAATATACTTTTATTATTAATTATTATGTGTGTGTATGAGGGAATGGGGCATCCATGTCATTGAGTGCATGTGAAGGGTGGCGTTGGCTCTCTGTTTCCATGTTTACCAGCATTCCAGGGACAGGCTCATGTTGCCAGGCTTGCTTAGCAAGTGTTTTTCCTTACTGAGCCACCTTGACAACCATAGGTAACAGTGTTTTACATTAGTTCACATGTACGTATTACAATTATTTTATAAATTATTTATAATTTATTACAATTATTTTGCGTCATTCTATTAATTATTACAGTAGCTACCAGTGTGTCCTTTGTGGTTCAGAAAAGTGAGGCTCAAAACAATTCTATCTTATTTTAGATCACTTAATTGGCAATATTTACTGAGGGTTTATTACATTCTTGTCATGACGCCAAGAGCCAGGGACAAAAAGAAAATTGTGTTAGGTTTTCAGCTCCTGTGTGGCTCTGCTTTAGTAAAGAAGAGGAATGGTGGATAGTGTAGAGGCTCAGGACAGCGAGAGGCTATTAAGGTTTCAATGCAGAATATTCCCAATGGGATTATGTGTTTGAGCAAGTGGTGGCAATGTTTTCTGAGGTTGGCACACCTCTTAAAGGTGAAGCCCAGCTGGCAGAAGTGGTATTTACAGTGGCTTCACTTCCTAACTGGCCTCTGGTTTCCAGTCCGCTGAACTATGAGCAAGCCTGAAGGCAAAGGGACTATCCCTGTCCATTATTCCCACATCAGAATGTATACCGTTAAACCATGAGGCAAAATGCATCTCCCATCTCAAGTTTCTTCTAATCAGGCGTGTGGGCACAGTGGTTATGAAAATAACTAGTGCAGATACCCTATGGCTCTTTCAGTCACACTACTGTAACTCAGATGATAATTCCCCGCCACCTTTGTTCTCACACTTGTGTGGCATAGTTGCCATAGGCCTCTTTCCTTTGGGATTCCTTCACTCCCTGGAGATAAGCATCTTCAGTTAGGCATATGTTCCTTTCAACACATCACTTATTTCCTCTCTTTCCCTGCAGCTGCCATTCAATATAAGTATTCTTCAAGTGTGCATTAGGCCCTGGGCTATATGCAGAGGACAAAATAGAAACGCAATGAGGAGAGAAGCTTAAAAATGGCTGTTCTAGATGAGGCTAGATTGTAAAAAGACTGTCTCAGATCAGATGTCTAAAACACCACTTGTGCTAGGATAGACATCTGTGAATACAATCAAAAGTAAAAGCTGGGACTGGATAACCTGTTTGACATAAGGTTAGGTTAAACTAAAAAGTGAAAGAAAAGTGTAGACTGAATACATGTTGACTGAGTTGATGGTACCATAAGCAAAGACACTATCAAGTTGAAGATTTTGACCTCAAGTTAGTTGAAATATGTCACTTAGAGATATACTTAATGATATCAAGTGAATTCGGATGTCTTGAGAAGCCACGAAAAGGAACGTATTGTGTGTTTTATCCTTGCTCTGATAAAATATCCTGGTAAAGTCAACTTAAGGGAGAGTTTATTTTTATTCACAGATGAGGTCATGTGGGATCACAAGCTTGAGGCAGCTGGTCACACTCTCCCTACAGTCAAGAAGATGAGAATAATAACTGTTAATTCTCCTTTAGCTCCAACCCATGGTGCCCCCGAAGCAATAATGTCACCCACAGTGAAAGAGAGTTCCCCACCACAACAAACTTAACTTAGATAATTGCCTCAAAGGCAGGTCCAGAAGTTATCCTAATCTAGATGGGCCCTCAGACATGCCCTGACATTTACGTGACTCAAAGATTCTGGATTTTCCCAAGTTGACAATCAACAATAATATGGGATAATTGTTGGTTATCAATATTAGCCATCATGTATGCACTGCTCAGAATGGATGACGCAGAAAAAAAAAGAGAGTTCATAGAGAGTATAACTTGGAAGAATGGCAGTGTTGAAAGTCTAAAATAAAGGGGACAAGAATATGTGCCCCTACCTAGTGGACAATGCACTCACTTATGATGAGATCTTCTTCTCCATCCCTGTAAACCACACACCATGAGAAAGGTTTAAAAGCCTATTCACATTATTTCAATTAAAGTCAATGAATTGGCAGTTCTGAGTAGAAAATTTTTATAGATTATCTTTATAAACTATTTTTTAACTAGATGATTATAATGGTAAGAAAATGGAATAAACCCACATATTCAAAATTTTAACTCATCATTTAACATCATAGAAACGCTTTAGGGTTTGTGTCAAATAGTGACATTTTACCTCAAAGCAGATCCTTCAAATGCTTTAGAAATATTAGGTTGCCTAACTACATAGTTATTGTTCTTAACCATTTCACCACTTTACCCATATTACAAATTTTTTACTCCTCCAAATTATTACCATATTTTAATACAATAGTCATCAGAGACTAATTAAATGTATTCCATTTTTAATAAAGGTGATTCTCATAATGCAAGGGTGATATTTTATAACTTCTATCTTTTAGTAATTTAAACAACCTCTCTGTTACATTTTTGCTTTATAATTAGTTAATTTTATTTTATAACTAATTCCTGAGAGGGGGCATTGTCTTATTCAACCTTCTCTTTTTGGAAAAGAATGCAAAGAAACAAATTGTTATAGATGTTTTGAAGAATATTTTATGAGTACCACAAAATAATATTGGCAGATCAGGGAGGAAGTTTAACTCATAATAAAAAAATGGATTTAAAAAATCTTTTGTTGAGATAAGGGAATTGTCTGCTGTAGGACTTTCCACAGGCTTTAGTGAGTTTATATTCATGGCAACCACTTTATGTCCAATGGGCTTTAATAGACCAAACACTGGACAAGATGCAGCATGAAGCATGAAGACTAACACGGGTGTCACAGAGAATGGGATGTTTGGAGAAACGCCTCGCTCAGGCTGGGAAAGGAAAAAGCAGACATGTAGTGAAAATGTCTTGACTAAAAGAAAAAAAGAAGCTAATTTCACCGAATCTTATGTGTAGTCAATTCTTTTTTTAGAAACACTTTCATCGAAATGTCATTTGTCACCACTCTCCTCCTGAAAGCAGAAAGTCCTGGGCTATTGTCTGGGAACTGTATCTGCTATGCCTGGACAGTGCCTGCTACAGAAAATATCCTCAGTAATTAAATATCAGACAAGATGGATAGTACATAGATTGCAATGGAGCCTTAATAGCTAAATCATATTGTTTTGAGACTCCAGTGGCAGTCTCTGTGTAGAAAGGAAGCTTCCAGGTGTTTCCAAATTCTGATGCTTTCTGAAAGATCTCTCCTATGGGGTATTTCATAGGTTGGCTACACAGCGCTGGCAACCTGCCAAGGACACAAAGTCATATTCATGGATGGCTACCAATGAGAAAACAATAACACCTAAAAGGAAAGGTGGTTGTCTGTCTTTTACACAGTTTTGTCTTACCTATTAAGTAAATTTTATTATGTTTTCTTTAAAACTGGATTTTTTATATTAATAGCTCATTTTTTAAAATACTTTTCAAATCTCTTCTAAGTTAACCAGATCCATTAATCCTGAGAATTATGACAAAAATCACCCATTGCAGAAGAAGAAAATCAGATCAGAATGGATCAATCCTTTGCCCATCATCAGAGTATCATTGTGGAATTCTCAGGACTACAGCTCAGTCCTCGCGACTCTATCCATTAGAGCTTACAGAAGAATAGAGAAGAATAACTACTGATTCAGTCTAGCTTAAGAGGTCCGCTAATTTATAATGCAATTGAAAGTTTCTCTTAAAAGTAATCTCTAGTTTTAAAAAGTCTACATGACTAATTCTCCTGAAATAATAAAACAATCACAAGACCACATAAAAGTCATCTAAAAAGCCGGGTGAAGAAAAGATCAAAGATGCTTATGTAAGGACAAGATAGAAGCCAAGCTTCAGAACTCAAAGCTTTTGTGAGCTCTAATCATTTTCCTGGCATTCATAAAATCTTAAACATTTTCTCTCTACTTTTTTGATGTATAATATTCAATCAATTGTAATGGAATGTAAGTGGAGAGCGCTTGTAACAGCCCCTGTGCATGAAAGCGACTGTGGCAACTGTCTTGCATGCAGCACTGCCGCTCAGAGGGAAAAGTGGGTCTTTGCTGCATTCCAGAGATATTCAGAAAAAGATCAGTGGTCCTATGATGGAATCCATCTTCATTTATGTAGATATCCTATATGTGATTAAAACACACTTATATATATATGCATAATGTGCCAATTTCAGTGAAATTATAAATTATGCAAAATACATATAATTATAAGTTTTATATACATACATATATATATATATATATATATGGGTGATCTAAATGAAACACATATACAATATATATTGGTGGGACAAGGGTCCTTGCTGTGACTGCCTAGGGAGGATCACTTTCTCAGTGTGGACGGGGGGACTTGACTGAAATGTAGGGCTAAAGCTTACTGTCCTACATCTTGTATAGTGACACACAGCCTAGGCAGCTGTCAGTAGAGGAGATAGCAAGTGGAGGGAGAGTATCTGGCGGAGAGAGGACTGGGAAGAATTGAGGAAGGAAAAGCTGTTGGCAGGATGTATAGCATGAGAAAAGAATAAATGAAAATTAAACATCCTCTTGTTTAACCCTTTAAATTATATAGTCTGACAGATAAAGAATACAAAATATTCCTAAACTACTTAGGCAGTGAATCGTGAGGTTTTTGTTTTTTATTTTTAATTCTGAAAATGGTTTGTTTCTTAATAGAAAATGATAAAGTTACTGTCCTGGTTTTGGGTTTTTTGATTTACTATATTTTTTAAGTAAACAAAAAGCTTAGATGACACTTTCTTCCAAGGGTTGGTTGTATATAACCCTTTTCTCATTTTTATGGTGCATATTTATGAGATTGAATGCATAAAAGAGTAACCTGTGTGGGATGGTTTTCAAACAGTTAAATAACAATCTCCTGTCGAGAAAAATGTTGTTGCAGCCAAAGGCTTTTAATTTGGAATTCTATAAATGGGGAGAGGCAAGCTTGTGATGGAAGCAGACAGAGAAAGACAGAAGAAAAGAGATTTGAGTGATAGCCTGGGGTATACAAAGTAGCATTCAGCCTAAACTGTTTTCATTGTCTGCCCTTAAACTCAAGGAAACCATACAAAACACCTGTTAGCGAATCCCTAGAAAATGTTCACAAAGAACCTTAGGTTTTTATAGAGAACAAAGAGGGTCACATCTACTAAATTTACTTCGTGAAAACATTTCAGTAGCAGAAATAGGAAAAAAAAGGCATCAATGTTGCTCCTGTTTTGTTAATAGTTCAGGCAGAAATCTGCGTTTACATTAATGGGGACCAAATCCTGACTGAGAACATGTTAAAGAGTGTATCTACCTGTCAAGCTGGCTCACGCCTATAATCTTATAACCAAAGAGAGGTAGGAGAATTGTTGTGGGGGTTTGAAACAGGTACGGCTTAAGAGCCCATCTTATAAAACAAACCAATTAGGCCTAGGAGGACAAATCAGTTAGTACAGTGTTCATGCTGTCCATGGCCAAGAAACTGGGTTTGGATCCTATGAACTGTTGTAAAGCAAGGCGAGACTACAGCTGTTCTCCTCTCAGCTTGATTAAGGTGGCAAGTAGGAAGTATGATAGAACCCCCGAAGCTCATGAGCTAGCTAGCCTCTCTTCCCACAGCGATGAACAGGAAACCCCGTGTCAAACAAGGCTGAACTTCATGTCCTCTGACAACCACAGGCAGGCCCTGACCGTGCACACCAGCGCTGACACACAGACATGCACCCATGCACACACGCACACGTTTCAGATATGTACGCAAAAATAGCCACAGAATAGCTGTATTATCTTTGTCACCGAAACATGATTAGTCCAAAATCTGCATGGGACTAAGAAGGAAAGGACTTAAAGCATGGAGAGAGAGAGAGAGAGAGAGAGAGAGAGAGAGAGAGAGAGAGAGAGAGAGAGAGAGAGAGAGAGAGAGAGAGAGAGAGAAAAGGACTGCACAGAGCTGAGGGCTAGCCATTCGGTGATTGCTGGGGATATGAAGATGGTTTGGATTGTAAGGGGTACTCCAAACATTATGTGCTGTAGGTTTGATTACAAGTCTGTGATACTGCTTGGAGACCATAGATTTCTTAGGATTGGGGCCCGGAAGTAGGATGTTAGCGGTTAGGCTGTGCCCTCTGAAGGGGTCATTGGAACCCGGGTCCCTTCTCACTTCTCTCCTCTGCTGTCTGCTGCCATAAAATGAATGGGCACCTTAGCCACATGCTCACACTTTGCTGGCGTTTGCCCAAAGCAACAAGGCTGCACCGCTATGGACTGAACCTTTGAAATTATGAAGCAACATAAACCATTCCTCAGGTATTTTTATGCAGTAGCAGACTGACTATGGCAATTAACACCCCAAGCGGTAGCTACTGCTTTGCATGTCATATGTAATTTCAAAACTGGGTGCTCAGTTCATCTTGATTAATTCCTTTTTGTACCTTTCTAAAGCACCTAACTGAAAAAAAATTCCTGTCAAGATTTATTAAAGAAGGGTATTGTTCACTAAAGAAAGGATCAATCCAGCCAACAGTTATTTTTATCTAATATCCTGAGTGAAAAATCATATAACCATAGGAATTAGACAATTTGGATGATTTGACTCTTTCTTGACTCTGGGAACTGTGAAAAGTCAGACTGGCCCTGTCACGAATGCAGAATGTTACACGGACTGCATTCTTAGTTCCATGACTGACTCTCAGTCCAACATTCACTTGTAATCCAATGCTTAACTTTAAGAGGAGAATAGGACCCTGTTTATTATCATCAGTTTAAGTAATAACGCCCCACATGACACCACACTTAGTAGTTTCAACATCTTTGACCCTACTTAGGCTCTGCAGCCTCCTTGGAAACAGGTGCCATTGGTTTCTGTTTCCTGATGAGGGAATGGAATCAGCACTTTCATCACATGATGAGAAAAATTCAAATACCAGCGCTAAGATTTTGACTTGGATGTTCCCCACCATCGTCCTGCACAGCATTTTCTTGTGACTATTTTGGCTTATCCACCTTGTAGAGACAGAGAGTAGCACAAAGTATTCTGTCATCGGGGGTAACCCCAGGAGTGTCCTATGCCCTGCAGAAATCTATGCTTCTTTCAAAGCCCTCATTTCTAAGCATATTGTTTTTCCTGATCTAAAAATTTCCCTTTGTTATTGCTACTTAGTATTTCTACCCTTTATGAAATTAAAAAAAAACAAATTATATAACCATTTAATTGTATGACTTTTAGGTATACCTTAGTCATAATGATTTTCCAGAAAATAGGTTAAAATAGGTTGTTTTGTGTTTTTTTTTCTAAAATACTCAGAGTGTATAGCTGCCAGTTTCTTCATCTCATGAGTTTTCTGACAAATTATCTCTCAAAGATTACCTTTGTCTTTTATCTAGTACATTGTATAATATTGCATTTGACTTTATTTACCTATTTTTTTCTGTTAGGTTATATATTGAATTGGGGAGAAAACATCATGGCTTCAATTTCTTTGCTTTTCAAAGACTTATCAAAGATCTTCGAATGCAAAAATACGTAATTCAACACGCTGAACTAGTAAATTACAATATTAATTAAATTTAACATTAAGAAATAGCCATGAAGTTGATATTAAGTGACAGAAACTTCATTCTCTAGAATAAAAGAATTTACAGTTCAACTCCATTATTCAGTCAACGAAAGATAGGATGTTAAGAGGAGAGAGAGAATTCATATGAACGGAAATACATCATCCTTTGCTTAATCTGGAAATAGAAGGACCATGTGCTCTCATCAAGAACAGAAGTAGAAGATTAACCTGACAAATGTGTGCAATAGTATGGAGGAATTTGGACTGCACAAGGACAAGTTGGACGTTTCATCCTTGGATCATGGGGCTGCCAATACTACCTAGACAAGGAAATTCTGTGATTGTGTCTGTAGCTTGGTATATGACCTCAAATGCCAACAAACCCATTGCAAATACTTCCAGGTGCATGAGAGAAATACGAAGAACTCTGAAATGAGTAACATGGTGTTCTGAAACAGGAAGCAGAGACAGAAGTATTTGGCAGGACCAGCAAGCAACTGCATGAGTTTCCATAACGGTTAGCACACACAGCAATAAAGAACAACATACTCCATCCTTTTATTCACTCCACAAATGTTTATTCTGTGCTAACTCTCCAGTAGCATTTTTATGCAGCTCACAAGTTATTATATGTATTCCGGTGTGTGTATTCAGGGGGTGCTATTTAAACAGAAGTGAGACAAAGTGAGTTTTACTATGATCAAGGCCAGCTCCACAGGCACCGGACAGTACTCAAGGGATGACTCAGATGAGCCAGGCTCTAGAAGTTTAATATCCTGCAGTTGTCTTAATACATTTCATTATTTCAGTTGAAAATGTGTGGTTTTTCAATAAAATTCAAAGTGACAATGGAGTGTTTGTGAGATGTGTGAAACCTCTGCTCAAAATCTGTTCTCCCTTTCACTAGCTTCCCTGCCTGTAGGGGTTTCCCTGTGGCCTTTCTTTGTACTCTGTGCATTGGTCTTGCCTGGGCTCCACATGATCCCCGTGAGTGCCAGTGCCTGAAAACAAAGAAAAGGAAGTGGATTTGCAGCAGAAGTGGGCATCCCTGTCTGAAGTGGGGCAGTGTCATACCAGGTTTGTCATACCATGATTAAGATCATAGTTCCATGCGGATCACTTAACTATTTTGGACTGAAAATGTCCCATGGAAGAAGAGACAGGCTAACCCCACAGAGTCAGCACCAGGCACACATTTTTCATTAGGTGAGAGAAATAGTGCGTCTGCTTCTGCTTGTAAAAAAGAGGAATTTGTGAGACCTTCTATAAGCTCATAATTTGGTGAAACCTTGGAGCTTAGTGGGCTCCCTAGCTTAAGCTGACACTGTGACTAAGGATAGATGAGTTATCCATGCATAAAGGAGGGTGAAGAACTTCGGGGAAAAAGAAATACCACATGAAGTCCTCAGATCAATTCAGCCCAGGATATGCTTCATAAAATAGGAGAAGTTGAAAGTGACAGGGAATGGAGAAATGGTGAAGTGATAAAATGGTGGGTAAAAGGGCAAGTCATAGAGAGGGGGCATTCTGTAGCTTGGGAAAAAGCAACAAAAATGCCAGGGAGTCTTCTCCAGTGTTGGTTATTCTTAAGACTTGTCTCATCCACCCTTTACCTGGGGAGTCCATTTTCAACCTCTAAGTGAAGGATGTTATAGAATTCTCAGTAAAATGTTGTCTTTTAAAGCAGTGTGTCACCCTCCCACTCATCCCCCTGGCCTGTGTGTGTGATACACAAGGGCCCTTCCTGTCAGCTGTGCAGAAGCTGGCTGTTCTGAAGAAAAAGGTCTCCTGCAGCACCTGATCACAAGGCCGCCTCCTGATTCATTTGCAGCCCCTACCTGGAGGAGCATTGCTGTTGCCTCATGCAGCCTCTTACTGGGAGTGTGTACCTTGCGAGTGGTTCCTAAGAGGGAACCAAAATGGCTCTCAGAGCTACAGCAAAGCATCGTTTTCAGAATTGGCATGAGGTGGATTTATTTTTTGCCTTAGGAAAGAATTTTTTTATCACATTGACATTTAGTTTATTAGAGCTAAGTTTATAAGACCAGTTTCTGGAGAGCTTTTACCTAAATCAGCTGCCATTTTATATAGATAAGATGAGAAAATGTTAAAGAAATAGGGGTTTCCCCTCCAAGTTTATACAAAAAAAAAGTCACATTAATTCTTTACCACCAGGAAGCAACCTCCTTAACCATGGCCTAGGAGGGTAATAGGGATGCCCAGCAATACATTAAATCTAGGCTTGAAGTTGCATGTTACATATTCAAATTGTTAGCTTGTCTTCTTCATATATTTTTTGGAAAGACTGGAAGAGCATACTTCCATTTATAGATTTTAATATAATTGATAAATAATTACTAAGGCTTTTGAGGTGCCTATAACTTACCAGTGATCTAGAATTCAATGAGTAACACCTGGAAAAGAGGAAGGCAAACTGACTTCCGCAGCCCTTTAACACACAACAAACACATTGGCTATGGCTCTTTCAAATCTATGCTTGCACCATCCTAGTGGTGTGCATAATGTCCCCCTCCCCAGTGCTCAAACAAAATCAGTTTAGCTTGAAAAGGGTTCAAGGAACTTGCACATGTTAGCATGTTTACTAGAGAGCCAGGGCTTAAACTCAGGTGTGATTCATTGCAAAACCCTTTCTTCCCTTTCTGTCTCATGTAAACACAACTTCAACCAAGGAGAAGAGTTCTGTGATCAAGGTATAATTTGCAAAAATAAACCCATGTTGTTTATTTAGTTTAAGTCAATGCAATGGAGAGACTTTAAATCGATTATTTTGTCTCCCTGCCATAATATTTGTTGGAGAGTATTTAGCTAGCTATACTAATATCTTAATTCAGTAAGCTCATCCTCTTCCAATTATACCCACTATTCAAAAGATTTGACAAAGATCAGTTCATAAATTTGAGAACAAAATTATTTATTGAATGCCAAACAGCATACTAGATCTCAAGTTTGTGGTTACCTCTGTTGTGGAAACAGCAGCAGCGCAGTTAGAAAAGAACTGAAGAGGGAATATGGTGCGACATGGAAAGAGGAAAGGATTTGGAAGGCAAATACAGAGGTTCAAGGTCAAGTACTTTCAACAGATGAGTGAAAATGACTGCATGATATCAACAAGGCCATGTGAAACCTAATGTGGAATGAAAAAGCAAGGTTATAATATGAAAGGCCTAGTCCAGAAGTATCAAATGTTGAGTGTGGAGTCACCCAGTAAATTCCAACATCACACTCCTGTCTTCCAATCAAATAACCACCACAACTTAGTTTATCTACCATGAACCAAGCCCTAAAGGATCGGGAGGAATACAGCACAGTGAGAAGTCCCATAAATTGCAAGAAACACTTTCTACCTGTGTACTGTTTTCTGTATTCCTGCAATAAAGGGAAAAACAGTAGGAAGCAAGTCAGAGCAGTGAGAAGAGCCAGGGATGTGAAAGGGCTCTTTTGAGGTTCAAGTGAGAAACAGAGGTTTGTGGTATGTGTATGTGTGCTGCACACTCACATTTAAGGCAGTGTAAGTGTATGTGTGCAGCACACAAGCTTTAAGTCATGGGCAAGTGTCTTTGCAACCTGAATATCACTGGAATTCTGTAAATTCTGTTAACTTAATCGATTAACAGAATGAAAGGGAGAGAAACAAGATTCATTTCAGGAGGAACAAGAGTGAGATTTACTTTGTGACAAGTGGGAACTTTGTTCAGAGCACTTTCCATCGGCTGTAAGTGAAAATAAATTCACAAAGGGAAAGGGTGTCCAATCACAGAAATGTAAATGTTAGAAGATACATGAATTCTGATGTGGAAGATATATTATCATATGTGTGATTTCCTCAATGAGAGGAAATATCAGATTTATGAATATGCTGTGCTCCATCCCCATCTGAAGAGAAATGTGAAAAGGAAATATGACCTTGAATCATAACTTATGTTCTCCACCTACTGAGAATCATCAGAAGGGGACTTTCACTATATCACTAATAGGACCAGTTCTAGGGAGATGGATCTGTGGATGAAGCACTTAGCTTGCAAATGGAAGGACCCAAGTTTGTATTTTCGTAATCTACATAAGTTCCAGAGATATGTGGCTGCTCAACTGTAATTACAGTATCTCCAGAGCAAGACAGCTAGCTGGACTAGCCATATTGGTTAACTCTAGGTTCTGCTGAGAGACCATCTTGTCTCGATAAAAATGTGGAAAGAGACCTAGGGTAACTCCCAGCATCAGCCTCACACTTCTGTACCCCCCCCCATACACACATGAGAGAGAGACAAAGACAGAGGCACAATGTTCAGATGTATATGCAAGCACCTATGCAACACACAAACATAACCAAGAAGAGTGGAAGAAGGGATCAGGGAGCTGAGAGCAGATGGAAATATGCAGACACAATTCATTGCAAACAAATTTCGCACTATGTGCATGAAGTTTGCTTATTAATTCTTTACCGCATGACAGGAGTAAGTTAGTATTCTGTCTCCAAGCCTCGGCATCTTCATCTGCGAAATAAGAGGATTAAATCAGATGGTTTCTAAGGTTATTTCCAATTTTACAAAATCTGTTTAGATAAACAGAGTGGCAGTGTTCAATGTACATAAAAGAAAAGGAAACAGAGCAGTCAGTTTGTCAAGGTCTATGCCAAAGAATTATTGTTGTGCTGTATAAAGAAGAGGATCCTGTTGTTTTAATGTAATGAGAGTAATGGCTGAAATTAATTTCCACAAAGGTTGGAAAAGCGGCATATATACACAGAGTATGAGTAAATTGCTGCTATAATAGGGGTGACTTAAATGGTGCAAATTAACAGAATGATACAACTTAACAGAACTTAAAAGAACATGCTTAAAATTGATTGTAAGTCTCAAGGCAAAGACTAAAGCCACTCCTGTGTTTTGCAACTCTTAGTAATATCATCTAACACCTATGACCTCTGTCATTATTAACTAAGTCTCAACTGAGTTCATTTAAAAGTAAAACAGTAGAGCTCCAAGCATCTCTTGTAACAAAATGAGATTATATGTTTAAGTTGTGGCCAAAGAAGGAGGTGGAGGAAAGAAAGAAAGAAAGAAAGAAAGAAAGAAAGAAAGAAAGAAAGAAAGAAAGAAAGAAAGAAAGGAAAAAGCTATATGAAGGAAGCCAAGCAATTAAAGATTGAGCAATGCTTTTCTATGTGTCCCTCCAGATACAAGAGCTACAGCCATAGCTGAGTAGGAAGTTCCATTGTAAAAATACAGCAACAGAAAGAAACTATAATAATGATGGTGATATCAAACAATATTAAAACTGAAATCACACATTGATCCCAACACCCTAATAGTGGGAGACTTCAACACTCCACTCTCACCAAGGGACAGATCATCCGGTCAGAAGCAAAATAGAGAAACAAGGGCACTAACAGACACCCTAAATCAAATGGATCTAATAGATGTCTACAG
>CM053744.1:10156669-10189666 GCA_028658305.1 Pachyuromys duprasi | reverse complement strand
AGGAAAAAAACCAATAATGCTCTCTGTTTGCTCTATCTGCCCCCCGCCCCATTTTATACGGTTCACAGCCCTACCTAGGGAATGGTGTCTCCACAGTAGCTTGGATTACCCAAAATACAATCTCCTACTGACATGCCCACATTCCAGTTTGATTTGGTCAGTTCTTCAATAGTAATTCTCTTCTTAAGTGACCCGGGGTTGTGTAAAAAGTGATGTCTAAAAACCATGGAACTCATCTATGCATTAAGGGATAAGGCAGAGATAGAGATAAAAATATGCATGGATAGATAAGGAAATATTTTTCTGGGCTGATAATGTAATACCCCAGCATATAACACTACAAAGGGTATCAGCTGAATCACTTGTAGAATCAAATAGATACCATTCAAATTTCTCATATTAAAACATATCTTAGTTTTACTTTTTCCCTGGGTTAGTTTAAATTTCCCATATCACAAACTAATGGGTGTCAGCAGATATTCAGTAGTGATTTTGAGTTTATAACACCTCTGTGAATTGACTAATCAGAAATTGCTTGCCAATACCATCTTCTCTTGCATCAGAGTAGAATAATGGATTTTGTTTTCTTGTTTATTTTTTTCCTTCAGAGAGTAAGAAAGTACTTTAAATGTTGCTATCTTTCTTATATCTCCATGCAAAAAATACTAGCTAACATCCCACACAGCAACTGAACTTTAGCTGTTCCAAGGAGGTCAGAAAGTATAGTTTACCTTGAATAATCCTCACATTCCCTGTGAACCTGGAGCACACACTCCTACGGCTGACCTTATGTGAACCATATACACATTTAGCAACTCCTTGACAGTTTTTCATACTTAAATTTCTGCTTCTTTGTTTTGTGGTTTGGGTTTTCAGTTTGCTTGAATGGAGAGTGTAGAAACATTATTAGTATGTCTTCTTCAGTTGGTTCCCACAATATTAGTAAATGTTAAAATAAAAGTCTGAAAAAGAATTTAATTTCCATGCTTCAACTAATAGAAATTCCAGTTCACTGTAACTAGAATTGGCCTGCATTTCATAGCAAGCTCCGTGAACCTTTAAGAAGATGTCATTTTCTTCTTCACAGACTTGAGAGAGAGATAACCCTACATGGAATTCTGCTTGACACTGTGCAAGTACACATGAAAAATTCTTAAGACTACATATTATTCCTTCTATTGCCTTCTAAATGGTCCTTCTTATATTACTTGCATGGTAGTGAATACATAACATATTTCTGTCTACAGTTTCTATTTAAGGCATTTGTTATACATTTTATTTTCAATCTTAATCCTTAGAGACTTGAACCAAACAAAGCACTACATTGCATAGCATTATATCTTCTTGGTATTCCTAATCTAGGAAATAGTGTTCATTTTTGTAGTTTAAGTGAAAAAGCCAACAATACTACAACATCCTCACAGTTCCAGTAACAATAAATGAAACAGTATGAAACCGCTAGATTTATTAAAAACAAAATCCCATGCCTGAATGTGTCCTTTGCTGGTAACTGGTTTGCCTGGAATGTTTATTTACCCCTGCTTGCAGACTAACTTACCAAACCCTCCCAATGAGGTGGATTTCTAAGAGGAGAAATGATACAGCATTCCTCACTTATAACAGGTGGTCCCCAAGTGGTCATCCATCTTCCCATGTGGTCTCTATTCTGAACAGTAAATCATGTCAAACAATGACAGCTTATGAGTCAGTGTGATCTATCATCATTGCTAGAACCACCAGTCACAACACGCACACACTCGATCCGTCTATATGCAAGTGATGGATTTGGCTAGAAAATTGCCATTTCACATTCTGGAAAACAGGAACTGATGGGAATTCATAATTGAAATATTTTAACCTGTGAAGTTCTGTTGATGTCAGTTTTTCCTCTGAAATTCATCTGACTAAAATGCAGTTGAGGAGGAAGTTCACAAAAGATTGAATAAGAATGCCTGATATGTTCTGGACTTTTGTAAGCTAATTTACAAATTAATTAATAATTCCTCAAGTAATTTGAGCAGAGTCTCTGCCATATTCTTGGTTTTAAAAACACTAAAATTAACAATACTGATAATGTTTTTAAAATAAGGAATCATGGATAGAAGAGGTAAAATGAAGACCAGGATGTCTTTCTCTAGAGATGGACCCTGAGCTGAGGCTTAAAGGGTGAATTAGAAGTTGGCTTGTCAAACAGGTGGGGTCCAAGGTGGTTAGAAAACTGAATGCGCAAAAGCATTGAATCAAGACAGAGAAGGTATGAATGACTACTAGAACTCATTGAGGAGTTTCCTTGGTGACCAGTGGACAAACAAGATCTAAGTGAGAGTTAGGAAAGATGGCAGTGTGGGAGCATCCTGTGAATGGCATGAGGTACCAGGCTATGTGCTATGGGAAGGAGATCCCGAAATGTCTGGTGTTTGTATTATTATTATTATTATTATGCTTATTTTAGATAGATTTATTGAGATATAATTCATACATATTTTGTAATTTTATAAACTTGATTATAAAATATTTGTAAATAACATTATCACACACCAACATCAACTAGATCCAAAGTCTTTCAGTTCAACAAACTTCTATACCATTAGAATTAGTATTCAGATTAGAAAATGTGAAATATTTTTAAGATTAGAGTTTTATTAATTCTTTGAGAATTTTTATATATTATATTTTGATCATATTCATGATTCACTTTATTAAAATGTAATTAAGTTTAAAATTCAGTAATTATTAGTGATAAGTTGAGACATAATGGAAAATCAAATGTAGGATAGATAATGTGCAGACCACGAGGTGCTTTGGAGATATGGCATAACTTGACCCTTAAAGTCTACATTAGAAGCATGCCTGATAAAGAGGTAGATAGTGGTACATGGGAATGTGTGCTCACCAATCCAATGTCTTTATACATCAATCTATAATTATACATCATTGTTCACATGTATTCACAATTGGCACTGCTCACTCACCACACCCCAAATCAGTAAACAGCTGTTGACTTTATCTTTGATTTTGGTTTCTTGTCATTGCACCTAAGGAAATCATAGGTTATATGGCCATTGCATCTATTCACCAACTGACGAAAATTTTGACACTTCTATTTATTGATTTTTATTATAGACAATAATGTCATCATCCTGAGTAAGCTATCCCAGGAGCAGAAAGACACACATGGTATATACTCATTCATATAGACATATAATATAGGATAAGCCTATTAAAATCTGTAGAAACTAATCAAGAGGGAGGACTCTGGCTAAAATGCTCAATCCCCATGCAGAAAGGCAAAGATGATGGACATCAGAAGAAGGACAAAACAGGGAACAAGTCAGGAGCCTGCCACAGAGGACCACTGAAAGGCTCTGCCCTGCAGACTACTAAAGCAGATGCTGAGACTTATGGCCAACTGTTGGGCAGAGTGCAGGGAATCTTATGAAAGAAGTGGGAAATACTAAGATCTGGAGAAGACAGGAACTCCACAAGGAGAGCAACAGAACCAAAAAAATTTGAGCACAGGGGTCTTTTTTGAGACACACACTCCAAGCAAGTACCATACATGGAGATAACCTAGAACCCTAGCACAGATGTAGCTCATGGTAGTTCAGTGTCCAACTGGGTTTCATAGTGATAGGAACAGGGACTGTCTCTGACATGAACTGATTGGCCTGCTCTTTGCTCACCTTCCCCTGAGGGGGGGGGGCAGCCTTACCAGGCCTCATAGGAAGACAGTGCAAGCACTCCTGATGAGATCTAATAGACTGGGATCAGAAAGAAGGAAAAGAAGACCTCCCCTATCAGTGGACTTTGGGAGGAGCATGTGTGGAGGAGGGAGATGAGTGGAGGGATTGGGAGGGGAGAAGGGAGGGAAGTACAGGGGGGACACAAAGTGAATAAAGTATAATTAATAGAAAATTTAAAAAACAATAATGTCATGTTCTGGCTTTTTTGTTTTGTTTTGTTTTTGTTTTTGTTAACTTGAACAAGTTAAAGTTATCTGAGAAGAGGAAATCACAATTGAGAAAATGTCTCCATAGAAATGATCTATACGGTCATAAGGACATTTTGAAATTAAATTTCATTTATATATTTATTTATTATAAAGTATTCACTTTGTATCCAGGCTGTATCACCCTCCCACATCTCCTCCCAGTCCTACCCATCCTCCCTTTTCTCCCTCTATGCCCTTTTTCTAGTCCCCTGATAGTGGATGACCTCCTCTCCTTCCATCTGACCCTAGCTTATCAGTTCCCACCAAGGCTGGCTGTATCATCTTCCTCTGTGACCTGGTAAGGCTGCATGCCCTAAGGGTTGGTGATCAAAGAGCCAGTCACTGAGTTCATGCCAGAGATAGGCCCTGCACCCCTTACTAGGGAACCTACTTGGAAACTGAGCAGCCAATTCACTTCCCTTGAACAGAGAGTCAAGGTTCTCTCCTTACATGGCCTTGGTTGGAGTATTAGTCTCTGCAGGCCCCTGGGCCCAGGTATTTTGGCTCTGTTGTTCTCCTTGTGGACTTCCTGTCCCCTCCAAGTCTTTTTTCTCTCTTTTTTTTAATTTTAATTTTTATTAATTGCAATTTATTCACTTTGTATCCCCCATATAGCTCTCTCCCCTTCCTTCTGATCCTAGTCTATCTGGTCTCATCAGGAGTGGCTGCATTGTCTTCCTCTGTGGACTGGTAAGGCTGCTCCCCCTTCAGGGGGAGATGATCAAAGAACAGGCCAATCAGTTCAAGTCAGAGACAGTCCCTGTCCCCATCACTATGGAACCCACTTGGACACTGAACTGCCATGTGCTACATCTGTGTCGGGGTTCCTGGTTATCTCCATGCATGGTACTTGTTTGGAGTATCAGTCTCAGAAAAGACCCCTGTGCCCAGATTATTTGATTCTGTTGCTCTCCTTATGGAGCTCCTGTCCTCTCCAGGTCTTACTATCTCCCCCTTCTTTCATAAGATTCCCTGCACTCTGCCCAACAGTTGGCCATAAGTCTCAGCATCTTTGAAACCCTGCAGGGTAGAGCCTTCCAGAGGTCCTCTGTGGCAGGCTCCTGTCCTGTTCCCTTTTCTCCTTTTTCTGATGTCCACCTTCTTTGCCTTTCTGAATGGGGATTGTATATCTTAGCCAGAGTCATTCTTCTTGATCAGTTTCTTTAGATGTACAGATTTTAGTGGGTTTATCCTATATTATATATCTAATATCCACTTATGAGTGAGTATATACCATATGTGTCTTTCTGCTTCTGGATACCTCACTCAGGATGATCTTTTCCAGTTCCCACCATTTACCTGCAAATTTCATGATTTCCTTGTTTTTTTTATTGTTGAGTATATTCCACTGTGTAGATGTACTGCAATTTCTGTTTCCATTCCTCAGTTGAGAGGTATCTGGGTTGTTTCCAGCTTCTGTCTATTACAAATAAAGCTGTTACAAACATGGTTGAGTAAATGTCATTTTTGTGTACTTGAGCATCTTTTGGATATATGCCTATGAGTGGTATAGCTGGATCTTGAGGAATCACTATTCTTAGTTGTCTGAGAAAGTGCCAGATCGACTTCCAAAGTGGTTGTACACGTTTACATTCCCACCAACAATGGAGGAGGGTTCCCCTTTCTCCACATCCTCTCCAGCATGCGTTGCCACTTGAATTTTTGATCTTAGCCATTCTGATGGGTGTAAGGTGAAATTGCAAAGTTGTTTTGATTTGCATTTCCCTGATGACTACATTGAGCATTTCTTTAAGTGTTTTTTGGCCATTCTATTGGGAATTCTCTGTTTAGCTCTGTACCCCATTTTTTAATTGGGTTACTTGATTTGTTGCTGAAGAGCCTTGAACTTATTGGCACAGAAGACAACTTCCTGAACAGAATATGAACAGCACAGACTCTAAGAGAAACAATCAATAAATTGGACCTCATGAAACTGAAAAGCTTCTGTAAAGCAAAAGACAATGTCTTCAGAACAAAACAACTGCCTACAGATTGGGAAAGGATCTTCACCAACCTTATATCTGACAGAGGGCTAATATCCAGAATATATAAAGACCTACAAGTCTTTCTATCTCCTTTTTCTTCCATCAAGATTCCATCACTCTGAAGAACATTTTCTTAATTAGTGCTTGATATAGGCAGTGGATAGTGCCACCCCTAGGTAGGTGGTCTTGGGTACACAGGAAAGCAGGTTGAGCAGGCCATGAGGAACAACCCACTAAGCAGCACTTCCTCATGACCTCTCCATCCATTTCTACTTGCCTTATTTGTGTCTTGGCCTATCTTTCTTAGATGATGATGTTAGACTGTCATATGGAATTGTAAATTTAAACAAATCCCACTCTTCTAAGCTGTTTTTAGTTATAGTGTTTCATCACAGCAGTAGAAACCTCGGACTTGCTACAAACCTTCACAGAAAAGTCTTCATATGCATGTATTTCCACTTCTTTGATAAAATCTTGGCTATAGAATCATTGAATCAAAAATTAATTTTGTAGTTAATGAATTTAAGAAACTAAGCACAAGACAAATTTTAAATTAGCTAAGTGATTCAATATGATCACCACTAACTTTTTCAGGGGCTGGGAGAGGGCTTAGTGGGTTAAGGCACTTGTGGCAGGCAAGCCTGATAACCTGAGTTCATCAATGGCACCCATATGCTGGAAGGAGAAACCTGAATCCTACAGGTTGTCCTCTGAACACTACACCCAACCGCCACACAAATAGAATGCAATATCAATTTAAGATATATGAGCATTCCATTTCTTCTGGAGAATATTAACTAGGTTTTAACTTTTTGTTTGTTTTTTTTGATGACAGGGTTTCTCTGTGTAGACTTGGCTGTCCTGGACTTACTTGATAGACCAGGCTGGCCTTGCACGCACAGAAATTCACCTGCCTCTGCCTTCCTAAGTTTTGGGATTAAAAGTGTGTGCCATCACACCCGGCTGTAACTAGGATTTAACTATATCTAGATTTGGGTCTTAAATTAATTATTCTGATAATTTGGAAATTAGTTGAAACTGAGGCCATTTCAAACTATGTTACAATAGCCTAGATGAGAGCTAAAAATTTGAACCACAAGAGTGATTGTAACTGACTCAGAGAAGTTGTGTCTTCTAGAAAAGTAATGAACCTTAATAAGAAAAGGTCGTTTGATTCAATCAAGTATAGCAATTTGGTTAAAGACAGAGCTGGAACCTGCCTTGGCATCCAAATTAACTAAGAAAAATAGGAACAAACGATTAACTGATCATTTTTACATTTGAAATGACCAGTATTAAGAACTGTATCTCATATATTCCAACATCATTTACACTATCCCTGTATCATTTTCTATTGGTTCACCAACTGCATGCTGGGAACAATATCACACATGCTACAAGTCATTCTTCTTACTCTGGAGATCACATTTTATTTGGTTATAAACATAATTGCAATACTATCATTTTGCTGTAATAAATGCATGAATGTAGTGCATTTATAAATTCTACTCGCCCTGATTGTATTATTTGTATCGGCTAGCAAATGGAATATTGTATTGTATGCACCACATCTCATATTCAGAGCATATTACTGTTCTGTGAATAGGCAATAAATTATTTCACTGAGAGAAGTGTATGACGGGATCCATAAGCTTATCTACAGTTCATTCTAGTGTTTCCTTCAAAATAGCCACACAAGGTTGTTATAATATAAGTCTAAATGAAAGATGAGAAGATAAGAAAAACATTATATTTGTATTCAAATACTTTTTATTTATTTTTATTTTTATTTTTTTTATATATCCAAAATGTGTTTATTGGGATGGCTCCCACTCATCCTGAATCAGGTGCATTCAGTGCTGCTTCCTCCTGAAGGAGCACCCTTCTGTCAGCCTTGCTTTTCCGCCAGTGGGCTGGCAGAGAACAGTGGAGCAACCAACACACAGCACTACCGTCTGCGCGTGGCTAAAGACCGTGGTGATTTTACAGCATCCTGGGCATTTCACATCCATAAAGTAGGAATTGGGGCTCTGCGCCAGGCGCTTTTTCTTGTGTTTCCTCTTCTCCTCTTCTGGAGAGGGATGAAGGAGATCCTTTGCGAGAGGCATGTTCTCGTAGGGAGGTCGTCACTGCTGGAAAGGCTCAAATACTTTTTTTAAACTGAAAATGAACAGTTAGGAAAAAATTAGCTGACATTTAAAGACTAAGCAAAAGTCTTAATTGTACAAGATGATACATACAGTATATGGTGAAAAACTACCTTTAAGAAAAATAAGCAAGGGTATTGGAGAAAGTGAAGCCACATATAATTAAATTGTGTTTGATCTCAGAATATGAAACATTAAATTGCCTCCAAACAAGAGCTGAGCTCATATAATAGACGTAAGAACCTTTGAAACATGGGAACATTTCTTCTGAACGACTTGTAAATATTGGTATTTTAAAAGAACCACTTGAAAAGCTTCTACTATTACTTTTCAAAGTTTTAGATGATCTGGGTGTCTCATAAATTGCACAATGTTATTTCACTCCCAGTCGCTTGGTATACACGAACAAGTAAAAGGAATATAAACATGAAACCAAAATGGAAGAACAACGTAGTTCTCCAGGAGGAACCGGTGGTCCCTTGTTGAGCAGAGTGAGGGCACATCCGTGTTTCCTGGAATAAAGCACTTCTCCTAAGTGCTGATCTGATGGCCCAGCTTAGCAGTATCCCCTTGACTGGTTTATATTCTAACATTCTATTAAGTGTTGATAAAAAGAGGATGTAGAACACCAAGAGGAACATTTACCACTGAATCAACTAAGCGAGACACATTTGGGCTCACAGAGACTGAAGCGGCAAGCATGCAGCCGCCGGAAGCCTGCCCCAGGTCCTCTGCATATATTTAGTGGCCCTTAGCTTGGTGTTTTGGTGGGAATCCTACTGTGGGAGCTCATGCACCTTTGACTAGTTTGCCTGCTCTTGGGACCCTTTTCCTCCTGTTTGCCTTGTCCAGCCTCAGTCTGAGGGCTTTTGCCTTGTGTTATGTTTTGTGCTGTCATGTTTGGTTGTTGTCTCTTGGAGGCTTGCTCTTTTCTGGAGAGAGATGGGGGTGGGGGTAGATCCGGGGAGAGGTTTAGGCGAGCTGCGGAGAGATGGAAGAAGGAAAACTGTGGTCAGGATGTATTGTATGAGAGAAGGATCTATTTTCAGTTTTTAAAAAAATAGCCAGGATGAGTTTGTGCGGTTGTTCCGTCCCACATGCTCTTGTCAAATAGCCTAGAAGGTACATGGTCAGAATGGACTTCACCTAGTAAGTGGTCAGCAACTGTAAAAACACCCGCAGAAGCCTTCCCACTTAGGTCAGGTAACCAGTCCCTGTCTTTCAATGGGGATTGATAAAGAGCCCTCTGATGAAAAAAAAAAGTGAACCTTCAGGCCATATGTGTCTGACACATTCAACACCTTCATGTTTTAAGCAGTCAGTCATGTTTAGTAGAAATTGTAGAAATAAATATAGGGGTAAATGATAAAGATGGGGTATGCTTATTAATTTAATTCTTATAAACAAGTTTTCGTGAACTGCAATATCAGAATGAAGGAGTGTTTTATGTTAAATGGGATGTCTATGAACTGGAACTATGTGAAGTGTTCTGTTGCGCAGAAGAGAGAACCGAAAGACTCAAAGCCCGTGAAAACCTGTGGAGATGAAGAAAAGCTAGAAACATATGTGCATATGCCTTTAGAACTGAATTACAAGTTTACTAATCTAATTTTTAAAAAAATATTTTAAGAAATAGGAGGTGCTAAATACACAAGCAAAGTTCTATCATTTATTTCACTGAGTTATCTTTGTAACAGAATAATTACATTACTGCCTGGCTTAGAATGTAGTTTTAATATGTTATACAGTCAAATTAAACTCCCTTCAAATTAACAAAAAAATCTTATTTTTTCACATTTGAAAACTATTTGTTCTAGTTTGAAGATTAAAAGTTTACAAGCTTTCTTTGAAAGCTATATTCTTAAATGAATAACAACTCAGAAACACAGATTTTTCTTATATTGGATCCAAATTTCTTAGAATTTTCTTTGATAAAACTGAATAATTTGTTTAAAAAAAGTTGAAAGGAAAACCCAGTTTTCTTCTTTATCCAATAAAACGTTTGTTAGCAAAGAGCCCTCTTAGTCAATCTTTTTAACCATAAATCAGTGCTTACTCATCCCAAAGACTTTTGTAAACATTAACTTCGGTTCTAGACTCTACAAGAATGAGCAATGTAAATCTGCCACCCAGACATTTCCCAATGTTTAAAGGCATCAATTTTAGTATGTTAGTAACATGATTTTTGGTAGCATCAAAGGAGCACTTTGCAATAATTCTGCATGCTCCTAAGAGAAGCCTCTTGATGAGAGCTTAGAGCTGAACTAATCTCTGGGTACATGAATAAACATTTAGAAGGCATTTTCATATTAGGTAAATTTTATGGAATAATAGCAGTAAATAGTGCCCTTGGGCCTATTTCCTCTCCAGCCATAGGTTGTTGTCTAGGTTTGCTGAGTGGGGCTTGCGTTCCTCGAATTGAGGGGACTTTAACCACACAGATGTTGGTTTTTCACAACCTAGTGCCACTATTGCACTGTTAGGCATGTCAGAAACGAGACAGGGTTCCCATTCTGTCCACTGCTATTCATTGTGGTGTTCAGAAACCGAGTACAACATAAGACTAGGGTAAGACATGAATAGAACATAAATAGAAATAGAAGAAGCCAAATTATTATGCTTTGCAAGTGGCATGAGTCTTTATCTAAACATCCCTATATATAGACTCTCCCCTAAAGCTATTGAGTCTTATTAACACTTTTTGTAAGTTGTATAGCATGAAATCAATGCACAAAAGTCTGTAGTTTTTCCACACATAAAAATTGAACTTCCTGAAAAAGGGATTGGGGAGAATATCCAATTCATATTAGCTTCAAATAATAAAATAGCTGACCGAACTAAGGAGGTAAAGGATTTTTAATGAAAACTTTAGACACTGAATAAAAGGAAATTGAAGGCTAGACATTGGCCCTTCCATGCACAAGGCTGGCAGAATCAATATTGTAAGGTGGTTATCTTATCAAAAATAATCTTTACATTCAGTGGAATGTTTGTCAACAATGACATTCTTCACAGACCTAGAAAAAGAAATCTTAAAATGCACATGGAAAAACAGAAGACTGTGCTTACCAATCTTAAGCCAAAAGAAAGAAACCAGGTTCTAATGCCTACCTTCAGCATTCACTATAGAACCATAGTGGCAAAGTCACAGTGGCACGCGTACAGAAGCAGACAGAAGAAGCAAACAGCCTGGGATTAAGCCCACTATGCCAAACAAAATTTTTCACAAAGTTGCCAAAAAGATATGCAGAAAACAAGTGGTTCTAACAAAATTGAGTATCTTTGAGCAGAGAAATGAAATACTATTTCAAACGTATCAATAAAACTTAACATCTATACAACTTCTGACACAGCAATTATATTTATTAAAAAATAATGCCTTAGAAATAATTAAAAATGTGGTCAACAAATTATGCACGATTATCTTAGAATTTCTGGTTATAAGACCAAATCTTGAAAAGTGACCTGAATCTGTAGTAATAGAGGATGAGTTGAATTAACTGAGATAAAAATTGTGTGTTCTGTGGCTTTCAAACACTCTTTATAACATTGGAATTTTAAATAAAAATAGGCACAACTAAAAGCATATTTTTCAGTTTTTATTTAAATCTTTATTTTATCATCAACATATTTATGAGTGAGGTAAAATTTTAAGAATTGGAATCAAATAGTCAGAACAACAATATTATTAATATCAGACTTTGCAGAAAGGCACCTGGCATGACTGTCATCTGGGAGGCTTCACCCAGGAACTGATGGACATTGAGGCAGAGATGCACAGCCAAATATTGAGTAGAGGTTGGGGAATTCTATGAAAGAAGGGTACGAAGGAATGGAGGAGTCAGAGAGGTCAAGGATACCACAAGAAAGCATGCAGAATCAACTAAGCTGAGCCTATAGGGGCTCATAGAGACTCAACCAAAAGAGAGAATGCCTGGGACAGACCTAGGCCTTCAGCACATGTCTAAGAGTTGAGCAGCTTGGTCTTCATGTGCCGTTCCTAACGGCAGGAGTGGGAGCTACAAATGACTCTGTTGCCTGCCTTTTAATCTCTTTCTCCCAACTGGGATGCCTTCCTTAGTTGTGGTCAGAGAGAATGCAAGTAGTCCTCCTGCAACTAGGTGTGCTGAGTAGGTGGATATCCGTGGAAAGTCTCCCTTTTTCTGCGTCTTTCTGAGCACTTGGAAGGACAGGAGAATGGAGGGAATGGAAGAGGGTGGTAGGGGGACCTGAGAGGTGAGGAAGGAAGGAAGCTTTAATCGAGATGTAAAGTAAATAAATTAATTTTGAAAACTCAAAGAGAAAATAAATATTTATTTTACAATATGAGAAGATTTTGCAGCCAGCTCTGAAGAGACATGATAAGCTAGGGTCAGATGGAAAGGGGTGAGGTCCTCCCCTATCAGTGGACTTGGAGGGGGCCAGGGAGAAGATGAGGGAGGGATGGGGAGAGTGGGAGGGAATGAGGGAAGAGGCTACGGCTAGGATACAAAGTATATAACCTGTGATTAATATAAAAATAAATACATTACTTATAAAAAATTCAGTTTAAAATAGTGTTCAGAATAGATGGGATTTTAAAGATTATTTTTTAAAATTCTACCCTCATATATGATATACTGACCACAGTTTCCCCTCTCTCCACTCCTCCCAGGCCCCCTCCACCTTCCCTCTTCCCCAGATTCACTCTTCCTAAGTTTTTCCTCTGAAAAGAGCAGGCATCCCAGGGATATCAACCATACATGGTGAAACAAGATTCAATAAAACTAGACACCTCCCCTCATATCAAGACGGAATGAGGCAACCCAGTAGGAGGAAAAGGGTCCCAGGTTCAGGCAAAAGGGGCAGTGATACCCTCACTCCCATTGTCTCACAAGAACATCAAGCAACAGGATCATAATATATTCACAGTGCATCTAAGTCATACCCATGTAGGCTCTGTTAGGCCCTATGATTTCTGCTTAGATGATTTTGTGGGCCATGTTCTTCTGTGGTCCTGGACCCTCTGGCTCCTATGATCCTTCCTCCACCTCTTCTTCAGGTTTCTCTAAGCTCCACCTAATGTTTGGCTGTTGGTCTCTGCATGCCCCACCTCATCCCAGCCCCAGTTGCTAAATAAAGCATCTCTGATGGCATTTGGGCTAGGCTCTAATCTTTGAGTAAAACAGAATACTGCTGCAGGATACTGGATCACACTGTGAATTCTGAGATAGTGTTGTTTACTGTTTCTAGTTGTGGTGTGATTCAACCACAGCCCACACCATTAATCCAAGGGTTTTCTGCTTGAGTATTGTAAACCGGATTAAATAAGTCAACCCTAGGTCAAAAGGCAAGCGACCAATTGACAGCGTGTGAAGAGAGAGAAAAACAATGTAGAATCAGGAGGATGGATAGAGAGACACAGGAAGTAAGTGAGTAAGTAGGAGGGATATCCAGTTTGAGAGGTGGGTTTTTTTTTTCTTGTTTGTTTTGTTTTGTTTTGTTTTGTTTTGTTTTTGTGACAGTGTGGGGAAGGAGCATGGTTTTTCTCTTAAGGTGTCAGCTGAGGAGGAAGGTCAGCTGGGTTCTTTCTCTGCTTCTGTGAACTAGTAGACTTTCACCCCAGCATCTGGCTCCTGAGTCTTTATTGGTAAAATAGAATGATTGAGATTTTGTTTAAAAACAACAGAAGAACATTTCATCAACGTAATCATTATTTATTTTTGACCTGTTGTGTTTGGTTCTATCATAGGTGTCTGGACCATCTAGCCTCTGGTTCCTGTCCATCCAGGCAGTGTCAGGCATTGTTTCCCTCTCCTGGATGGACCTCAAGTTGGATCAGTCATTGGTTGGCCACAAGTCTTATGCCACTTTTACCCCAGCATATGTTGCAAGCAAGATAAATTGTAAGTGGAAGGTTTTGTGGTGGGGTTGATGTCCCAGTCCCATCACTGGCCTGGTTATAGAACTTGCCTGGTTCTAGAAAATGGTTGGTTCAAGGTCTGTAAGCCTCATTAGTAGGAGTCTTTGAAATGGCCATTTTACCAATCTACAATCTACAAATTTTAAAGGATTATTAAGGGCGAAATAAATGAAGCTTTCCACATGATCAAGACTAAATAAGTATTTTAACCTGAACAATATAAGATCAAACTGAATCACTGCTGCTTTGATTTTGTTTCAGTGTATATGGGGCTTTATGGTTACTATAAGATTCCAGAAACTGTACAATTTTTAAACTACATAAATTTATTCTCACACTTCTGGAGACTAAGAGGTTCTGGAACAAAGTTAAGATTCTGTCACTCCTGAACCTGCTTTCAGATTCACAAATTACACTTTCTTGCATTGTTCTCACTTGGTGGATTAGACTGAACAGTTTTCTTGGGTCTATTTTATATTACCAACAATCTCATGTATGAGGGGTCTACAAGCATGATTTAATCTCCTCCCAAAGTCTCCACCTAATACTTTCACTTTTGAGATTAAAATGTCAATATTAGACACCACTTTTCAGTTCATATGATGAGCCTTTGACTTGTATTGTTATATAATCCAAAGTGTGGTTGAAGGAGCCAACAGCCAATTAGTGCAGCGACGACTGCAGAACTCCAAAGGATGCTGTAACTTGAGAAAGGATTGGATAATTTTTGCAAAAAAAAATGTTTGAAGACATATAAAAATCTCCAACTTTGTAGAAATATTTATGGCAGCAATTTCTTGACTTATAACCAATGCACATTGTGCTTTCATTTATGTGACACTATGAAAGGTGTTCTTGGTCTCGGGAAATACAACCAAGACCCTGAAATTTAAGCTTACTTCAGTTCAGTTCAGCTATG
The DNA here is from genome assembly GCA_028658305.1 of Pachyuromys duprasi. NCBI lineage: Eukaryota > Metazoa > Chordata > Mammalia > Rodentia > Muridae > Pachyuromys > Pachyuromys duprasi. The sequence continues at coordinate 10,174,722 of CM053744.1, read as the reverse complement.
TTGACAGGAGGTAAAACTAGTTACAAGAAAATTTCAGTGACCTATCAGCCAGATTTTATTTGTCACAGCATGTAATAACTATCAAAGATCAAGTCAATGGGCTTTACACTTATTTCCTCCTGTTCTAGAAAGACAACAATAATTAAGAAAGCTACAGTAGAAGCAAGATTAAGAATTGATAAACTCTGATCTAGGAATTAGTAATTGTATAATCAGGGAATGTTATCTAACCTTTCTGCTCCTGAGCCTTTTCACAGATAAACTGGTGGTAGTAATAATTGCAGATGAGTTAAGTATTGTCTTAAAGGCCAATGAGCCCATCAACTATAAAGCCTACATGTGGCATTTAGTAGGAGCCTAATTAATGCTAACATTTATTGTACAGGAAATTTACACTCATTCCTTTTACAGCAAATCTTCTTGGGTAAAAAGTCTATATTGATTAATCCCTCATTCAGAAAACATCTGTTGAGTGCCAACCAATATTTATATTGTTGAAAGCAGATGTTGGTCTATGTTCTGGGTAAACAAAGGCAAAATGCAACTTCCAGTAATGCACGTTTTGTTAACAGAAATCAGGTCAACGAACCAAATGCTTTGGAGGGGCATGGATGTCCTGGCCACAGCCTGAGCACACAGATGGGGCATGGGAATGAAGAAGGGTTGGGAAAATTAGGGTTGGATTAAAAAAGCACAGGGCTGTTTTGGAAAACAGTGATTTGAGGAGTATGTATGAAGAAATGTAATCTGCATGCTCAAAGGTCAGGGGACAGTGTGGTGCATTTGAGGAACAAAAAGTAAGTGGATCTGCCCAGAGTAAAAGGCTGCACCATACACCCACACCCACGAATTCCTTCATTAGCATTGCTGCATTAGTTTCTTTTCCTATTAGGTGTATGTATTTTCTGGCATTGGTGCTGAGTGTTTACAGGCAGGGGGCTTCTGCTACCAATAAACCATGATGATCATTGTTTCTGAAGTAACTTGCATCTGTCCTTCCATGGAGCTCTACTTCTTTTCTTTCTGTTTTTGGTCACACCCTTCAATTTCTGCAACTTAAACTGTGACTATGGCATAGTTTCTTGAATATGTTCTTGCTTCCTGTTTGAGTTAATAATGACAGCAATGGAAGGTCTTTCTGTTTGCTCCAAAGAAGAGAAGCCTAATGTTATCTACATGTAAATTTAAATCCTATTTACAGTAACTATTTCCAAAGCTTTGTTTAATTATCAAAAACCTTAAACTCAATTTTCCAAACTGTATTTGTGATTGCCATAGACATGGAAGCTTAGATTTCTTATAAGCAGCCTGTACTCAGTGTCTCCAAAACAGGTCTCTTTATTTCCGCACAGTACTACGGTTTGTTATGACAGCCAAAATTATATCTCTGTGTCTCACTTCCTTCACAAACCTAAGAATATTTCTTTCCCCTCAGCCAAGAAATACTGTTAACTCCATCGTGTGGGGTAGGCCTGCTGTTGTCTAGTCTTCTTTTTTTATTTTATTTTTTAAATTATATTTTTATTTATTTTACATTAATTACATTTTTTTCGCTTTGTATCTCAGCTGTAACCCCCTCCCTCATTCCCTCCAAATTCCACCCTCCCTCTCCCATTTCCTGCATGCCCCTCTCCAATCCACTGATAGGGGAGATCCACCTCCCCTTCCATCTGACCCTAGCTTATCAGGTCTCATCAGGACTGGCTGGAATGCCCTCCTCTGTGACCTGGCAAGGTTGCTCCCCGCTCAGAGGGGGAGGTCAAGGAGCCAGCCACAGCTGGATGGTCCAGACATCTGAGTTCATGTCAGATACAGTCCCTCTTCCCCTTACTAGGGAACCCACATGGATACATGAGCTGCCTTGGGCTACATCTGAGCAGGGGTTATATCTATGAATGTACCTTGGTTGGAGTATCACTCTCAGAAAATACCCCTGAGCCCAGATATTTTGCTTCTGTTGCTCTCCTTGTGGAGCTCTTCTAGTCTTCTAATTGACTCAGGTATCTGTAAATCTTAAGTTTCAAAAACTAGACTCTTTCTCTTAAGGCATCATTCATATATATATATATATATATTTAATAATTTAAAAGTACTTAATTAAATTGTTAGCTCCAGACATACATAACTATCAACTACTTAAATGTCACCACTATTTGTGTTTTTCCCTATCTGACTTATTTTTTGTTCTTTAACTTAAAGTCCTACTGCATTTCTGAATACGAAAGGAATTTCCGTCACCAACAACTACTTAAAACTCTTTGTATGCATTTTTTAAAAAAGCATACTAAAGTTTATAGTCCTAAAGAAGCTAAACAACAAGGAAGACCCTAGTGAAGGTACTTAAACAGATAGGATAAATACCAGAAGTGGGAGAAGATGGGGAACAGGACAAGAGCCTACCACAGAGGGTCTCTGAAAGACTCTAACCAGCAGGGCATCAGAGCAGATACTAAGGCTCATAGCCAAACGCTGGGCAGAGTGCAGGTAATCTTTTGGCAGAATGGGAAGATAGAAAGACATGGAGAGGCCAGGAGCTTCACAAGGAGACCAACAGGGCCAAAATTTCTGATCCCAGGGTGTGCTGCAGAGACTGATGAATCGACCAAGGACCATACATGGAGAAGACCTATATCCTCTGCTCAGATAGCCCATGGGTTCCCTAGTAAAGGGAGCAAGGGCAGTCTCTAAACTCAGTTGTCTGTTCTTTAATCTCCTCTCCCTGGTGAGGTGACCTTACTAGACCACAGAGGAAGAGGATCCAGACAGTCCTGATGAGACCTGATAGGCTAGGGTCAGAAAATAGGGAGGTGGCATCCCCTTTCAGTGGACTAGGGCAGGGACATATGAGGGGAAGAGGGAGAGAGGGTGGGACCAGGAAGGGATGAGTGAAGAGGCTACAGCTAGCACACAAAGTGAATAAATTATAATAATAATACAAAGAATCTGAACCTGTATTCCTACTTTTATGGAGCTTCTTTGCTCTAACCTGCTCATAATCCACTGCTGTTGAGTCTCAGGCAGGCATCCCTTGAAGTACTGCCTGTATCAACCCTATTTTGTACTTGCAGCTGTCCACTGTTAACTCTTTAGTGGCCATCTGCATATGCCACTATTGCCATAGATCAGGCTGCCTTTTTTTTTTTTTGGAATAAAGCAGCTATTAAAGAGATACACACACAAACTGACAGAAAAACTTGTCTGTTTTTCTTTAATCTCTTCTAAATTACTGGTATGTGGTAAGTATATGTTAGAATACTTCAATTCTGCTTAGATGCATTGCAAACTAATTTCTCTATCATTTTTTATTTAAAATTTCTCTGAAGTCTATTTGCTTTTCATGCATGCAACAAAATTGAAAAAAAATGGACTTTCTATAGATTTGCCCTCAAAGTTTTCATATGCCACTTCATTGTCATGGACTCTGCTCCAACTCTTACTCCATGCTTTCAGATCATCAGATGGGCTTCTGGGTAGTTTTATTTGGAGATAAATGTTCTACTACAGTCCATTTTCAAGCAAGGTAAGATATAGAATGTTAGGCATGATAAGAATATAAACTTCAACAGAGATTTTTTTTCCCGATTTATTTTCATTTGGATCTGAAATGTCCCAAAGGTTATGCACCGCATGAGGAATCCTCATCCAAGCATTATTAGGGAGCAGTAGAAACTTTATGGGGTGGGGCCTAACCAAATGTCTTCTGGTCTCTGAGGGCATGCTCTTAGAATCTTGCTCCTCTGCCATATTCTTCACACCCTAATCATGAAGTGTATAGCAGAGCATGATCATCCTGACAGTAAGGTGGTCCTGTTTGGAGACAGGTCCCAAAGAAATGGGACAAATGAACCCTGGACAGAAATCTCCAAATCATTAAGCCCAACAAACCTTTTCCTCTGATAAGTTAATCAGCTCAGGTATTTTTTACATTCACAGAAAACAGACACAAAAAGTAGGAACGGTTGGCTCTGAGAAATGAAGTTGCTGATGGGACCATATCAAATCGATTTGATCTTAGATCTGTATGTTCCTAATATTGCCATCATATAGCCAGTTATGTTCCTCTGTAATCCTTGGTTTCATATCTAGAAAATAGAAATAATGGTATAAAAATCATTTGTGGTTACACTTAGAAAATTGCTCTGCAATAGTCTGGTATTTTTACCTTTCTCTTCTGATATTGACATCAAGTGGGATAAATGCAAGAAACAACTAAAAGGCAACAACAAAAAATCCCTACATGTAGCCATATTGTTAGAGTGAAAACAAATGTTAGATGTAAAAAAATATTATGTCAAAAACAGTGAAATAATCTTTGTTATGTTGCAAAATCTACATCAATAATATTTTCAAAATATATAAAATCATTTTCAATGAAACAATCCCTTTTATGCCCCTTAAAATCTAGATCAGTATCATTTCAAATCATGTAAAATCATAGAGTAAGGACATTTTAAGTAAAGATAAAGAACAAATTTTATCTAACATCTTTCTTATATACTTATATAGAAAGGAACAAAGATTAGACTTGTTTAGAACTTTTCCTTAAGATATACAAGAAAGGAAATACTTGATCAAAATATCTGAAATGAAATTGGAAAAACTCACCAGCCTAGAAATTCTGTTTCTGGATGAATAGCTCAAAAAATCTGAAGGAACAATAAGGAAGGGGTGAGGGGCAAGATTTGATATTAGTAGACTTGCCTTACAAAGAGTGTTCGGGAAAAAGTAGAGGGCAACAATAGGCAAAACATGCAAACCTCCCTAAGACTTAAAGAGTTGAGACGGGAGGATTATACATTAGTTGGAGGACAATCTGGATTATATGGTTGTTTAAGACTAAACATGGAGATATGGCGAAACACTAGTTCAGAACAAACAATAGATCACAACAAAAGCCCAGTGAATCTATACAAAGAAGTGAACATTATCACAGGAAAAGTAAGCATGTACAAAAATAAATATTTTATTTTCCTTAATTTCTCTGACATCAGTTTGTTCAAAATACCAATAACAGCAACATATTTCAATATGTATATTCTGATATTGTGTAATAGTATTCACAGGCAATTTCTAGAAATAAATAATTTAAAAGTTTTAAATGGTATGCCATTCATGTAATTTGACACATTTGTACTACAAATGTTCTTTGCTGTCAAGAACACAGCAAAGTGTTCTAGTGTATCTGTGATGTATATGCTACCTTTCTATTAGGCATTCAGAAGTCACGTGATTACAGTCTTTATGTTCAAGTTGATCTTTTCTTTAATTAACAATTATTCCAAAGCTCAAGAGTAATAATGCTATCAATTTGAATATTCTATGAAGACTGCGGTAGACCACTTAAGCAAAATATTTAGCATTCTTGCTTAGTAAGAGAAGAAAAGTACTTATATGCTAAGATTGCTAAGATCTACATGAAGCACAGCCATTGGAGTAGAAATTGGATTCATGTAATTCTTATGTTGCATATTGTTTTAATTATTCTATTGAATTGTTAGTGACTGTTATTAATCTTTCAATGCTTAATTTATAAAGTTTACTTACACAGAAAAGTACAGCAGCATATGCAGGGTTTGGTACTATAGTCTGAGAGTATCAATGGTCCACTGTAGATGTAAGATATATTCCACAAAGTAAGGTAGGAATGACCTGAAAGTAAATGAAATACAGATTTATGTTTTAGAGAGCAGGAAAGAAAAGTAAGTACCACTTTCTTTTTTAAATTTAAATTTAAAATTTTGCTATTTATTCATTATATACCCAGATTGAAGCTCTGTCCCTCAACGCCTAGCTCTACTCTCTCTCCCTCTTTTCCCTTGTCTCCTTCCCCTGCCATCTTCCAATAGCTTGTCAAGTCTCATCAGGATTGTCTGGATCCTCTTCCTCTGTGGCCTGGTAAGGCCACATCACCAGGGGAAAGTGATCAAAGATCAGGCAACTGAGTTCATGACAGAGGTATCTCTGGTCCCCTTACTCAGGTACCCACATGGAGACTCTGCTTCCAATGGCTACTTCTGAGCAGGGGTTTAGATTCTCTCCATGCATGGTCCTTGGTTGGAGCATCAATCTCTCCAGAACCTTCTAGGCTCAGAGTTTTTATCTTTGTTGGTCTCCTTGTAAGGCTCATGTCCCCTCCTTGTCCTTCTATCCCCTTCTCCATCTTCCATAAGACTCCCTGTGCTCTCCCCAAAGTTTGGCTGTTAGTCTCAGCATCTGCCTCAATTCCCTGTTGGGTGGAGCCTTTCAGAGGACCCTCCACAGCAGGTTCCCATCCTGTTTCCTCTCTTCTACTACTTCTGGGGTCTATCCTGTTTGCCATTCTGAAAGAGATTTAAGCATCCTCTCCAGTGTCCTCCTTAATGTTTAGCTTCCTTAGGACTGTAAATTTTAGTATGGCTATCAGATATTATACAGCTAATATCTGCTTATAAGTGAGTGTGAACCATGGCTGTCTTTCTGTTTCTGGGTTACCTCACTCAAGATGATCCTTTCTAGTTCCATCCATTTGCCTGAAATTTTCATAATTTCCTTGTTTTTAATAGTTGAGTACTATCCAATTGCTTAAATATGCCACAATTTTTGAACCCATTCCTCTGTTAAGGGACATCTACCTTGTTTCCAGATTCTGGCTGTTACAAATAAAGCTGCTATGAACACAGCTGAGCAACTGTCCTTGTTGAATGGTGGCATGTCTTTTGTGTATATGCCCAGGAGCAGTGTAACTGAATCTTGAGGTAGCACACTATTCCCAGTTGTTTGAGAAAGCTCCAGATTGATTTCCAAAGTGGTTGTACAAGTTTGTACATCCACTAGCAATGGAGGAGGGCTCCACATCCTTTCTCCACATCCTATGCAGCTTGTGTTGTCACTTGAGTTTTTGATCTTAGCCATTCAGGTTAGTGTAAGATGGAATCTCAGAGTTGTTTTGATTTGAATTTCTCTGATGACCAAGGATGTTGGGCATTTCTTTAAGTTTTTCTTCGCCATTCAATATTCTTTTGAGAATTCTCTGATTAACTTTGTACACCATTTTTTAAATTGTATTATTTGGTTTGTTGATGTCTAATTTCTTGAGTTCTTTTTATAGTCTGGACATTAGCCCATTATTATATGTAAAGTTGGTGAAGATCTTTTCCCAGTCTCTAGGATCTCATTTTGTTCTGTTGGTAGTGTCCTTTGCTTTACAGAAGCTTTTCAGTTTCACGCAATCCCATTTATTAACTTTTGATATTAGATCCTGACCTGTTGGTACTCTGTTCAGGAAGTTGTATCCTGTGCCAATGAGTTCAAGGCTCTTTCCCACTTTTTCTTTCAACAGATTTACTGTGTCTGGTTTTATGTTGAGGTCTCCTACAGCTGATAAACATCTTCAGCAAAGTGACTGGATACAACTTAATTAACTCAAATTAACTCAACAAAAATACAACCAATTAACTCAAAAAAATCAGTAGCCCTCCTGTAAGAAAAGATAAAAGGGCTGAGAAAGAAATTAGGGAAACAACACCCTTCACAATAGCCACAAAGAACATACTGTATCATGGCATAACTCTAACCAAGCAAGTGAAAGCCTTGTATGAAAAAAACTTCAAGTCTCTGAAGCAAGAAATTGAAGAAGATATCAGAAGATGGAGAGATTTCCCATGTTCATGGATCAGTAAGATTAACATAGTAAAAATGGCTATCGTACCAATAGCAATCTACAGATTCAATGCAAGTCCCATCAGATTACCAACATAATTTTCACAGACCTTGAAAAATTCTCAACTTCATATGGAAAAATCAATCCTGTAGGACAACAGATCGTCTGGAGCTATCTCCATCCCCGATCTCAGGCTGTACTATAGAGCAACAGTATTAAAAACTGCATGGCGTTGAAATAGAAACAAACAGGTGGGTCAGTGATATTGAACTGAAGACCCGGAAATAAACTCACACACCTATGGACACCTGATTTTTGACAAAGACGTCAAAACCATATTCAATGGAAAAAAAGATACCATCTTCAACAAATGTTGCTGTTCTAAATGGATGTCCACATGTAAAAAATGCAAATAGACCCATATCTATCACCCTGCACAATATTATGTACCACTTTCTTATGATGATGGACAAATTGTAATTTTAATGTGATTTGAAAGTGGACTGAAATCTGTTTCCATCCACTGCTGAGTGGAGCCTCTCAGAGGACAGCTATGCTAAGCTCCCATCTGCAAGCATAGCAGAGTATTAGTAATAGTGTCAGGGGTTGGGCGTCTCCATGGGGTGGGTTTCAGGCATTGGTTAGACATTCCCTCAATCTCTGCTTTATCTTTATCCCTGGACATCTTGTAGGCAAGATAAATTTTGGGTGGAAGATTTTGTGGGTGGGTTGGTATTCCCCTCTCTGCACTGGAAATCCTGCCTAGTTAGAAAGTATCCTCTTCAGTCTCCATGACCCCTGCTACTAGGAATCTCAGCTCGAGTCACTGCATATCCTCCCAGAAGCCTACTTTGTTTTAGGTCTCCAGCTTGCAGCTGATTGAAACAGATGCTGAGAAATTGAGGAAGCCAAACATTGGCGAAAATGTAGGGAGTCTTGTGGATAAGTGGGGGGATGGCAGAAGGATCTGAAGAGGACAGGAAGAAGGCCAAAAGAACCAGCTAACCAGGGCCCAAAGAGGCTGGCAGAGATTGAAGTACCAACCAAGGACCATGTCTGTACTGGACCTAAGCCAGATGTAGCCAACAGAAAGCTTAGACTTCATGTAGGTGCTGTAGTAAGGGGAGGAGACCTGGACTCTGATATGGACTCTGTAGCCTACTTTTTGATCACTTCCTCTGGTGGAGTTGCCTCACCAGACCACAGGAGCAGAGGATGTATTCAGTCCTGATGCAACTTTCGTGCTGGGGTGGGTTGGTGCGCAAGGGTTTCCCTTTTCTTAGGAGTAGGGGAGGGAGAATAGGTGGAAGAGAGAGAGAAGTTGGACCAGGAAGAGAGGAAGGAGGGGATTATGATAGGGAAATGAAGTGAATAGAAAAATTAGTTAATTTAAACATTTTTACAGAAAAAGAAAGTGACTGAAATTAGTGTGAATGTATTAGGTATAAATATAAAACAAATTACATTAGTTGCAACTGTATCCAAAATATATGGAAATCATTGAAGGTATAGTCTTATTTTGGAAAGAAGGGAAAAAAGAATTATATACACAGGTCAACTATGCCCTCAAAATCAACCAAACAAACAAATAAAAAACAGAGTGGATGCAAAAATAAGAATAAAGGGACAATTAATGAATAGAAAATAGTGACAAATGATAAATACAAATTCATAAATACCAACAAATTAAAAAAGATCAGAGACTTTAAATGGAGAGAGAGAGAGTGCTTTTCTCAAACAAAAATAATATGAAGGAACAAACCCCACAGAATCCAAATATAAGAGAAAAAAGTTGATTAGCTACAAGAAGAAATAAATGGACCTATGATTATAGTAAAAGACAGAAAAAACCCTATCAGAAATGGACAGACCCTGCAGACAAAAGTCATAAGGACAAAAGTTGAAATCAACAATGCCATCAATCAACTGGATATAATTGACAGCTATAAAAGCCTTCAAAAAATTACATAGAACTTGTTGTTCTCAAGGTCACAAAGAGTATTTGCAAGATGGACTACATTCTCAACCATAAAATTCATCTTCCCAAATTAAAAAAAAAACAGAAAAGTTTCAATTTTTGCACCAAATACATAGGAAAATTAATTGAGAAGCTAATATCAGGGAGATAATTAGAAATATTCCAAATACACAGAGATTAAATATGCTTTAAATGGATGGATCTGGAAAAGCTCAGCCTGAGTGAGGTAACTCAGTCCCAGAAAGACAAGCATGCTCTATACTCACTTATAACAGGATATTAGTCATATAATAGAAGATAACCACACTGTAATCCACAGACCCAAAGAAGCTAAGTAAATGGAAGACCCTAGTGAGAATGCTTACTTCTCCTTCTGAAGGGCAAATAGAAACAGTTGAAGACAGGGAACAGGACAGGAGACTACCTCAAATGTCCTCTGAAAGGCTCCATCCAGCAGGGGATCAAAGCAGATGCTGAGACTCATAACCAACATTGAGCAGAGCACAGGGAGTCTTATGAAAGAAAGAGAGGAATAGAACGATCCAGAGGAGACAGGAGCTCCACAAGAACCAACAGAGCCCAGGGTGCTTGCAGAGAGTAATGTACCAACCAAGGACCAGGCATGGGCAGGAGCTAGGCCTTCTGCTTAGATATTGCTGATAGGCAGCTCAGTCTCCATCTGGGGTCCTTAGTAAGGGGAGCAGAGGCTGTCTCTGACATGAACTCTCTTGCCTACTCTTTGATCATTTCTACCAGGCCAAAGAATAAGCAGATGCGGCCAGTGCTGATGAGACTTGATAGTCTGGGGTCAGCTGAAAACAGTGGAGAGCTCCCCCTTTTTGAGGAGTAAGGGAGAGGGATAGGGAAGGAAGAGGGAGGGAAGTTGGAACCTGGAAGAGACAAGGAAGGGGGCTATGATAGGGATGTGAAATGAATAAATTAAAACAACAATAAATTTAATATTAAAATACCACCTGCCCCCCAAAAAACATACAAAGAGGAACAAGCATAAAGAATTATTTAAATATTTTGACTAAACGCAAATGTATATGCAACTTAGAATTTGTGGGATGCACCAGAAATTAGAAGAATCATGTGCATCGTGTATTATAAAAGAATAAAGATCTGAATTCAAATACTGAAGTTTCAGCTTCATTAAAAAGACTAAATTAAATCCAAAGTTATCAGAAGAAATGTAAAATAAGAAAATGAACAAAAATGAATGAAATTAAGATCTTCAAAAAGGGGGAAACAATCTAGTTTATTGAAAAGAATAAAATCAATATATTTATGAGGGAAATCAAGAGAAAGAACACAATGTACTAATACCAGAGATGAAAAGTGGAATCTCTTTTCACATTCAATGGCCATTACAAAGATAATAAATTTCATGAACAATTCTCTGCTCACGTGTTTGATACCATAGAAGAAAGTAAATTATTTCTTGAAAGGAACATCTGTCAAAATTCAGACAAAATAGGCTATTTAAGTGTGCCTATATTTATTTAGTATTTGAATTGGTAATCAAAAATCTTCCAAGGCAGAAACTATCAGGAGCAGATGGAATGATTCATTATCTCTACCAGATATTTAAGATAGTAGCTTCATCAGCTCCCTATAATCTTTCCGTGAATAGCTGAGATACATGTTTCAAACTTAGTCAAGAAGGCAGATCATCCTAATGCAATATGATAAGAGTCAGAAAGAACGGCGTATATACCAAGAAAAAAAAAACTCAAGTTCTTTCTTTGTAAATAATAAAACTGTATTATAGTCTATTCAAATAGACTATCAACTAAAATCTTCCATTGTGGATTACAGCTTAGTGGTAGACCGCTGCTTTGCTTGAGCAAAGTCCTTGGTTCAAACTCTCACAATACTTAAACAATTACAATAGCAACAACAAACCCCATGAATTAGTAAGCAATCTGGTAAGATTATAACACAAGAGATTAGTATATAAAGGTCAACTCATATCCCACATGGCAATAATAAAAATATAAAACATGAAGTATAAAGTTTCTAGATGAACAAGCCCAACATGATGATTTTAAGCAAATACTTGGAACAAATACACAAGGTTATATGAAGTAGCTACAAAACTTTGGTGAAGTCACTATAAATAAATAAATAACCAGAGAGAGATAAGCTCAAAAAGAATTTGTTCAGCCTACCTTGCTCAAGAGATTGAATGCAATCCCTATTCAAATTCAAGAGAGTTATTCCGAGCATATCTACAAATTTCAAGGTTTGAATAAAGACCCATTTGAGCCATAACAGAGCAGTGTAGAAGGAAAAGAACAAATCTGGAAGATTGTCATAGTTCAGCTTGTTGATGGACTGCAGTGGTGCAGCAACAGCATGGTGTTGACAAGGGAACAGATGGTGATAGTAAAATAGACCAGAGATCACATAAAGATATCTCATAAACACAGCCAACTCATCACCAGGAGAGGAGCAAAGATATGAACATTGAGAAAGGGTGTGGTTTAAATAAGTGATCCTGGAAATGGGAAGGGGTAGATATAGACATGTTCTTTACATCTTTACAAAAGTTTGTCAAAGACCCAAATGTGAAACACAAAAGTATTAAACAGCTAAAAGATTCCATAGGACAAACTCTATACTTCTACAAGATTATACTTCAATCTGACTGGCATTGGTTAAATCATATTAAGTTTTGTTTCTTTTAAGTTATAACATTTATCCAAGAAAGACATCAATCCTTTGCCTTCATTAAAACAAAGACACCTTTCTCTGTGAAAGATAAAATCAGGGGAACAAAGTCGTAAGCCATGAGCTGAGAGAAAATATTTACAAAAAGAATCATCTAACACCGAACTGTATCCCAAAGTTTATCAAGGAATAAATACTCAATTAGAAGAAGACAAACAGATAAATTAAAGCACAGACCAAAAACCTTAACAGACATCCCTCCAAAGAAAATCTATGGGTAAGAAATCCACATTGAGAATGACCCTGCACATCATGTGCCACCAGTAAATGCTAGTACAAAGCTGATAGGTGGGCAACAGCTGCACTCTGCAAAGATGAATCGTGGCAGCGGCGTGTCACAGGTTGTATTCTTACTGCTGTGAAATACACAAAGTGGTCTGCCGCTTTGCAAGACAGTCTGGTAGTTATGAAACGGAAGATGACCTTACCAAATGTTATAGTGTTGGTGCTTGTTAAAGAATTTGAAAGTTAATGTCCACAAAGAGCCAACGTGCAAATGTTTGTGGAAGATTTATCATAGTTGCTAACACTCAAAAGTAAGATGCCCTTCTGCTTGTGGACAAATAGAGTGTGGAACATCAGTATAAGGGAGTCGATGATACCGAGGGAAAAGAACTACCATAGCAAGGGGCGAAAGGGAAGGATTTCAGAAATCTGTTTCTGTATGTGTGAAGCCAATTGGAATATTCGGCCTATGTATTATGCATCTCTAAATATATGGCCTTATGAAAAAGGCAAACCTGTGGAAATGGTAAAAAGATTGGCTACCAGTGGTTAGGAACACGAGATGGTGGCACAGTACTGAACCATAGATATACAAAGGCATTTCATGACGAGTGAAAAGTTCTGTTTCATACTGTCATAGTAGAGACATGCCATACACTGTCATTTGTTCAAATCTATACAGCATTAAGAATAAACCATAACATAAAGCAGGGGTTTTGTGTGACTCTGATTTGTCAACATAGGTTCATCAGCTATCATACTATGCCATCCAAGTTAGTAGTTGATACATGTAAGGCTATGCATGTGGAAGGTCAAGGGATGATCTGGAAATCTGTGTACTCTCCTCTCAGTTTGCTGAGTATGGTGCTATGCAAAAGTCTAAATTATCTTATGAAAAAATTGAACCATTTAACTAAAGAATGTATCTTCTCTAGTGTCTGTCTAGCAATATAGAGTGGCAGAGTTTGTGCCTAATAAGCGTAACTAATAGCTATATCAACTAAAGAACTATGTTATAAAATATTTATTCAAGACTGCTCATAATATTTGGCATATAATAGACATTTAATAAATATGAAGTCAGAAAGGATGATTTGATTCTCTTGACAGAGCTAATTGCTACTTATATTTAAATAATGCTAATTAGAATGGCAGGCTATTGGAAACTGTGTGATATGGAGAACTGAATGCAGCTGGAATCAAGCCCTGCCCCTGAATAATTTATCATAATTAAGACTTATGCAAGTGGTTTCTCTGGTAATCCTCAGTCTCCAAGCTCATAAAATGGACACATTAGCTGCTTTATGCTGTAGTTTCTGATGCTGTCATAATAGCAATTCCCTGAATAATCCCATCAGCAGACTCTGTCAAGGCTTCAGGTAATAATATGGATGATCTCTGTGCACTTTATTGTAACTTTCTGCTTTATCTATGCTCTACTGTGATTTGACTTATCTCTCGCAATACATTTAACCTAAATTTAAAACCCACTTTAATAGGTCTAGCTACATTTCCAGGATAGCTACTTTGTATTGAGCTGTTTTCTCCATGTTCCATGTATTCACTAATGAAACTAATTTCATTATTCCATTTCACTGGCAGAAAAACTGAGTTTTACCTGGGATAAACTCATTTATCTCTGGGCAATTTGTGAACAGTAAAAGCAAATATTATAAAAGTCTACTTAAATCTAGAAATAGGGTGGTTTTTTTGCTATTTTAGAAGGAACTACAAGTAAAATTTACATGTTTGTTAAATGTCAACTCTAATATAAAATAAAATCTGATGATGAGATTTTTTGCTCTCCCAATGAGTTATGAATTGAGGCAGTAATTGGACATTTTAACTGGTAATTCTTTTTTATTAATTATACTTTATTCACTTTGTATTTCCCAATAAAGCCCTCCCTCCTCCCCTCCCAATCCCAAATTCCCTCCCCCTTCCCCCCACAAACACACCTCTCTAAGTCCGCTGATGGGGGAGGTCTTCTTCTCCTTCCTTCTGATCCTCTTCTATCAGTGCTCATCAGGAGTGGCTGCCTTGTCTTCCTATGTGGCCTGGTAAGGCTGCCCCCCCCTCAGGGGGAGGTGATCAAAGAGCAGGCCATACAGTTCATGTCAGAGACAGTCTCTATTCCCATTACTATGGAACCCACTTGGACACTGAACTGCCATGGGCTACATCTGTGCTGGGGGTTCTAGGTTATCTCCATGCATGCTACTTGGTTGGAGTATGCATCTCAGGAAAGACCCCTGTGCTCAGATTTTTTGGTTCTGTTGCTCTCCTTGTGAAGCTCCTGTCCTCTCCAGATCTTACTATTTCCCACATCTTTCATAAGATTCCATGCGTTCTGCCCAACAGTTGGCCATAAGTCTCAGCATCTGCTTTGATAGTCTGTAGGGCAGAGCCTTTCAGAGGCCCTCTATGGCAGGCTCCTAACTTGTTTCCTGTTTTCTTCTTCTTCTGATACCCATTCTCTTTGCCTTTCAGGAAGGGGATTGAGCATATTAGCCAGAGTCCTCCCTTTGGATTAGTTTCTCTAGGTGTTCAGATTTTGGTAGGTTTATTGTATATTATATGTCTATATGAGTGACACATTTGTGTCTTTCGGCTTCTGTGATAGCTCACTCAGGAGATCTTTTCCATTTCCCACCATTTACCTGCATATTTCATGATTTCCTTGCTTTTTATTGCTGAGCAGTGTTCCATTGTGTACACGTACCACACTTTCTGTATCCATTCCTCAGTTGCGGGGTATCTGGGTTGTTTCCAGCTTCTGGCTATTACAAATAAAACTGCTACAAACATGGTTGAGCAAATGTCTTTATTGTGTACTTGAGCCTCTTTTGTATATATGCCTAGGAGTGGTATAGCTGAATCTTGAGGAAGCGCTATTCTTAGTTATCAGAGGAAGTGCCAGATTCATTTCCAAAGTGGTTTTACAAGTTTACATTCCCACCAGCAGAGGAGGAGGGTTCCCCTTTCTCCACAACTTCTCCAGCATGTGTTGTCATTTGAATTTTTGATCTTGGCCATTCTGATGGGTGTAATGTGAAATCTCAGGGTCGGTTTGATTTGCATTTCCCTGATGGCTAATGACATTGAGCATTTCTTTAAGTGTTCCTCTGCCATTTGATATTCCTCTATCGAGAGTTCTCTGTTTAGCTCTGTTCTCCATTTTTTAATTGGAGTACTTGATTTGTTGCTTTTCAACTTCTGTAGTTCTTTATATATACTGAATGTTAGTCCTCTGTCAGATAGAGGGTTGGTGAAGATGCTTTCCCAACCTGTAGGCATTTGTTTTCTTTTGATGACAGTGTCCTTTGCTTTACAGAAGCTTTTCAGTTTCATGAGGTCCCATTTATTGATTGTTGATCTTAGAATCTGTGCTGTCGGTGTTTTGTTCAGGATGTTGTCTCCTGTGCCAATGAGTTTAAGGCTCTTCCCCACTTTTTCTTCTAACGGATTTAATGTATCTGGTATTGTGTTGAGGTCTTTGATCCACTTGGACTTTAGTTTTGTGCAGGGTGATAAATATGGATCTATTTTCATTTTTCTACATGTAGACATCCAGTTAGACCAGCGCCATTTGTTGACGATGCTATCTTTTTTCCATTGTATGGTTTGGCATCTTTGTCAAAAATCAGGTGTCCATAAGTATGTCGGTTTATTTCTGGGTCTTCTATTTGGTTCCATTGATCCACCATTCTCTTTCTATGCCAGTACCATGCAGTTTTTATTACTGTTGCTCTATAGTATATCCTGAGATCAGGGATGGAGATACCTCCAGAATATTTTTATTGTAGAGGATTGTTTTAACAATTCTAGGAAGAACCCTATTGTATATAAAGTTGAGGATTTTACTTTCTAGGTCTGTAAAGAATTGTGTTGGTAATTTGATGGGAATTGCATTGAATCCGTAGATTGCTTTTGGTAGGATGGCCATTTTTACTATGTTAATCCTGCCAAGCCATGAGCATGGGAGATCTTTCCATCTTCTGATATCTTCTTCTAATTCTTTCTTCAGAGACTGGAAATTTTTTTTCATACAAGTCTTTGATTTCCTTGGTTAGGGTCACACCAAGGTATTTTATGTCTTTTGTGGCTATTGTGAAGGGTGTGGTTTCCCTAATTTTTTTCTCAGCCCTTTTGTCTTTTGTATACAGGAGGGCTACTGATTTTTTTGAGTTGATTTTGTATCCAGCCACATTGCTGAAGGTGTTTATCAGCTGTAAGAGTTCCCTAGTAGAATTTTGGGGGTCACTCAGGTATACTATCATATCGTCTGCAAATAGTGATACTTTGACTTCTTCCTTTCCGATTCCTATCCCCTTGATCTCCTTCAATTGTCTTATTGCTATAGCAAGGACTTCCAGAACTATGTTGAAGAAATATGGAGAGAGTGGGCCACCTTACCTTGTCCCTGATTTCATTGGGATTGATTTAAGTTTGTCTCCATTTAGTTTGATGTTGGCTATAGGCTTGCTGTACATTGCCTTTACTATGCGTAGTTATGTGCCTTATTCCCTGATCTCTCTAATACTTTAAACATGAATGGATGTTGGATTTTGTCAAATGTTTTTTCAGCATCTAAGGAGATGATCATGTAATTATTTTCTTTCTGTTTGTTAATATGGTGGATCACATTGATGGATTTCCGTATATTGAACCACCCCTGCATACCTGGGATGAAGCTTACTTGGTCAGAGTGGATGATATCTTTGATGTGTTCTTGTACTTGGTTTGCAAGTATTTTCTTGAGTATTTTTGCATTAATGCTCATAATGGAGATTGGCCTGAAATTCTCTTTCTTTATTGGGTCTTTGCGAAGGTTAGGTACCAATGTGACTGTGGCTTCATAGAATAAGTTTGGTAGTGTTCCTTCTGTTTCTATTTTGTGGAATAGTTTGAAGAGAACTGGAGTTAGCTCTTCTTTGAAGGTCTGGTAGAATTCTGCGCTGAAACCATCTGGTCATGGGCTTTTTTTGGATGGGAGACTTTTGATGACTGCTTCTATTTCTGCAGGGGATATATGACTATTTAATTGATTTACCTGGTCTTGATTCAGATTTTGTAAGTGGAATCGATCAAAAATTTTGTCCATTTCATTTAGATTTTCAAATTTTGTGGCATATAGACTTTTGAAGTAAGTCCTAATGATTGTTTGGATTTCCTCAGTGTCTGTAGTTATGTCCCCCTTTTCATTTCTGATTTTGTTGATTTGGATGGTGTCTTTCTTTCTTTTAGTTTGGCTAAGGGTTTGTCTATCTTGTTGATTTTCTCAAAGAACCAGCTCTTGGTTTCATTGATTCTTTGAATTGTTTTATTTGTTTCTAATTTATTAATTTCAGCCCTAAATTTGATTTTTTTCCACCCATCTACTCCTTTTTGGTGTGTCTGCTTCTTTTTTTTTTCTAGGATTTTAGATGAGCCATTAAGTTGTTTGAATGAGATGTCTCCAATTTCTTCTTGAAG
>CM053744.1:10016766-10156569 GCA_028658305.1 Pachyuromys duprasi | reverse complement strand
ATTCATGACCTCTGTTAGAGACATTGTTTCTTTGTTTAATTTCTGTTTTGTTGACCTGTCATTTGTTGAGAGTAGGGTGTTGAAGTCTCCCACTATTAATGTGTGGGGATCTATGTGTGGTTTAAGCTTTACCAATGTTTCTTTCCCAAATGTGGGTGCACTTGTATTTGGGGCATAGATGTTCAGGATTATGATGCCTTCCTGGTGGAATTTTCCCTTGATGAGTATGAAGTGTCCTTCCCCATCTCTTTTTATTAATTTTGGTTGAAAGTCTATTCTTATCAGATATTAGAATGGCTACTCCTGCTTGCTTCTTGGGTCCATTTGCTTGGAAAACCATCTTCCAGCCCATTACCTTCAGGTAATGTCTATCTTTGAGACTTCGGTGTATTTCTTGTATGCAACAGATTTCTGGGTCTTGTTTACGCATCCATTCTGTTAGCCTGTGTCTTTTTATTGGAGAATTGAGTCCCTTAATGTTGAGAGAGATTAATGACCAGTGTCTGTTAGATCCTTTGATTTTGATGTTGGCTGTGGTAGTAAGTTTGTGTGCTTGGTTACTTTTTGTTTTACTGTAGTGAGGTTAGTTATTTCCTGTGTTTTTTTTAAAGTAGTTACTTTTCTTGGGTTGTATTTTTCCTTCCAGTGTCTTCTGTAAAGCTGGATTTATGTGTCGGTATTGTTGAAATTTTTGTTGTTGGATCTTGTTTTCACCATCTATGAGGACTGAGAGTTTTGCTGGTATAGTAGCCTGGGCTGACACCTGTGTTCTCTTAGGGTCTGCATGATATCCGTCCAGGCCCTTCTGGCTTTCATAGTCTCTGTTGGGAAATAGGTGTGATTCTGATGGGTTGGCCAGTATATGTTACTTGGCCTTTTTCCTTTGCAGCTTTTAGTATTTTTCTTTGTTCTGTATACTTACTGTTTTGATTATTATGTGGCAGGAGGATTTTCTTTTCTGGTCTAATTTATTGGGTGTTCTGTAGGCCTCTTGTATTCTTATTGGCCTCTCCTTTAAGTTGGGGAAATTTTCTTCAATGATTGTGTTGAAAATATTTTTGGGCCTTGGAGGCAGGAATCTTCTTTTTCCTCTATTCCTATTATTCTTAAGTTTTGTCTTTTTATGTTGTCTTGAATTTCTTGGACAGTCTGTGTCAGGAATTTTCTAGATTTAACATTTTCTTTGATGGATACATCAATTTCTTCCATTGTATCTTCTTTTTTCCACATCTTGTAGTTTATTGGTTATGCTTACCTCTGTAGTTCCTGTTTTCTTCCCTAGTTCTTTCTCTCCACAATTTCCTCCATTTGTGTTTTCTTTAATTTTTCCAATTCTATCTTCAGCTCTTGAGCTGTTTTGTCAATTTCCTCCACATGTCTGACTGTGTTTTCCTGTTTTTCCTTCAATTCCTTCAGCTGTTTGTTTGAACAATCCTCTGTTTCTTTTATTTCTTTCAGTGATTTAAGTATTTCCTCTCTAAAGGCCACAAACTGTTTGGCTGTAACTTCTTCTATTTCTTTACGGATGACCATGATCTGTTTGACTTTATCTTCGTCCAGTTCTTCACGCATTTTGTTTCCTCTATTATCCTCTTCATAAGCATAGATGTTAGGTCATCTTCTTGAATTTCAATCATGCTGGGGTATCCAGGGCTGCTTGCCCCTGGATAACTGGGTTCTGGAGATGCCACATTGCTCTGTCTTTTGTTGGTTGAGCTTTTACTCTGGCCTCTACCCATTGGGCTATCTTTGGTGTTGGGTGTTAGTTTCTGGTGGTTCCTGGAATCCTGTGGTGGAGAAAATCCCCTTGGCAGGAAGATGATTTTTCCTGAAGGAAGCCTCCTCAACTTTTTGGGTATGGTCACTGAATGCCGGTGTTTTTTGGAATTGCCACAGCTCACCTCAGGGGTACAGACCTGAGGGGTAACTGTGGTCCTTGTTAGTCAAGAGGGCTCTCCTCTCACCCGGAGAAGTCCAGGGGACACCTGCCCTGCTTCTGGGTTTCTTGCTGTTAATTTTAATGAGCTGCACGTGTAACCTAGGTGCCCCGTGGTTTGGTCAGTTTAATTAGGGATAACTGGTTGCCCCCTGGAACAGTATCTGAGGTTGATCTCGGGGATCCCAGGCTTCTGTAGGTCTGAGGTTGGAGCTCTGTGCCCCAGTACCCAAGAGGTAGACAGTAGCAGGTAAGCACTGTTCTCATGCAAGCAGCAGGAGGCTAGTTGATGCACGCAGGTCTCTGGGCTGGCAGCGTGTGCACCTCCTGGTCTCAGGGACCTTTTCCAGGGAAATTCTGGGTAACCTAAGTCGGTCCCTGTTTGTTTCCTTCCCTGTGGGGTTTTCCCCTGACAGGGAGACTCAGTCTCTGATGCCCTGGGACACAATTCTGTCTGTGATGGAGAGATGGGCACGCAGCAGGTTTCTGTGCTCGTGGGTGGAGCCTAGTTCAGAGCTAGCATCTGTCATTCTGTGGGACCTTTTCCAGGGAAAGACTGGGTAATGTGAAGGCAGTCCCGCTTGCTTCCTTCCCTGTCGGTTTTTCTTGAGACTGGGACTCCCAGTCTCTGTTGTTTTTTGTGTCCACAGTTCAGCCCCAGGAAGGTGGTCAAAACATGCAGGCCTGTGGCTCTGGTCTGGTGACCAAGTGCCTGTGCGACCGGAGATCTCTTCTGGGTTCTAGCTGGGTGACCTGAGAGTGGCCCCGACTGATTCCCACACCATGGGGTTTCCTCTCACCTGGGAAACACGATTGCTGTTGTTTTAGGGCCCAGAGTTCAGGCTCTTGGTCGCTGTACTGGCAGTGTCTTGCTCCTCGCACGCCACATCCTCCTGGGGCCGCCATCTTGTCCCTGCCCCCAATAGCTGGCTGGTAATTCTTATGTGTGATAAAATACCATTTAGGAAGGCATTTTCAAACTCTGGTTAGGCTGTGAAGAAATGGGCTCCAATCAATACACCATTGTAGCATCTTGTTCAGAACCATTTCAAACAGCAATTTTTATCTTCAGAATAATATTTTAATACCCAACTAATCATCAAAATGTCACTACTATACCATAGTAGTGAAAACATAGAGGTGATGAGTAATTTCTATTTCTTTTTTATAAATGAGTAAGATTCCCATGTAACTCATGAGATACAAGATGGTCATCAAAACTAAGCCATTGGAATGGTAAGAGAAAAGTGATGCAAGGTGTCTTGTTACCATAAACACATATCATGCTGTGGAAGTAGCTCACAGTTATGTTGGTTAACTCAATTAGCAGTGTGTTTCCCCTACACTCTTCGGGTTGTGGAGACAACCACTATCATCACTAGGAAAATATGACAATTTATGCTACAAGTCAGCACCTACATGGCAAGTATTCAATAAATGCTTCCCCTATAGGCAACAAGGAGAAGGTCAGGCTCTCCTCTTCAAAGGAGTTGGTTTTTCATATTCAGGGTTGACAAAAAACAGATTTATTTTTTAAAAAAACAGGTGTAAACATGTTCAGTGATGTTCAGACTAAACCTCTAAAGTAATGCAATTAATGGAATCTTATTTGAGGATAAAGTCCTGTAAGGCAGGAAGATGTTATGAATTCTACTCAGCACCCTACTCACAGTCTTTTATACTAGCAAAGACAGAAGGTAGAGGGCATGTGAATAGCCTGGAGGAAGATTATTAATAGCGAGGCAAAGCTCACCTGATCAATGTTCTATGAGAAAGGAATCATATCAATGTTCTGGGAAAATGAGCAGGGTGGAGAACCTGGGTTTATAAGAACCTTGCTCTGACAGTTGTAAAGGAATATCAAGATATAAGCTATTATAGCCTGGTCATTTAAAAGTTCTAAGTAGCTGTGGCTTTGTGCAAACTGTGGCAGGCTTCTGCAAAGTTAACCTTAAGTCCATACCTGTGTCCAAAACAATCCCTGAGATTCAGCGTTGCTGAGGGGCTTAGTTGTCTTTAGTTGAGTAGAGCTGACAATGTCGGATATAGAGGGTTCTCAGTGTAAAGTCAAACTGTAATCAATGTCATTGTCATTTGAACCACATTGTTTGCAGTGGAACCAATTGTGAAGCCAAAGTAAATTCAAAATCTAAATTAGAAAAACAGATGCTTCTTTTGTTTGGAAAATGTAGTCCCATCTAGCCCTATTGTAAACCATTTTCTTTTGACTTACACCACATAGAAAGAAAAATCACAGTGCATAATGCAAAAATGCAGAAACATATTTAGCAAATTTGTGGATTTCATAAGTCATTTATAAACTTTGGATTTGCAAACAATTTCAAAGCCTTCTGAAAATATTTATAAACACAAGAATCTCTATAATGCTACACATAATTATACCATGCCTTTTCAAAGCATATTTCAGAGATAGAGTTTGTACAGAATATCAAGTTTCCTATTTGGGGTTTGTCTTGGAGACAGTGAACAATTTATTTTTCAATCTGTCTCCAGTGATGCTCATGATTAAGCTAAATACATTGGTGCAACAAGAGGAAAGGCATTTATCTTGTGCTTAATTTCTAAATTGACTCACGACATTAAGAAGTCAATCTATAGAGTGAGATTTATTTCTTCAGCTCAGCAAGTTCCAACAAATTTGTGTTTCTCACAACTTTAACTATTTTAAGGCAATTTAGAAAGTTTGTTTTTCATGCCTTTGAGCTACCAGACCTTTCTGATTTAAAACCTGACATCTCAACTTTGAATGAAGTTGTGGATATCAGCCATTCAAATTCATTTTGCAATATTAGTTAGCATAAGGAAATAACTATAAATATTGTCATTTAAAAAGAAGATGGTCTACCAATTTTGTGCAGGAAAATATGAGTTTCAAACATGTACACAAGCACACACAAGCATGTGTGCGCACACATTCAATAATCACTAAAAGCACAAAAGCACACTTTTATGTTTCCGATTTTAATTTGAGGTAATCAAAAGTACAAACAGGGGAATGTTTTGCCAAGGTTACAGCACATTATTTGGGGCATAAACCTAGGGATTTAAGTTTTGCCTTTTAATCTTGCAGCTTGAGTTACTTTCATTTTGTCTATATCAACATTTTGCTTCCAGTAACATTAAAAAATAATAATAATAAAGTCGTCTGGGTTACAGATCAAATTGCTCTCAATAAACACTGAACCATATTGTGAGAAAAATATAAATGAATTAGAATCACAGGAAGTAAATTTCCTACTTGTAGAAAGGGATTGAGAACTGCAGTGTGTGGACTAGAAGGCTACTTAGCAGTGCCTCAGACATGCTACCATCACACACAAGGTCTTGGTCTTTCAACAGAGCAATAGGAGGGTGAGTGGCTTTAAATAGGAAACTTTTGTGTGGACTCGTGCTGGAACTTTACCTCCTCGGTTAGCAGCATCTATTCAAACTAGACAAATGGCCCCCAACAAATGACCTTCCTAGAATCCATTCTTTCATCAATAAAGTAAATGAAATAATGTGTTTATATAAGACAATTTAGAGGTTTGAATGCCAAAGCAGAATTTTGGATGTAGAGTATATAATCAATAAATCCCCTATTTTCTTTCTCCTTTGATTCCACATTGTCTTGCTGATAAACAGGCAAAGCTAACCTAGAAGTTTTAAAGTGTGTAAGATATCAAGTCAAATAAAGATATGTTTTTCTCGTCCTTCCAAGGTTAGTCAACACAGGCATCAGTATATCATTTAGAACAGTACAGTCACTTGACTCACACTTAAATTTTAAAAGATTCAACTGTATTTGAAGAAAAGAGAAAGTTAAAAAGATTTTTAAAAAGTGAGAGAGAACAATTCAATTATTAATGAAAGTTTTTTTGTTTTGTTTTGTTTTGTTTTGTTTTGTTTTAACCACCATTTCAATTCCTGCGCCTGAAACCCCATTAGGCAAGTCCTGGAAGATGAGACATCGCTGAGTAAAGCACAGTTCTGTTCCTTCGACACTCACATTTTCAGTGCAGTATTGCACCAAAATTCATGCCAACTATTTCATTTAAAAGTCTACCAGGGAGGCACCCATCTGTTTGATGCTGAAAAAAAAATGTTTTTTTTTTTTTTTTAGTGTTCAACATAACCTTTTACTGAGAAATTTTCACTGGTTTCTTCACTTAATGAGAGGAAGGAAGCGTTAAAAAATGGTTTCTTCTCATTAAGTGGGGAAAATGGAAATTTCCTCTCACTTAATGGTTTTAGAGAGTTTAATTCACATTTAATTTGTCATTATACTGCATTAAGATTTAAGTACATAACAGAATTTAGTACTGCATTCTAGTAAGGAACACAGAAAATGAAATATACTAAAATAAGCTACATAAGCAATATATATGTGCTTGCGTAATTTTTTACTTTATTGTTCTAGAAAAGATGATTTTCCTAGTGGATTATAAGGTGTGTCTAAAGAATGTTTTTTTTTTTTTTATTTTTGTGGTTTGAAATTGAAGGACAACATTGGTGTTAGTAACCATTAATAAGTGTTGAACTGACTGAGAAAATGTTAGTAAGCCAGAGGAAATCAAACACAAAGATCAATTGTAGGCACAACCCCCACCCACTAATTATTGAAGTGTAAGTTTAAAACAAACAGTTCAACCAAATATGAGAATTTCCAGACAAATACTAGTGGTGTAGACTGCAGGACAGCAGATTTATGGGAGTGCATTGGGATATCAAGGACAGAGACAATGTCTTCCTCTGAATTTTAGCTAGAGTATCAGGCAAACCCTTTACTCTTCCCATGCTCTGTGTACCACGTTGAAATCCAAAGAAATAATATTCAATATTAATCTTTTTAATAGAATGGATATAAGATTTTTTCCAATTTGAGTAGTTAGAATTGTACTTTTGAAGCATTATATAAGCATATTTATAAAGCACTATGTGGATTGTTAGAAGTAGTGGAACATGACTTTAATCCAGCACTAAGGAGGCAAGGGCATGAGGATCTCTGTAAGTTCAAGGCCACCCTTGGCTATACAGTGACGTCCAGGGTATCCAGAGCTACGCACAGAGCCCTTGCCTCAAAAAAATAAATAAATAAGAAAAAATAAAAATAAAGATTTACAAAATATTTTATTTTTACCACACTGTACTTGTAACTATCATATTACTGTGACCATAAAATCTGATCACCAGAGTTTAAGAAAGGAATGCTTTGTCTTGGCTCAAAATTTTGAAAGTTTCTCTCCATAGTTTCCTAGACCCATGGAATTGAGAGACCCACCACAGCAAATATATGTGCTAAATGGGAACTAGTCACAGCACAGGGAGACGGGAACGAGAAAGGAAACTTCAACCAAGACCCAGGCTGGAATTGTCAAAGGCTCTCAAATGACCTGCTTCTACTAGTTACATTCATCTTCTCAAATATTCATACACTTCCCAACTAATACTGTGTTCCGGGAACCAGTTCCAAACATGAGCTTGTAGTGGAGAAGTTTCAGATTCACATCATAACACCTGCGAAGCATATACTTGAAGGCCAAATAATCCTGTCCTTACTTTACATCATTTCCACAGTGAAATATAGATTTGTTTAAAAAAGAAAAAAGAGGAGGCAACCACAAAAGACTAAGAAGGAAGACTAGTGTTTTCAGGAATAGAAGGATAAGCCTGAGGCCCTGATGCGTCCACTCAGGCATTTGCCACATGTCAGGGTATTGAGAAAGCACCGTGGGTTCTGAAGCTTGCCAGGGTGTTTATTACTGACAACGTGCAGGGCATGGAATATGATTAGCACGCTGAGCTTTGGTCATGTGAGTTTCTGAGCTCCCTATTGCTTTCCATGTCGAGCAAAAAGCGCCCATTTCCTTGGGCAAAGTTCTGTAGCTCTCTTCTGTTCCATTCCCTGCTCAGATCTCACAATGACAAACTGGAATTGTTACTGAAAGGGACTTTTCATTTGGATGCACTGATAGAAGATCATCTTTCAAGATCATTCAGGTTTTGACCAAATTCAGCTGCTTGTAGTTTTTGGACTGAAGTCTATTTCATTTCCAGCTATCATCTTTGACCACTCTCAGTTCTTAAAAGTCACAAGCCTGGATTTCTATGTGGTCCCCTCCATATTCAAGCCAGCAATGACCCCGATCCTATGCTTTCAAACTCTGATTTACTTTCCTGTGAGTACAAAGAGAAATCTCATCCTTTTAAGGGGCTGCTGTGTTTCTGTGGGGATCACCTTATCTTAAGGTCAACTGTGTCATAACCCCATCACAGTAACAATGAAAGGGGGAAGGTAACAAGGAAGGACTCTAGGCAAAGAGATGGAAGGAATGCCCACAAAGACATCTATAACATTGTTGGTTGTTCATACCAAGGTACCCAACTATTTTATTACACACTTTCTTCTTCAGAATACAAGAAAAGCAACAAGATCAAAAGTGCATTTTCTGATCAGATTTGGGTAAGGCATTTCAGATCAAGCACTTGGCAATGCTTTTATCCCACTGGAGAATGCCCAGAGATTTTACTCAATTTCTGATTCCTAAATTTCCTCAATTAATTGAACACAAACTTTTTTTCACATAGACACATTTGGCACTAGTATTTTTACCAACTTTAAAGGGCAAACTGCTATGTTTTGTGGCCAATTCATGCATCACAGAGTGGTTTAAAAAGCCACAGGCATCTCTCTGTAATTTCAGGACACATTTGGGTGCATTTGTGGAAACGGATGATCTTCGCCAGTGTGATATCAGCTTGTATACATTAGTGGTAGAAAAAAAGCAATGTCTAGTTTAATGCCTATGAGATCCAACTATAGTATATACGAGGTATACATTCACAGATCAAAAATTAAACCACAAGTACAATTGAATGAAAGATGGCTTAAAAGGGAATTTTGAAGCACTACCCCCAAATTTGTTAAAAAATTACTAACAATAGAGATAAAAAAAAACTATTATGGTATGTTTTAGTAATAAACAGTTTGGAAAAATCTCCATCTTTTTGAAATTTTAAAAGGTAGAAAACCAATGCAATTTATAAGCTCGGAATGTCACCTTTGTTGCTATCTTGAGATCTGTATTGAAAGATACATTGCTATAAAAATAATAGAGGTTTTACCTATTGATTCATAGAATACTAATCAACAAAGCCGATGTCTACTTATATGACACTGCAGTCAAATGAAATGGAACCTATATTTTCACGATCAAATCTTTCTAATATAGATCCCCTGAGGTTCATTCTGGAAGGTGCTGCAGTCCAATAAACTCAGCAGGTTTTGTCATTTTAGGAATTTTATTAAAAAGCTTAAGATAAAATATAATTGGCTTTATATACCTACTATACCAATAACAGACATCAATAGGAAAAATATCACAAAAATATCTCTTGAAATTTCATCATCACTGATTTAAAAAAAATGGCTTTCCTGTCTCTATTTCCAGTGTTGCAGACATAGAAAATGGTCAAAAGTGTCCGTGGGGCTCAGGGTTTTCAACTCTCACTTCTGCTAATGATTAATCAATCTTGTTGTGTTTGATTTCACTTTTTGTAACCTTCTCTATTGTTTATGAGCCTTCTCTCTGTTTGCACATACCACACAATACTGTGAGTATGGTGGATTTATTTTGCAGTAGTGAGTGTCATGCCCTAGCACGTGTCAAACGATCCAATGTCCAATATCATTTAGTTCCACTGTCATTGCTGGCTCGTTGCAATAAAGCTTCTGGTGGTATCTTAAAAATATCTAATGCTATGCTCTTCTCATTCTTGTCAATCTCCTGATGATTTTATTTTATTTTTTGTTACTTTCAACAGCAAAATATTAAGGGAATCTATTATTGCTAAAGATGAGTAGCTGAGGTATTTTCAATAGAAAACTAATAATACTGGGCTTCTGGATACTTATTTAATTGTAAATTTGCCTGTCTATCTGAACTTACGCCTGTGAAGGACTCAGGCTGTTGTTATAAACAGCTAACTTCAGTGACCGTACATTTCACTTCTACAGTATGCCTGTCTCCAACATCACAGCACTGTTGTTAGTCTTCTTTCTAATTTTAAAGGATGATGACATTTAATACTATTTCTCTTGATCATTTTTTAAAAGGGGGGTAAAAGGGGTAAAAAGGGGAGAAGGGGGTAATAAAGGTAAGGAGGTAGGAAGAATAAGTGCTTTCAAAAGAAAGTTATAAAGGAAAAATAATTAATTTTTCAAAAGGAACTTGCCAACAATATGATATTCTTAAAAAGAGAACATCTCAATTTATCCAAAGACAGGTAATATTTGTGTAAAAATCTTGTCTTAACCCACCAATGTCCTTCAGCCCGAGCTGAGAAGTACCAGCTCTCAGGCTGGGGAATCATCTATCCCCCCAGGTGCACTCAATTCTTGGCCTATAGGCTGAGATTGCCACCAAGGGAGCCAATTAGTGCCAAATATGTTGGTGGTTTTTTGATGTAGGAAAATCTCCCCTAAGAACTGGACTGAGATGAGCCATCAAATGATAGTGATTTTCAGTCACTAATGATCCGGGATTTAAATAGAGACTTTTAATTGGGTTACCAAGCAACCTGCAAATATTTTGGTGATACCTGCTGAGTCAATTGGGTAGTTTAAAACCCCTTCTCCTCTGATTATGTTATCTTTGATATGACTACATTTCATATTACCAGTGATCAGCGTGACTTTTTGCCTTTGTCATTAACCAAGAAAGGATACCCTTGATTTTTGTTTTGTTTTCTTTCTTTCTTTTTTCATTGTTCACAGGATGTTTCCATATGTCCAAAGCAGGGTGAGCTGAGTAAGGGGTAACCATGGGGAATAAGGGAAAGTATTCATTAAGCTGTCTTCTTATGCCCCAGGCTTCTTCCAAGTGAAGTTAGAACTCATGAAATCAGAATGGGTACAAAGGATTGTTTAGAACCCATAATTCCACTTAATTAACAAAGCCAGGATTTTTGTGTTTGTTTCTTAGATCCATTCCTAAAACATGAAAAGTGAAATTCTGAAGATATTGTTATTGTGGTTTTTGCTCTTCACTAGAGAGTTATTTTCAAAGAAAACTTCCCAAGAAAAAAATAAATTCTGCCTTTTATTGTTTCCAGATGCCCTGGTCAGTCCCTGTGGCCAAATGTATTAACTTCCCTTCTGACTGCCACTGTCATTTCCTGCAGTCAGTCCTCTTTCAGGGCCTCACATGGGCCTACCTAAGTTCCTTAACCACAGAGTTCTGTTGTCCGGCTCCCCTTTGGGGATTAGCATCTTCATCCCAGGCTCACTTCTCTGGCTCTCCAATTTTTGGATAACATTTCACATTGACTTTCAACCTTCCACTTCTCTGAATACACAATGGGCTCTTCAGAAACACTACTGCCTTTTCCATTTGATGTGAGTGAGTGTGTGTGTGTGTGTGTGTGTGTGTGTGTGTGTGTGTGTTATGACTTCCTCCCTATAGATGAAGTGCTGGCTAGAACTTTGGTTCTCCCAGTTTTTCTTGCATTGCCAGGTTTTCCTTTTCCTCAGTAACTCATTTGACCTCTGTTAGCAACGATCCAAAAGATGTGCAGCTCTGTTTGTCTGCCTTCATGTTTCTTTGGCAACCTCCTGCTTCCCCGTGGAGAACTTCCTAAGTTAGAAATGGCATCACTGGACCTTTTCAGTTCTATTCCTCATGGACAATGAACTGTCACATACATCCCAAGGCTGTGTCAAAGGTCAGCTGAGATGGGTCCTCAGAGCTTGTGACTGTAGTTGGCCAATGAGGGAACTAAGGACTCAATGAATTCCAAGGCTAACCTTCCTCACATGAACAGCAGAAAATGTCGAGGGACTAAACTGCCCCTATGCGCATACACTGTGTACAGCATCACATGACACTCACTCTGTCACTGATACCTATTTCACTTGCCAGCTAGAAATTTAAGCAGAGATCAAAGTAGCAAGAAATTCTGCATGATTTATGTAGAGACATTTAATTCATGAGACACACACTGATGACAATATTATTGAGAAAGGCAGTTGAAAATAAGATGAGGGGACCATTATGAGGAGCCTAAGTGAGGTATGGAAGGAAGTTCTCAGATATGACAACATCCGCAATATGTTTGCTTCATATACGGGAATCAGTGCAGGCTACATAATAAACTAGAGAAAACTGAGAGGAATGAACATAAACAGAAATGCAAACCTGACAAGATGTTCTTTCAAACAATTATCTATATAAGAAGTTGGAGTCAGAGAAAAGCATTTCTGTTATGTGCTACTTTGAACAGAAGTGTGAGAAAGTACCTAGGAAGAGCCCATTTATTCCTTAGCAAAGTACAGGAAAGGAGGAGGATTTTAAGATGACATCATTTCCTAAATTCCCTTTTAGTTGAATGGCCACAAAACAAAACAAAACAAACAAACAAACAAAAACCCCGGAAATAAAATAAACTCTTTGTATATGTGTGTGCAAGTGCATAGGCACCTTTGTACACATACATGAGGCTACCAGAGTCCAGAGTACCACTTCAACCCTGAGTATTTTTCTTCAGGAGTTGTCTACCTTTTTGATATTGAAACTCACCAAAAAACTAGGCTGGGTGCCCAGTGAGCCCAGGGATTCACTTATCTCCACTTTCCTAATGCTGAGATTACAAACATGTACCATCATTTCTTGCTTTTTTAAAAATGTGGATTCTGGGGATTGAACTTGAGAAAAGGCAAGCAAGGTAAACCCACAGAGCTATTCCTTCATATTCCCTCAGCCACCTACCAAACAAGTCAGAAATGTAAGTTTTCTCAAGTGTGAAATGTGATTTCTGGGCTCTTTTTTTTTTTCCTTCTTGTTTCTTTGGTTCATTTTTATTTTTTTCTCACATATTGCTAAATTGCTCTTCCCCAACCAGCCTGAAGAGCAATACATAGCAGGCTGAGAATGACGTTCTCACAACAGAGTAATATCCTAATTACCCTGCTCTTAGTAAGGGCTCCCTTTGACAGGTGTCAACTAGATTTAAGTGGTTGGCTGCTGGGTTTTTTTTTTTTCTTTATGTTCCTTTTTTCCACATTGTCATGTCTTGAAGTGGGGTTAAATGCTGACATCCCTTTGTGCTTAACTAGAGATAACTATCAAAGAAATGCATAAATTACAGTTCCAGCTCCACTGAGTGTAGCAGGCTCGTCTGCTGTAGAGATGAGACAGATAATAAAGCCAGCCTGGATGGTATTCTCTGAGCAGAGTCTTGAGGGTTGGTCTGTAAATCTCAGGTTTACCCGGGTTTCCTTCCTCCTTTTTTAGCTCCTTGAGTGGACTTTCCCACCTAGTTATTCTGTCCTCTCATTTCTTACATGTTAATTACAGAATTTCTGCTTATCAAAGAAAATATTCACTCAAAATAATTTTGAGACCATCAGTTATTCCTAAAGGAAATCTCAGACAAGTGAGGAAACTTTTGCGGGTATATACATGTCTGTAAGAAACAGGGGAGCTACCTGCTTAATGGTATTCACGGTAAATCTGATAGACAGACTGCCAGATTGTCATCTTGCTTGTCACTCCTTAACAGACACTCACCTAAACAAGCAAACAAGCAAGCAGCCACTGCAAATATCCCTTCCACCTTTTTGACCAACAGCTATGAATGACAAAATGCCCAGCTCTCTTTCTAGGGTATTTTCTTGTTGCTTATTGGCTGAGAATGTAATTTCATGGTAGAATGTTAGAAAATGACCCCTTGTAATGACAGAATTTACATAAATAAATGCTGATTGCACAAAGCAGATAATATGCCGTGGCTATCATCACAATAAGTTGTCTCCTACTGACACAGACTGGAAGTTGGAAGCACACAATTATGCAAATCAGACCAATGCCAGTTGCTCATTACTGTCATGGCGGTAGAGGCAAAAACATATCCTCTATAGACAGCTTGAGGCTGGGCCACAGGCCAAAATGTTTGGTTTTGCTGACATAGTAACTGAGTCAACAAAAATAGGATACCATAGTAATACATCAGAGAGGTCCACATCAAGGCAAACCTGAGGCTTAATGGACTGTGAATCCTGTGTCTGTGTGGAGTGTCCTTTCTTGGTATTCAGCTATAGTATATAGGCATCCACGTTGCAGATTCTATACAGACTGCAGAAGCAATTTTGTTTAGGGCTGAAATGCTACAAGATACTCTATTAGCTTTCCCTAAAGATGATATGACATTTTAAAATACTTACACAACATCAATATTGTAGGCCTAAACACTTTTCAAAGTATTTTGGAATACCCACTTCCACTGTACCCAGGTCTGCCCTGAATTGTCATCATAACACAGGAGCTGTTTTGAAACAACAGAGAATTCATTTGTCATGTACCTCTTGTTTCTCCCCTTTTAAAAATAGAACTGTTGTTTCTGAGAGAATAGTCAGCCCTAGGAGGAAGCTAATGGATCTGGGTTTCACACAGATGAATCTAAGAACTAAGAAAACCATGAAGCAATAATTGCCATCCACCAGCTATTCCTTCCTCTTCTCTGTGACGGACTGATTCTGTGAACAGCCTTCAGTATTCACCTGCCCAGGCATCTGCTCCTTTTCTGTGAATCAGCTGATCACACCAATTAGTATGTCCTTCGTCCCTTCCTTTTGAGTTTAGTCACATGTCTTGCCAACTCAATGGAGATCGTTATGGAACAAAGGCAGAATTAGATGGAATCTTTTGCAGGTTGCCATGACTATTTAGGCTAACCGCTCTCTGTTTAGGAAGGGCATGTCTGGCTTTTTATGTGAGTGGGTCAGAGACACACGAAGAAGAATTGTCCATTGAGACACTAACACTAATGTAGGAGATCAGCCAGCAACTGCCCGCTCTCCAGAAAGCAAAAAGAGGTTCAGGTCTGAGCCCCATCTCTGATATGAGCTGAAACCACCCTACCACAATCTAGAAGGAGCTTAAAACATTGAGCACCTTCTACATGATGGTATGAATGGGTTACTAGAGAATTTTCCAGAAAGCTTAAAGGGTTTTAAAATTTAAGAGAGGGATTGGAGAGATGGCTCAGGAGTTGATGGCACTTGTTGCTCTTGCAGAGGAGCTGGGTTCAGCCCCCCAGAACCCACAGAGCAGCTTAAAAATTCAGCAACTCTAATTCCAAAGGATCCAGCACCCCCTTTTGGCATCCTGCTGTCATCAAACATGCTTGCAATGCACCTACACATAACACAAATGAAACATTCCTATACATGAAGTAAAATTCTTAAATTCTAGGGAAATCCTCTCTATGAATAACAGAAAAGCTTATTCATTTGATCACAAGGCAAAATGCAAACCTTCAGAGAACACAAATCACAGCAGAATGAGGTAACCTGTCAATCTCACTACAATGAGCAGAATTAAAGACACGTGGCGGCAATAAAAGGCCACCAAGACTACGGAAACTGAACAAGGAAGAGAGCAGACACTGTAGCTATCGTGGAAAAGAGTCTAGCAATCTCTCAAAATCTTAAACAGCACTTCTCTTAGACATTTGCCCAAGAGACATGCAAACCAAATTCCATGCAAACACTTGAATGAATGTCCATATGACCACTACTGAAATGGTCCAGAAAAGAAAATGATTCGAATATTGACTGACTGATGAATACATAAATAAAACTTGACATCACCATAAAATTAAGTACCATTCAACAATAGAAAAAAATGGAGAAATAATGTATGTCACAATTTAAAAATCTTGAAGACATTATTCTAAGTGAAGGAAACTAGTCCACACAGGCTGTACTATATGATTACATTTATATAAAATATCCAGAATGGGAAACAGTGAAAGAAAATAAGTTGATAATTTCGTTAATCTTCAGGCAGGGTGGAGGGCATGAGAAAACACTGGTAATAAGCACAAAAAGTTTCTTTTTTTGGCAATAAATATGTAACATTAGGTTATTATAATGGTTACACAGCTCCCCAAATACACTACAACTCACTTAATTTTCAGCTTTAAATAGGTAATTTTATACATAAGATTCATATCTCAATGAAGATATTAAAGTATTTCTTTGTATCTCCACTTTCCTTCTCTCTTCCTTCTCTTTATCCTTCTTTACACCTTAGTTTTTCTCTAGTTAGATCACCGGCATATGAATATTGGTTAGCAGAGCTTTATAAGAAAAAAAGAAGAAAACAACAAGCCCTCTCAGTGTATCTCCTTTGAAACTGTATGTTTATTTACTGCATTTGATACATTAAACAGTGAAAGCATTGGGACTATTTGCCATTTTGTCTCAGGTGCTAACATTCACAGAGGACCAGCTCTGTCTCTTCTTCCCCTTCTTTCTGTGATACTCATGCAGGCTCCACTTAGTCTTGACATTGAACTGTGTAAAGGAAAGGGCACCACTTGTTATATCTTAGTTTGCAAGTCATGACCGACTTCTGTGGGTAAACCAGTAATGTCAGGTGATCTAAAGACTGTTCCCCAATTATGTCTACCGTTTCTTCTCAAGCATCAGACATGAAGATGAATTTGCTTTGTCATGTGACCCAGAGTAACTAGACCATCTGTCTACTGCCTAGTGTCTTCTACCATTCCTTCCCCTCACTTACTATATCTTCTATTCAGGCCTTTAACATTTTTACCTAAATTACCTCTTTTTGTACATTTGTGGTGCTACTTTTGGTTTTGCTATTCCCCAGTCCACTCTGCAAGCTACCTGAATGTCATAACTATGAAGGGAACATTTCCCTCTGCTACCCTTACACATAAAACTCACCCTGACTTTCTGTTGTTCTAGAGAGATGGAAGATCATGATTGAGGAAGCAGCCTTCATTCTTACTCTCCCAAGTGAGAAGAATCAAAATGGAGTACGGTTACAAACAAGCAGTCAAAGTTGTTTTTGGTTTGTTTTGTTTTGGTCAGTTGACTTTTTTCTAGACTTTCTTTCTCTTTCTTTTTTTGCAAGCAAGCTAACAAAAGAAAAAGTAACATACACTATGCAGGGGTAGATCTCATGGAACCCAGTAGTAAGAGCTGGCCCCAACCTCTGGACTTAGACAGCTCAGCCTCTTGTTTCTCCCATGATTCTCAGTGAGACGGCCCTCTTCCCAGGCAATGTGAAGATTTCCTTGGAAGTTATTTTGACCACAACGCAGTTTGATAGAATTACATGTATGAAGTGCAAGAATGTGGATGACAGGTTAAATATCTAAAGCTGATCTGAAAAAATGTCAAAAGCCAACTGCACAAGTCCCCTGTACAAGAGGGCCTTCTGAGAACAGCGGGGGAAAGCAAGAGCAGCTCCGTATTTATTCGGAGCTTCAGGTAGGCAACCTTGTCAGTAGTCAGACAACCAAGGAGGCTGGTGGTGGATATTGCTGGGGGTCTAGTGATGCTTAAATGTCTGGCAGTTTATTTCCCTCTCTCAAAATGGTGAGGGATGAATAGCTGAAGTGATCCACTCCAGAGGGAACCTGAGGTTTCCAACCAACCCAAAGCTACTTTCCTCGTTCCCATTACCCACCAGAGGACTGCAAAGATTTTCCCCTTGACTTTGAACCACCACTTGGTTTTACAGTCCACTTGTCTGTGGTTTAGAAACCGAGTGTGTCAGCATTTCTTTTTACTGCCTCAGTGTAGCAGCAAATGTGTTTGGTTCTCTCCTCTCAAAAGTGAAGATTGTATTTTAAAATCACTCTCTCCCCGAGGGAACCACTCACTCCTGACTCCCTGACAGGCCATGAGGACCTCAAAATTAAGAAACATGTCTAGAAATGTGAGTTTGTACAGAAAGGACTAGAAAACCACCCAGACACGTAATGACTCAGTTATGTGCCTGGCTTCTGTCAGGAAAAATGTGTGTCTGGATTTTCAGGCTCATAATAGACATGTACAGCTAACTGACTTTTATCTTGCCTCTGTCATATTGATCTATCAGTGAATCCATAATAGAAGATAGAGGCCTGGAACAGTAAAAAGTAATAACCATTGAGATGGATAGCCCGGGCAAAAATGTGGTTTCATGGGGACACTTAGTGCAAAGAACTGTAGATTCATGTCAAGGGGGCATAAGTATCCCCTTCAAAGCCAACTGTTAAAAACACCTACTGCACAGTTGACCTGCCTTCAGAATATGATATGTTTCTGTATTGATTTTTCAGAGGTTCAAAACAAGAGGAAATAGCCAAGTGAAAGTTTCTTTGCAGAGCACTAAAAGTAATTTACCTTCTTCCTCTGATTTCTGCTTCAGATTTTGTTTTATGGTTCAAAGTACAAGTGCTTATTTTAAAAAATTCATTTCTGACTTATGGTAGAAAGCAGTGCCAGAGACCTAGAAAGTGTAAAGCAAGAAGTGAGCCACGAAATGAAACAGAACAACCCTCCCCCCATTGCATTAATAGAGTTAGTAGTTAGTCATTATGGGATGTGCTTGCTGTTTAAGACCTCAGGTGTCCAGGATTTTCCCATTGTCAGAGTATTGTGAACAATTTTAGGGAATCTGTAAAATGCCCTGCCAGATGGTTTTGGATTCACCCAGGGTCAGTTTATGAAAATCCCTTCATCTACAACCTCTTACATAAGAAAATTATCAAACGTATTTTAAATAGAGTTTTGAGACAGAAGAAAAAGTATTTGCTTTCCAGTTTAAATCAGTGTAGCTTGCACATCACCCTTGTGTTAAGAGCTGAAGCTGGCATGTTGGTGTCTGTCCCTAGAAGCAGTGCAGGCGTGGCTGCTGTGTCACATGGGTGTCAATAGGTGGAGAGCATCGAGAGGCTGTGTCTATGCTCAGTGTTCTGACCTAGGAACATCTGAATGATTAGTAGCCTAACATTACCTGATAAAAGCAAGCCTGAGACTACCATCAGTCCAGTGCCACACAGGCCCTGATGGCTCCCAGGATCAAGAAGGAGACTAGATGAACCCCATCGGGGACTGAGGGCCCTCTGTGGGAGTGAGCCCTAATCAGATTACCCTTGCATAGGCCTACTCAGACGGGTAGGCAAGGAGCCAAGATGAACACCAGACCAGTCCATGGGCCCAGAGAGGGAGCTAGCCTGAGACAACCAACAGTCAGGTACTGTGTAGGCCTGGATGGAAGACTATGCTCTATAGAACCCCTACCCAGTGCCATAATGCACGAGCAGGACATAGCACTCCTGAGACCACTCCTGAGACAACCCCAAACACTCAGAGATCCAGGGCCCCACTAAGAGGAACAAGTAAGTAGTGGAGAAATGGAGAGAAAGAGAAACAGAAGGATGCGGGCACAATGAAGAGAAATGGAACTGGAAACCCAAGGATAGTGAGGAATCGCCTGATGTGAGTAGCTCATGATGTCACCCTAGACCATGTTTTGGTCCAGGCCTGTGCTGCCATGGGGACCCATGTGTGGGTCCTCAGCCCTTCAGGAGCAGGAGTCTGTT
Source organism: Pachyuromys duprasi (assembly GCA_028658305.1). Taxonomy (NCBI): domain Eukaryota; kingdom Metazoa; phylum Chordata; class Mammalia; order Rodentia; family Muridae; genus Pachyuromys; species Pachyuromys duprasi. Next base: position 10,137,230 of record CM053744.1, on the reverse strand, counting down.
ACCATCAAAGGCCAGGCAGATGTCCCTGGTCTGGGTTGCCAAAAGGGGCATGCTGATGTCTGAGGGTTATGCAAAATTATCCCCACCACTCACCTGGGCATTGTACAAGAGCTGGCCCTGGAGACATGAGAGCAGGAGAGCTGACCCCACCCCCAGCCAGCTTCAGTGTTTGGGAAAGTAGGTCCTACACCTCACCTAGGCAACACAGCAGAGCTAAATTCTGATGGCAGGGGGGCAGGTGTGAGTTGAACATAGGTGTGTGATTGTGGAAGAGCTCCCCCCCAAGTTGCCTACCTTGCAGTGATGCACCTCAGTCACCCCTTGCCACCAATGGCAGGTAGGTAACTGGTCCTGCAGTCATCAGAGTGGGAGAGCCGGCCCAGCCCCTCACCTTCTGCAGCACTTGTGCGAGCAGGCTCTACATCTTGTCTGTGCAGAACAGGATTTCTGGCCCTGTGTGTGGAGATTTCAGGGGAACTGTCCCAAAAATGAGAATGTAGGAGAGCTGACCCAGTGAGATTCTAGTATAGAAAGAGTAGCAGAAGCCAGAGGCCTTGTGCCAGACCAATGAGTCATTGCAATAAACATTTGCAAGCACAGACATATGGACAAAAGCGTACCGGTAGAGCACACTGTGCCACACTGCAGCTTCTGGGAGATTTATTTTCTCACTTGTTGGGCGAAGTTGCAAGGGTGGAGTGCAGATGGAGGCCTGATGTGAATTCACAGAGAACCAATAAAAAGGTCAACAACAGAAAAAGGATGGTTAATTTTTAAAGTCATGTGTAAAAAAACTAAAAGAACTCAAGTTGGCATTTTGTTGACAATTTACAATTCTTAACTTAAGAAGAAGAAGTGTCTTCTTTCCCTCATATATCATGTGCTTTATTATTACCCACTTATTGTGGTGTCTAGAGATACAGGAAACTAACTCCAGTTTATTCTGTATTCAGATTTGGTTTACAGTCATCACATACCTTAATTTTGATGGCTTTAACATTCTTTACAGGTTTGTCACAAAAAAGATAACAGATAACACAAGCAGAAAAAACAAATAAAGTATTGCTTTAATAAAGGCACAAAGAGGAACCACTATTAAGGTGAGGCAAGGAGAACGGGGTACTGTTCCTGAAGCCTTTCCCTACTCCAAGGCTGAAGCTAAAATGAGAGAAGGTTAGAGAGTTGTTGAGCTCTGAGTCTGAAGACAGGGCCGTCCAGCTGGACCTTGGCCAATGGTAAAGGAGTAGAGACCCAAAACAACTCACACCAACTAGTTCATTCTTCTCTCATTCCCTTCACTTTTCCATCAGTTCCTCCCATTGGCTGAGCCCCAGGGAAAAACAGAGAAAATAATTCCGATTGACAATCCCTATCAATGTTCTAGAACAGAGGAAGAAACTAAATTCCCCAATGATCTAAAAACACGGCTTGAGAAATGTTCTTTAGTAGGGATTTAAAAGGTCATACTCATTTTAGATTTAAGCTTATGAATCAACATTGTAATTACGGTTCTTCAGTTACAGAGAAAAACAAGACAAAATGAGGTCTGCTGGGTGAGTCCATGCAAGCTAAGGCTCCAGAGATGGTTCAGCTGGGGCGCTGCAAAGACTGCTTTCTGCTGCAGAGCACCTGAGCTCAGTTCCTGGCACCTACGCTTAGCAGCCCACAAGCACTTGTAACTCCAGGTCCAAAAGATCCAAACCCTTCTTTTGGCCTCTGCAGGCAGCTTTGCTCCCTTTCAAATGCCCCTCCCAGGCATACAATTAAAATAAAAATACGTTTTAAAATAAAAATGCATAGTGTTTATCATAAATATGATAAATACAATAAAATATGACATATTTTAATTTTTCTAAGCGTTTTACACAATTTAGATGTATAAATTCAGGTAACAATATGTGTAAGCATCATAGAAACTGTGGCTCAATACGCCAGGGATTTCAAAATAAGTAAAATTAGACAAAGCACGGGGCAGGGAGCGGGGGTGAGGATCTGTCAGTCTCTGCCTCTCAATAAATCCAACATTACAATAAATGCTGTGAAAACATTTCAGGAGGAGAAAACATAATCTCTTCCTCAAAACCTCCATTTCTCCTGCTCCATTTTGGTTTTAGCTCAGATTTTGGAAATATGCTGCATCCTTTATGATAAAGACAATAAGAAAGTGAGATTTTCTTTAAAGGCATTTGATCACAAAGGGCATTTTAGTATAATGTATTATAACTGCAAAAACTCAGTTGTGTGTTTTCCAGAAAAGGATTAAAATGTTTATAAACCATAGATTATATTTTAAAAACCATTAAAGAGGCTATTTATTGTAAACCCATAAGTCTGTCAGGTATTAAATATGGGCTATGCTTTGTGTTGTAATTTTTTTCATAAATGTTTTTACTGTGGCTTCTGTAATCAATTGGTCTGTGTTGAAAGATTGCAATGTCTCAGGATCTCACTTAAATATGCAAATTTATATATTTTCATTCAGAAAATTATTCCAATGGCTGGAAAATGTGCATTCTATGCAGAATCCAGTTCTCATGCTACACATGCTTCCAGTGTCTCAAAGAAACTATAACAGTTACTTCCCTACATAGGTAAAATATCTGTCTATCCATTACTCATCTCTATTTATACCCAAATTTGCAATAATTCAAGTGTGAAAAGTGACAGAATAGCCTCTGCAAATTTCTAGTTACTGGAGAAACATTGGCAGTTCTTCCAGTCCCTGAGGATGCTTAGTTCACAGGCAGCTAAAACAATGTGCTACCCACCTCTGCTTGCCTGGACCGCTAGCTTCTTTGCTTTTCTTTCTTTATTTTTATTTATTTGTTTTTGCCTTCACTCTATCTCAACAAAGACAACTTTTAAAAGTTTGACTGTTTCAGAAACAGACTCATATGGCAACGGTTGTTCTGTTTTTTAAAGTACAGAGAAGATAAAAGTCTATATGGTGACATCTTTCAAAGTCTGTTGGCTTTTTAGTTCCATTAGAACATGATTTTAATATAACCCACAAGTTAGTTGTAAAGCATGCCAGCTGTAGAGTAGTAAGCATTAGTGTGAAGGACTCATTTCAATATATGGCCACATATATCCACACATGCACACATGCATATAAGCATGCATGTGCACACACACGCATACACTCCATTGCACACACATACTGAACTGGAATGAAAATGTTAGATTAGGAACCGGAAATTTTGCCCAGTGGTTAAGAGCACTGGCTGCTCATCCAGAGAAGTCAGGTTTAGAACTCAGAGTCCACATGGTAGCTCACAACCTTCTGTAACTTCAGCTCCGTTCCGTGGGATCCCAATGCTCTCTCTGGCCTCTGCAGGCACAGAATGCAGGTGGTGCAAATATACTCAGGCACATACACACAAACACACAAATTAATAATTTTACTTTAAAAACTGTAATGATAAAAGATAGGATTCCAAATAAGAAAATCCTTTGAATAGATTTCTAGCCATTTTTGAGCTATGATATTAAACTTAACTCTTCACTTACCAACTACTTGTATTGTAACCTTGGGGGGGGGGGTCCATGTTCTCCTCCATGCTTTATATATTTGTGATTCTTTGACTTCTCTTTGTGTCACTGGCCACTGCTCACTTGTCTCTTGAATATTTTGTCCCAGTTTCATTAATTGCTCCTATTTTGATAATTTACCCCTTTTTCTGAATCTCAGATATGCCACTTCCTCCAAGCTGCCTTTCACCATTCCATGTTTAGTTTAACCCTTGGTATGTTTAGTTTAACCCTTGGTATGTCCCCTTAAATCACTATACTGATAACCTATAAGACAGTGAAATGCCAGTGTTGTTGTTGTTTTCTGTTATTTAATAACTAGATAAAAATTCTTTGGAGAACCAGGATAGCTACTTGCTAATGTTGCGTTTCTAAAACCTTATCCTGTGTACTACACAGTTGAATTTGAGAGGATTATGAATGAATGAATCCTGGGCTCTCTCGGCCAAACAGGTGACTCCTAGCCTCACTAAATCTTTTGGCATTCCGTAAATTAAATAAGGAAACATAAAGCACATAGGATTTTAGTTTCCTGCCTGAATAAACAAGAGAGACTGTGGAGTAAAAATCAAGTTCAAAGCTGTCTGACTTAGACGGTCTGTTTCCTCTTCTCTCACATCCCTTCTGCAGCTGGGACTCCAGGCCCCTTTCTCATAGAAACACTGCCCATCCCACAGGGCCGGTGGAAAGAACAAGAGACCCCATGTCATTAATAAGTGCAGAATGTAATAGAAACGTCTGGTGTCTTTACTTTTAAGGAGGAAAACATCTTTAAATGGCATAGGAGAAGTGACTCCTACTTAATTATCTAAGACTCCTCCCTTTCCCCTGAACTAAAATTCCCCTTAGAGCCAGCGGCTGCACAAATTCACCTTAAGCTCATTGCCCCTGTGAGTGTGAGGAACACAGTGGCTGCCCTAGCCATTTCATATGCTGACCCTGACAGGGCAAGTGTAGTCCTGGTGGATAATGAAAAGAACAAGAGTGAGGGACTGGGACGCCAATCAGTCTAAATGCCATCAGCCGACCATTTAGAGGAACAAGGAACAGGGAGAGAGGAAAAGTTCAATCGCCCTCTCATTAGCCCCAATTAACGGAATGAAAGCTGTTTGCGTGTAGCGGAAGATACCTCATTGTTTGTTGTTGGGTTTCAGCAATTGAGAGATGAATAATCCCAGTTAGATAGTTAAGAGGATAGCAAACAATTTGTCCAGGAACAAATACATACAGTTTCAGCCTGTTTTATGGAGCAAATAATGAGTTTAGAGAAGTTTTTGTCACTTTAATAAGAACTTCAGCAGACACACAGCATTCTGAGTTACCTAAATTAATAAAATCTAAGGTACATATGGAAAGTAGTACAGCCAGTATTGCTGCAAAAACTAATTTATGGATTAATTGTATTTTCCAAAGCTCTGTGACGGAAATCAGAAAGACACCATTTCATATCAATAATGTCACCTGCTCCTGACCGCCTCCGTGTTAATGGCTCTCACTGGAGTATAAGGCCTTCAAACAAGGGTTCTTCGGGAAACTTCTGTCAGCACTTTACACCTCTAAGCTGTCCTATTTCAGGGTGAGGGCCCCGTGTTGAAACAGAAGGTTCTTGCTCTCTCTGCCCACCCCTCAACCCATAGCTTACATAAATGACCTGCGCACTGTGGGGGTCCTGGCTTCCATAACCAGTGCAGCAAAAAACGCTACAAAGTCAACAATTTCAAATAACTAGAGGGATGACTCAATGGTTAAGAGCAGTGGCTGCTCTGACAGAGACTGGGGTCTGGCTCCACGCATCCGCTTTGGCCTGTAACTCTGGCTCCAGGGGATCTGACAGCACCCTCTTCTAGAGTCCGTGAACATGCACGTAGTCCACATACAGATAGCAGGCACACATAGACACACACACACGAAAATAAGTGTAAGATTTTTTTTTAATGATGAAAGAGTGAATGACATTAAGAAAGACAACATGTTTAGACTGAAGACAAGAGCTTCACACGGGATCTTAGAAGTGTGGAATCGCATGTCACGGAAGGGGAGAACAATGGTGCCTCTCCTTGCTTCCATTCTCATTATATAGTCAGCAGTAGCTTTCACCTGATTTCAGTCATTTTCTATCTCTTTTGACCAAATTTCCAGCCACCTCACATGGGCTGGCCTTGAGTATCACTTTCTCCACTGAATTCCTTCTTTCTTAACTGACGTTTTGTGGTTAAACAGATGAATCCCAGATGTGAGAAGAATAGCTCACATTCATAGGGAGTGAGGTCCTGACTCATTAAGGGAAAGATACCATTGCTTTCTGGCTCTGAATGCTAAGATTGCATTTCCTAGACTTGAGAGGGAATGGCGAAAATTAACAAAAGCCATAAGGGATACTTCCTGTGTCACCAAGAAGGTCATAATGTGAACATACCATTTGATCCCCTGCCTAGCTCCATAGGCCCCTTTGCATGTTGTCTCGTGGACACCTTACACATCGCCCTTTTCCACATCCTTCCTTAGACCGGCGTTGGCACTTACACAACTTATCTCACTGATGTAGTCCAGAAAAAAAAAAAAAGCAGCAGTGAAATCTGAGTTTAAAGTATTGAAGCAAGACAAAGAGCCACGAGGCGGAAGAGGAAAGATGTACGCATGTCTAACACCCACCGGGGAGAGATTATGGTTTTCCGGCCAGCAGAGAAGCCTAAGTGCAACAAAAGGCCTCCACCTGCTGCAGCACTATGGACCGCGGTGCGGCTGCAAGGAGTCTGGGCCTCCCATCCGAAGCAACTCATTCAGTTCATGGGAGTTCAGTCACTCCCATGCGCTTGCCAGCTTCTTAGATCTCATACGGGTCTGTCTCGCTTGGAGGACTGCCGCCAAGTGCCAACTCCTCACTTCTTGGCAACCTGAGGGTGCCCAGTTGAGTGCCCCAGGCTTCTTCCCTTTGCTATCTGCTTCTTCATAAAGCTCAGTGACGTGAAAATGAGAAGAAACGGAGGAACCAAGTGCTAATTAGTTTATGTGAAAACTTTACTGATGGTTTGGACTCCTCGTGTTTCTCTGCTGTTTGCATCCCACGGTCTCGTTTGTATTTACTGTTGGGGGGCAGGGGAAGTTTATTGAGACAAAGCTATCGGATGGCTCTGAGGAATAAGCAGACATCTAAGCTCCCTGAGAACCACTAATTCTGCCTAGACTGCTGGGGGCCCTAACTCAGTGATGGGGGAGTGGGCTGGGAGAAGAGCTTTGTCCAGTCTCTCAGGGAAGGTGAACAGTGAGTGGCACGAGGGGTCTGGTGGAAAGCTCAAACACCCTGGCCCCCTCTCGCCGCTTTAGGTGAAGATGCGCATCTGCGTTAACCAGACAACTGGTGGCTTAGATATTCTACTCATTTCCGCAGGCCTCGTCACACACGGTTTTCCCTGCTTTAGAATCTACGGGATAGCTGGGAAACCGCTCTCTGATGCTTGGAGCAACAGTGTGGCAAGCCAGCATCTCACGCTTTGTTCTTTCACGGCCCCTGCCACCCCGGGAACAGGTGCTTCCGATTAGGATGCCCAAGGCCAGTGGGGCCGGGCTGTATTATACTTTGGTAAATAACAGTCACTGTTGTCATCACAGTTTTCCACACTTTCAGAAAATGTCACTAGCCCCATGTCAGCAGGGTTCTTTGTCTGATTTCTACCGCTAAGGAGGCAAGAAGGTTATTAGAAGTAATAGCAAATTTAAACTTTTATTAGCAGTAAACTGCAAAAGCTAATGGTGATGCCAACACTAGATAAAATCATTGTCACAGTTAATTCTGAACTCCTTATTTCAAGCTTAATAATAGGAAACTCAATGGAAAGGGTATTACACGCCCCATATCACTCATGAGTGCCGCAGGCCTGAGTAACTTGTTATTTTGCTCATGAGTGAAATAAAATGCAGATTATACTGCCTGCTATCAGGGGCATTGTTTTAATTGAGGGTGTATGCGTGGAGAAAAGGGGGATCCAAGTAGCTTCTCATTTTTGTAAATGTTTTGAGAATGGTCTCATTTATATCTGTGACTCTGTGAATTACCTTCATGCTATCTGTGTGTGTGTGTGTGTGTGTGTGTGTGTGTGTGTGTGTATACGCGCGCACGCGCTTTAAAATTTTTTTGCCTAAGTTGCCGAGAAACAAAGTAAGCCAGGGAGAAAAGAGAGTAGTTGTATTCTCACACATTTCTGCAAAAATTCAGCACTCTAGAGCCTGTATCTCCAGCCCCGCTGTTAACAATGGCAAACAATGGTGCCTTTGTGTTATTCTTGTCTCATTCCAGTTGTGTACGCCCCACACTAATACACACACACACACACTCACACTAAAACACTGTCACATACATACACTCACATACACAGTCAGTCATACACTCATACACAACATTCACACACTCACACTCTGACACACAAATACACAGTCACATACGTCCAAACACACAGATAAACATACACATTCTCTTTCTCTCTCACACACAGACTTTCCACACCGACACACGCTCCCCATTAAGAACAAACAAGATTCACTCCTCCAAGCTTTTTTACTAGGAAAGTGGGTGTTTCCAAGAATCAAGATCACACCGAATTTTATGAGTTTTCTCTCAAGTGTGCTATTCTCCCCTTTCAAAAAAGTTAGAGCATTTATGGTCCAATGCCACTAACGGTCCAAGTGTGCAACCCCAGGAGCTATGTGTGCATTCCTGTTTTAAGGGGAGTCTTCCGTGGGCTTGACAGGGACGTCTGGGATTCCACAGGTCACAACACTTCAGCCCAGTGTGTGTGTGTGTGTGTGTGTGTGTGTGTGTGTGTGTGCACACGCGCGCGCGCGCGCGCGCGTGCGCATACAGAGAGGACTATTTGACTAAAGTTGAAATATTAAGATATCCACAGCCAAAACTCACTTTTTTAAAATTTAAGTTTCAGTGTTCTGTTTGAGATATTTTTCTGATGATACCTTATATCATCTTAGCTCTGTCATACACACACATATATGTTGTTAGTATTCTGAAACAACCTTGCTTCTGCGTTACCTAGCAACTTATGACATCATCTTGTATCGCCCAGCCAGGTGGCCACACCTGGGGGCGTGGTTAGTAATTACCTAACCTTTAAAAGGACAACCCGACACGTGTTCTCTCTCTTACCCTCTTACCCTCTATCCCTCTTACTCCTTCTCTTACTCTCCTCTCTCTTTCTATGGGGCGCCCTCCTCCCCTTTCCTCCTCTCCTCTATCCCTCTCTTCCCCATCATGGCCCACCCCTGTTCCCCTTCTCCCCTATATATGATAGTTCAATTTCTAAGCATTTAGTGATTTGTGCCAAATTGCCTTGCTCTGAGACTGGAGAGCTAAAACACTAAAGACCATATCCTAACTGTCTAACAACAGTTTTACATAAATTCAGGAAGCAGAAACGGGTGGAAGAATAAGACTCAGATCTCTGCTTTATTTTTCAAGTTTGAAAAACAGGGGGAAGAAATCTGAGTTCAAAACTCTCATTTTGTGAACCTGGTCTTTACTAGCACATGAAATGATCCACCTGGTCCCGGTGCTGACTGGCTCAGTAATGCTGCTCATTTTCTGTAGTGTCTGCACTGCCAATCCCGTGTGTCAGAGTCCCGCATCCCTAGACAACATTTTCAAGGATCAATAGCTCCAAGCTGAACATTGACTGGGAAGTGTGTACATTCACAATAAGATGACGCCATTAGGAATAAGTCCCAGTCACTTACAGAAAAACGAAACACTGCTGGCCTAAATTATGAACAAACAGTCCTAAATTCCACATATTATTGTTACCAGGAAGAGGAAGTGCAGAACTCTGAGAGTTTGTAAACACATGCAACTGCGCATGACTGGTGTGGACATTTGTGCATGCTGGGTCCATTTCCACTTTTTTCCTATTTGTACACTCCATTCTTATTTTTTTTATATGAACACTGTATTGACACTTGAAATCCTCATTTATTTATTTATTTATTTATTTATTTATTTATTTATTTATTTATTAAAAGACAAGCTGTCAGCAAGTTTAAGGTGGTTTTAGGATTTCATCCTTTTGGTTGTTGGGTTTAGGTTTTGTTTTGTGTTTTTTTTAACCCCCCAATTTAGAAAACCACCAGTCCTTTCCAAAAAAATATTTTTAATGAATTGTCATACCTAATTTTGCATGGATGCCAACATGTCTGGATGCTTCTATCTGGAGTCCCTTTGGGATCTGTAGAGATTTTTAGTCATTGTGAGAAATAGCCTTGTTCTTTAGATTATTGGATTATCTCCCCAAATAGCTTTCCGTTTTCTTGACTTTTAAAAATCTGTTGTGAGAACAATGAAATGTGTTGATGTTTAGGCCAACGTAGGTAACTGACATTTTGAATTTAGATGATGCTAATTTATGAGATTTCTTTCATGACTGTTTAAATATTGTTTCTCCTAGCTTTGTAAAACTTCATTTTATTCCATCATTTTGCAAGCTTTAACTGTTTGCTGTTTGTGCAAAGGTGAGTCCATAGAGGCTTCTCACTATGTAACAGGAGTCACTTGGTCACTATATATGCCCCACTCCCACCCCGTGGTGTGTGCATGAGAGAAAAAGAGTGTATGTTGTCTACAAAATCACAGCTCTGGCACAGAAAACTACCAATGAGTAAGGCAATTCTAAATCCATGTCCCTGCAATTCATGTTACAGTATGGAGATGTAGTGCTAATACACACGGACAATTGGTTAATGACAAGCTTCTCTGGAGAAAATAAAGCAGAGAAGAGAGTGGTGGAGAAAGCCCTCTTTGAAAGAAGAACGTCTGGGTGGAAGGCAGTAAGAGACGTGAAGAAGCACATCCTAAGCTGAGGACAGAGACGGTCTTCCAAGCAGTCAGCACCAATGGCTGAAGGCCTAAGGTGAAACTCTCTCCACAGCGTCTGAAGACATCAGGAGGCTGATGAAGAACAGCAAAGGAGGCTTGTGTGAGAAGGTTGGGAGCAGAGGGTGAGAGGTCAGTGTGTGGTTCATGGGTTGGGAATCCCCTGATGGCTCTTCCCTTGAGTTAAACTGGCAGCCTTTACAGAAGTCTGTGCAGAAGGGAGACATGATTTTGGAATGATCTAGAAAGAGATAACGAAGGCTTGGCTCACCAGTGGAGGTGGAATGAAGAAGGTAAATTTTAGATGGAGCTGTCAGTTAAAAGGTTTGCCAAAGAACTGATGAAAACTGTTTGCAAGAAAATCATTTAAAATCTTAGAAATATAATGATAGGACTGACATGTTCTAAGTAAAGATAATTTATGGAAAGAGTTTGGCAGGGGAAGTAACCCAGGAGCTGGGGCATTAGCTATCATGACAATGGGCTAAGAATGTAATTCCATGCAGAACTTCCTGTAAGTCAGAGAGGTCCTCACTAGAAAGTCTTTTAGCTCTAACATTTTTGAGGTCATGAGTACAAACAGAAAGGAGAAGTCCAAAGCTCGAATTCTGAAGCATTTGCTACAGAATTTAGGGAGATGACACATTAAAAAGAGGTTTAAAAGACATGACTGATAAAAGGAAAACATTCAGGAAAGTTCTGTGTCCCCAAAGCAAAGAGAAAATGGACGTTGTAATAGATTTCGCTATGACTGTGAACACATCCCCAGCAGAGGAAAATTAAGACATAAAATGTGTTTTAGTTTCTTCTTTCGGAGATTTCAGCTCATAGTTCATGGTGCCATTGATTCTGAGCCCATAGTGAAGCAAGATATTGTAGTGACAGGAGCAAATGCTACCAGCTACTCACCTCATAGAAAACAGGAATTAGAGCAGAGAAGTGATGGGCAGGGGACATCACAAGATGAAGAGAGCTACTTTCACTCGCCAGCCGCATCATCCACCTCCCAACAGCAGCCATTCAGAGTCAGTTCATTAAACTATTCATTGTGTCAAATCCTCAGAGTACCTGGAAAGCACACATATACACAGCAGGGTTGGGGGAGGAAGAGAGGGAGAGAGAGAAGCAAGGAGGGAGGGAGGGAGAGAGAAAGAGAGAGAAAACTAATATGCAAGGCATCCTTCAATTCAATTTTGTTGATGATCAAGATTAGCTGACACAGAATGAAAGAAATGAAGAGAAAGTCAAAGGCATGAATTTATTTCTAAAAAAATTATTTGTTCACTCACAAACATTATTACACTGTAGCTACATATATATTTTGTATATACACACATATGTGTGTATGCATATATATCAGGTAATTTATCTAAATCTACTTTTATAGTGTTATTTTGAGCTCATCTGTCGGAATAAACATAATATGAGTAGCACACACCAGTTCAAAGCACATTTTGAGATTTATTTCCATTATTAATATTAAGAAGTTGGAAACCTAGCTAGCCACTCAGTACTAGAGAAGGAGACTCTAAAACCTCTACTTTATGCACCAGCATAATCCCCAACAAAATCTATAAACATTTGCCCTTATAACCACAGTAAAGTGTAATCTACATCTCTCATCATGGGAACTTCTCTTTATAAGAAACACTATAGAAAACAACAGCCAATGGAAATTCAGCATCTGGAGCTGAGCCTCATGGCTACATCTACAAAACACCCTTCACCTAAGGCTCAAGAGAACATTCCAGAAGAGAGGGAGGAAAGACTATAAAATCAGAGAGTTTGGGGAGATTGTGACTCCTAGTAATATTGAAACTAAACCCAGAAGGTCTCCCCAGATGTGAGCTGAGTAAGACATGGGAAAAGTCTGTGAGGCCTCGACTCTACACAAAGAACCATACACAACTGAGGAAAGCTGGGAGTGAGAGAAGTATCTTTCCCAAGGAAGAGCACATCAGCTGTCCATCCAGGGCTAAACAGTAAGCCCCAAAAACATACACACAGATAGCATTATATAGACTTAACAGGCTATAACTAGAAATATATATGTGAATATATTGACAGACATACAATAGCAATTAATGAAAAAGGAGGCCATGAATTTGAAGGAAACTGGTAAGGATCTATGGTAGGGTTTGGAAGGAGGGGAAAAACAAAGAAAGGTTGTATTATATTATAATCTAAAAAAAAATAGTTCTTTAAAAATGGAACTTAATCCAACTTAGTGTTTAATATGAGGAAGATAGAAGGTGACAAGATAGTTAACATATTTATTAGAGCCTGCAATTGATGCTGGTGGCTTCAGAAGAAGAGAATAAACAGGGCCAGAGAAGAGAAAAGAAACTCACCTGCATTCCAGCTCTTACCCGATACCTGTAAGTCTCTGAGCATACCTGTGAGAACCCATTACCAGGTCAGACTGTGAGCCAAGATAAACATGCCCATTCAGTGGTGCTGTGTTATTATCAACAAATCTAGACCAAGACAGTCACATGGAGCTAAATTGAAACACCTAAAAATGATAATTTTTATATTTAAAAATCATACTGTAATTTATTCATAACATTGACAAAATTCTATAGAAATGTCAAAATCCTTGACCTAATCTTTAGATTCTTTAATGTAAGCACATGTGTATATATTGTTTGCTTTTAGGGACAATATAGGTTTTAAAGCTTGACACTGAAAAATTTTCAAACTCATATCCTATCACTTCTTTGTTTTTATTTAATTATTTTGTTTAGATTTTTGATACTGAATTTTTATCTCTATAGTTCTGTTCTTAGCATGATTACTGAGAATATGAGCATTAAAATATTTGGAATATGCATTCCACTTTGTAATAAGGACATTTTTGTTTTTATTTTTCTGCATCAACTTTGTAGTTTCATCCAAAACTTCACAACATGAACTGCTATCAGCCATTTGTTTCCATGGGAAGAATATCATTTAAAGCATGTGACTTACTTCCTCCAACCAGATCTTACCCATGAATAGTTCATGCAAAGATGGATGATTTCATTAATAAGTCCAATGCTTAAGTTAAGACTCTCATGGTCTAATGACTGTTTAGAGTCCCATTTTTAAATACTATGATAGACAAATAGCCCTTCAGTACTTGAGTTCTAATGGGGTATTTCAAATCTGAACAACAACAGGAGCCAGTTTTATCTAAGAAGCTGTTTTTATTATACATAAATATTTATCTGAATGAGAATATGGAAGGAACTTAGAAGATAAAGTAAAAAGAAATAGCTTGACAACTATCCCGCTAGTTTTAGCACCTGATTGAATCAAATTGCATAAGGAGAAGCCAGGCTGGGCTATTGGGCAGTCCAGATTTTAGGGGATCCCCTGTTCCAAATGTCACCATAGACACACCACTTTTATGCTGGAAACACTTGAGTCTTCTTCCTCTTAGTGTCCAGCTTTTGGGTTATTTACACCAAATTTTCAGTGGAAAAGAAAGAGGATGTGGATAAAGCACTCAGAGACCCAGAGAACAGCACATGCCCACCTGGCCCCTTCACTGTTAGCACCGCTAATCCCTTCACTTAGCCTTCCCTGGAAAAACATATTCAACAGCCACTTTCAAGTATTATAACCATAAGATCTTAAATTCCATGAAAATCCAAGTCTCAAATACCGTGTTATGTGATACTGTACCAGACATACCCAGATACTTGATGAAATTATGACTTGGAACCCCAAATTATCTTGGTTTAAAAAGTATTTTTAAAATGTAAAGAGAAGTAACTGGGTATGAACACCTTCTAAGCGCGAACCATGACAATTCTTTTGACTCTATGAAATTAAACATCACCTACCATATAAGTTAATGAGTAGACTTAAAAACATTCTAGAAGTAATAGAACTTCCAGTGTTTATAGTGAATGGATCAGTCACAAGTGTGAGGCCAGCACATGAAACAGAAAAAAGTATCCATGGATTATAAATCTAGTTGTCCCAGAAATTTTCAAGGAATTTACACACAATCAATTTATGAAAATAGTTTATTCATAAGTGCCTGTTTTGTGTTGCTGTTTATAGTGTTTATTGACAATCTTATGCATGGCCTGAATGTTATTCTTTAATAACAACAACACACACACACACACATATAAAACCAACAAGAAGCAACAAAGTAAGATATTTTCTTCTACTCATATCACATAGGAGGAGGCTGTCCGCATGAGTTTTAAGTTCCTTTAGAGAACATGTGCATGCGTACTCTTCCCCTGTAAGCAGTCTGTGTATGTTTTCCTTATAGCAGAGTGATTTCAGGCAAGAGGTGAAATTGTTTCACAGGATGAATGAAGCAACAGGGTAAGAAAATGGGACAAATGGCAGAACATGGCTTATAGGCAGGCTTAAAGGCTTGCCCCTGAGGGTCTCCCGTCTGTACTTTGTTTCCATACTGCTTGTGTTGTAGCTAAAGCCAACAGCAGACTGTGTGTCGACAAGAATAGTGGAAAGGAGCAATAGAATTAAAGAGTTGTTATAGATATATGTTGATGATAAATAGATATCACAGAGACTATGGGTAGGTGGGGTAGGTAGGTAAGTAGATGCACATGATCTATTGTTGACAGTAACACAAAGGAACAGAAGTGAGAGAAATGAAGAAAGGAAAGGAAATGAATGAAGTTACTCTAGCAGGACATCAAATGGGTGAACCAGGTGGGAGATTGTGTTCAACATATTCAAGGGTCCACTGAAGAACTTTGCAAAAGGCTTTTCAGAATTTCCTTACCTGAGTCATGGGCTCCTGTCTCCTATTCTTTTGCACTAGTACCATGATGTGTTTAGTCAGGGAAAGAATAGGTGAGGGGATTCCACAAGCTCTAAACAGCAACCCTGCACCAATATCTGACTACTCTATTTTTCATAAGCTGGTTACTCATGAATATTAGTATCAGTGGTTGAAACAGAAAAGTGAACTGAGAAAATAGCAGGTGCTTTCAATAGCTTCAACTCTTCTGTCACTGAGACATAACACATAACTTTTAATGCAGAGACCAGCATCAAATTCTATATGAGCTTGGAACAGAAAAGTTGATAGAAAGTAAAGGGTTAATTCCTAGTCACTGAATTTACTTCCAGGCTATAAATGACATGAAGGACACTTCTCTCCCCCTACACCTACTCAGCATCACCTTATTCGTCACATTGGTTAATCTAAATTCACCTGATTCATGAGAACAAGACTGTCCTCCTCAATGGGCCCAGAGCCTTGTAATTATAATATCTCAGTTGTGTAATACTCCAATCTCTCTTATCATTGGAAGGCTTCTAGAATGCTCCTGGCTTCTACGCTGGGTCTTTCCTGCCACTCTTATGCTACAGTTCTTCATAGGGATTTTGTCTGTTATTCTAATCAACATGATTACTTCACTCTCTGAAAATTCCCAAGCAGTTGTCATAGTTTCAGGTCATAAATTACAGAACCCTATAGCTAAGTGTACACTTGTGCCTATAGAAAACTGAAGTCGTAATATAGCACAGCCTAACTGGAGAACTGAGAAGGACAAAGCCATGTATTCCAGAATGTTGGATCATAGCCAAAATAGAACTCTGACCCTCCCTAATATAGCCCTTAAATTGGACCTGAGCTATCACAGTAACATGCTCTCCCATCATTTCCAGAGGCAGCTGCACTGTGGGGATAAAATTATGCCTCCTTCTGTCATATCTCTAGCACATGGATTAACACATGAGACATATCAGGCACACAACATACATCTCAGAATGAGGGGGTGGATGCTGTTCTAGTTTGCTTTCCTACTGATATAATAAATACCATGACCAAATCACGTTGGGCAGAAACTTGAGTAGGGAGGGACCTGGAGGCAGAAATTGAAACAGGGGTTGTGGAGGATTGGGTCTTACTGGTTTGCTCACCATTACTTGCTCATCTTTGTGTTTTAGATAATGCAGGACCACATGCTGTGGGCGCCACCACCCCCAGCACCACACATCAACTACCAATTGCGAAAATGCCCTGCCTGCTTGCCTACAGTTCAGTATGGTAGAGGCAGCTCTTCGGCCGTCATTCCTTTCTCCATAGATGACTCTAGCTCTGTCAAGTTGACAAAAAATTAATCAATGTAGATGAATGATTAGATCAATTGATGGATGGATAGGTGGGTGGATTGATCCAATCAATCAGTTGGTCTCTTTGCATTATCTGGAAACAGTCAACATCCCAAGAGAAAGACTTAAATCCCTTATGAACTAGAACCTCACAAAATTAAAATTTTTAGGCATAAATTCGATTAGTACGTTAGGTCAAAAACTAAAATTAGGAACACTGAATAATTTACACATTCCTAATATATGTAAAATTAATCTACTATCATACAAATCATAGTTATTTACTTTAATGTACCAATAAATGTTTTATGTCGCAATAAAGAGGTACACACTCACTTATTTTTCTTTATTCTATACACTAATGAATTCTGTACAAAAAAAAACTTTGTTAAGAAATGCTATGTTCAATAATAAATTGTAAAACCCCTGCTCCTCCAGATTAAATATATTATAAAATATTTAAAGTGACATTTATTGTATCAATTTTTAAATAAAGCTAGAGAAAGCTGTTAATATAGCTTAATCATCCAAAGCCTTGTTCTTTTTCCTTTTCTAACATATTTCTCTGGCAATATATTATGCCAACTAGTGCTAAAATATCAGAACATAACATAATGCCTACATGACTAAAATGAAGTTTTACAGAATTAAGGGGGATGTTGTAAATGTGTAATGCTTCATATGCATTTCAGCTGAGTGCTTGATATATTGTGGCGGGTTGCCTGCCAGAGAGAGCTCAAGTGCTAGGGAAAATAAAGTCAGTGGAGTATCATTTTTGAGAGGAGTTGCTTTATTATTAATCATGGGACAGTTATTAAGCTCTGGCAGCTCTAAGTACTTAGAAAAATCAGATGAAGTTCATTTCTGGTCCAATTATTAACCATACATTGGTAATGGAATAGTTACCTTGCTTCACATTACACGCTGTCACAATACATGTCCATTAGCAACTAAATCATACCTATTTACTTTAACATACCTGCAAAAGCTGACACATGTTGCTCTGTGCACATACTTTACCAGCATCCAAACTCTGCCACGAGGTTGAATTTCTTTTAATGAAATCTTATACCTATTGAAAAGAAAGATCAAAGAATTTATACCTAAGTGTTTAAAAAAGAAAAACAGTGCAGCAACTGCAAACATGGAAACCTTTTAAAACCCATAACCATGGTTAAAGCTATGTCAGCTAAAGAACGGAGTCACCTAAGAAGGGAGTCCCAATGGGGGACTGTCTACATCAGCTTGGCCTGGGGCATAGTGTGGGAACTGTCCTGATTAAGCTAATTGAGGAGAGAAGATCCTGGTATTCTGGGTGGAAGCATTTTCTAGGGCATTCTGAACTGCAGGAGAGTAGAAATGAACTGAGCACTGCCGGTATGTGTACATTAATTCACTTGCTATGCTCTTGAGTATGTAATGTGCTGGCTGCTGTGAGCTTCTGCCTCCATGAGTCCCTCAGGATGATGGACAGGAGCAGGGACAGACTGTTACCCTGTGAGCCAAAGGAGCCCTATCTCCTGTAGGTTGCCTTTGTCAGATTTTATCATCATCTTCTTTATCATCATCATTATCATCACAACAGGAAATGAAACCAAAGTGCCTATTTCATTTTCTATCTTATATTTTATTTAATTTTAAAATGTAGTATTCCTGTTCAAATGAGTATTATGGATAACACTATCAAGCAGGATAAAGCCTTTTCATTTTTCTGTTGCTAATCTCTCTCCTTTGAAATTTTATATTAGCCCTTTCCAACTAATTGTTATTCACCTTTGCAATCTTCAAAGGTAACCTCAGCTGACTGTGAGTTTGTTGTGAATGTGATTGAAAAGACAGTAATAATTGGAAGCCATAGTAATAACAAAGCATTAGCATCCCCTTTTTGAAATGGGAAATTGGGTACAGAACATGATGTTTGTGTTAGCTCAGAGTAGAAAAGCCACAGATATCAATCTTTCTTGGAGTTTTATGACACATCTGTTGGGCATGGGGGTGCTTCTCTGTGATTCCAGCACTGGGAAGTGAGGGCAAGAGGATCAGAAGCTCTAACTCCTCAACTTTATATTGAGTCTCGTCTGGGTCAAAGAAGACCCTGTCTCGAAGAAAAATAAAAATAAACTGAAACCATTGTTCAGTACCTGTTCAGACGATATCGTCATTTTCAAGTCTCTTCTAGTGCAAATCAAACCAAGCAGGAATATGGGAAACTAGGAGAAATGGGACAGTATTATGATCTGGCACATTAAACTCAGTGAGGGTTTGTTTGTTCTTTTTTTTTTTCTTCAAGGTTGGTAGTAACTTCATTCTGAGTCCCAAAGTATGTTCTTAGCTTAAAGAATTTTTTAAGTTTATGATCATTAGTCTTATTGTAGAATTTTAGTACATACATAAAATGTATTTTTTTTCTTATTCATTTCCTATTATCATCTCTTTTTCCTCTCCCATTTCTGCTGATTTCCTTTTCAACTATTCTCTCTCTGTCTGTTTCTCTCTCTTCCCTCCCCCTCCGTTGTTCACCCCACCCTCACCTTAGTTTTTAACAAGTGTATGTTTCTAATTTGGCTCATTAAGTAATATTTGTATTTGAGAGAGGTCATGTGGTTTCCAAAACAAGTGATTTGGAAAAGCTCTAAGAAGAATATTCCTGTGAGGTTAATAATTCATCTTTTCTCATCACCTGTTTTCAACCTATATAAGCTCTAAGGAATCCTTACGATAATACCACGGGGCACTCCGTACAAACTGCAGAATCGGCTCCAGAAGACAAGGTGAATTCCACAATCTCTTGGGTCTCCTATGTTTCAAACATCACGCTCTAGGGGTCTTTGCATTTTCATGTGACAGAGAAAAAGAAAAGCGTCCTAAGATTTACATAGCCTTTCTCTCTCAGTTCTTCTTACAAAAAAAAGCCACGTGCTACTGTTACACCTCAAATTAGAGAGTTCCCCTGCCTGGTCAATTAGGAGACTCTTGACCTTACAAGAGAATACAAGTGAAGGTCTGCGTCAACAGCGCATTGGGCTTTAAAGAAATCTCAGTCGATTTTGCAGCTGGATTTTTTTTTTCCGTTTGGTGTGTTTCAGGGCCACTGCTGGTTTTCATTCATCTCCCTTCTGTGGGTTTCAGGTGACATTTTGGGGCTGGAAACATAATGTGTCAGAAGATAGCTTCAGCTTCCCACTGTGTTAGTTACTGTTTCCTTTGTCAGGAGGTGAGCGAGCACAAACATTTTCCAATTGCTCAGATTTTTCAGACAGGTTTAGATCTACCGAGCCATCACTGATGCCCACGCCTATGCCATTTAGAAGTGCTGATAGAGATTTCAGAGACAAGGCCTGACTTCAGTCCCACACAAATGCAGCTAGTATCAGTTATAGGGTTCTCTCTCTCTCTCTCTCTGTCTCTTCCAAAAGAAGCAAGATTCCATGTCCTCTCCTTGTTTTACCCCTGCTCAGAATAAAAGAAACAGATAGAATGCTTCTCCTCTGGGTTCAAGCCACCAGCTTATCTTTCCTCCTTCAGGCAAAACATTATCATGATCAACAGAACCTGTCTCTTGGGACTCAGGCGTGGAGGCCTTTCTTGAATAAAATTCCCATCAGAATTAGAATTAAGTCCTTAGTGAAAACTTAAATTACATTATAAGATTCATTATAATATCATAAGTTCCAGCAAGACTTTGCCAAAGGCGTGAATGATTCATGATAAACTTGCAAACCCCAGTCTCCTCTTCCCAGGATGTCTTCAATTATTTCTTTGGCGACCTCTGCTTTTGATTCCTTGTTAAACTGAAGCAATAAGGAGTTTAGGGCCTTTACATTCTTTCTCAAACTTTTTTCTTTTTAACTTAGGATATCTGCAAGTAAAATACCATTGATTGGATCTTTTTAAATGTACCTCTTATAAAATTATGGTTAAATATTATCTTACTCCTACAGAATTTGTAGGACTTATAAATGTAAATTCTCTATAATATCATTTTAGCAATGAAAATCATATCATTAAAAACTGCTCAAATTCATTTTACATCAGTCTGAGCAGTTAGTTAAGTTACAAAATAAGTCTCAATGAGATTTCATCCTGCTTTCAATTTGATTTCCTGGCCACTTGGGCTATGGAGGCCTGCCACTACCAATAATGAGAATTGAATGGATGAAATCAGAGGCACTAAGGAGTCTTAAAGTTTGCTTTTGCCCCTCATCTGGAGAAACTGAGTCCTGGAACAAACCCAAAGCCTACCATTTCAAACAGAACAGTATGTGGTCTATTGCTATTGTAAGGTGTGGAATCAAACATGAGTTTGAATATTAGACATACTTGATGGTTAGATATATGAGTAAGACAGTGTGTATCAGATCCTTAACTATGAAAGGCAGGGAGTTTTCCTCTAAGATGGCGAGAAGATGAAAGGATAGGTGAAGATAGATGATACATGGATGATAGATAGATGATAGATAGGTAGATAGATAGATAGACAGACAGATAGATCGATCGATAGATAGATCGATAGATACTTGCTTTTTATAGTCACAATCATGAAATAGTGATATTACCAGTTTTCTCTCTGACTTACCTTTGTGGAGCTTATGTAGCTTACAGATGTGTTTCCAAAGTCTACATTTTTCTTTTTTTTTTTTTAAAGAAAGGCACATGGTCAACCAGTACTGTTCCCTCACTTAGCTAATTGTGGAATCTTGAAGGCTAAATGAACATACGTGTCCCTATAAATGAACCTTAAGAGTTTGTTTTGAGGCCATACCAGAGTAGTGAATTTACTCCAATATCTACTTCTACTGGAAAACTCTCTCTGTCTCTGTCTCTGTCTCTGTCTCTGTCTCTGTCTCTGTCTCTCTGTCTCTGTCTCTCTCTCTCTCTCTGTGTGTGTGTGTGTGTGTGTGTGTGTGTTTAGAGAGAACTGGATATAGATGGGGGAGTTTAAGCGAGGAAAGGAGTGCGAGTTGGAAAGGAGAATGTGATGGAATAAAAGGTCATAATGTGATTATGATCAAAATACAATAGGTACATCTTTTAAAATGTCAGAATGAAACTTATTATGTATAATTAATACATGGTGCTGAAAAATATTTTAAATCCCCCTAAAATAATCTCTGACCTCTTACCTCAGGCAGCTACTTACCTATTCTGTCTTCTCAACTCCTGCCCTGTATTTGTTCTAAACAAGTGCTACCTTGTTTCTAAAGACTTGTTCTATTGTTCCAACCAGATATAGCTTTGTCCCACAGAGTTAGGGAAGACAAAATAGCTACCATCTCTTGCATGCACATATACGGTGTAGAGTTCTATGCTTTAAATGAATATTCTATTTTGTTCTGTGATGATTTCTAGCCTTAGTTCATTTAGTTGTTCAGATGCTTGTTCATCAAAGCGAATCACATCTTCACCTTTAGCAGTGTTCCTTTAAGAGTAGAAAGAGGTAGAGAGCAATATTAATTGAAAGCCTTAAAATACAGCATGAAAAATATTGTCAGGGACAAAGAGTTGGAAGTATCTAGAGCAACATTTAAAAACCATGACTGTATTATTCTGGTAAAGAATATTATTTTTTCCACCTTAAGTCATTAGATTTATAAATTTGTAGCAAAGGGGCTGGAACACATAGTCACCAAGTGCTACAGACAGAGGCATATCACACTTCCTTCTTCCCCTACGTAACCAACTGCATGAAGAAACACAGAAGTAAATAATTTTTAAAAAATGAGCATTTGACCAGCAATAAAAAATTGAGGCTGGGGGCACCGTGCAGGAAAGAAGATGAAGAGTTCAAGGTCATCCCTGCTACAGAAGGACTTTTATGACAACCTGAGCGACAGGAGACTCAAACATCAACAGCAGCAACCACTATGCATGATCATATTGTAAAAAGAAGTTTATAATAAGAAAGTATTCTATAAGTGCATTTATTTTATATATTGCCTGCACCTTTTAAAATATTTAAGAAAGGGGACAAGCAATAAGTTAAAAAATTGAGTTCATTGAAGTAATTTAAGAAGGTACCAATCCTAAATGCTTGTGTTTTATGGCCACAACTCACTTTTAGAAAACACATCCACTTACATGCTACTGTTGATTACACTTAATTAAACATAAATGTTAACACATTTTTGGGAGAAAAATATAAAGTATTTCTTACAGAATTATTTTTCTTGTCATCTATATATCAAAATTCCCCTTTATTTTAGAGAATAATGATGCTTACAATTTACTTTCCTTCCTTTCTTCCTTTCTTCTTTCTTTCTTTCTTTCTTTCTTTCTTTCTTTCTTTCTCATTAATTGTTTGTTTGTTTGCTTTTTCAAGATAGGGTCTCTTTGTGTAGTCCTGGTTGTCCTGGAACTCACTCTGTAGAACAGGCTCACCTTGAACTCAGAGGTTTGTCTACCTCTGCCTCCTTAGTGCTGGGATTAAAGATGTGTGCCACATGGCCCGGCTAATACTAATTTCTAAGATGTTCTAGACCTTCAAATACTATTACAGTCATGAGACAAAGCCCTTAAATGTTTTATCAGTAGTGTATGTTTGTTTGTTTTCAAGGTTGGTAACTGACTAAAGCAGACTCTTTTCCACAGAAAGAAGTTTAAACTAAATCCAACTATGTTTCTAAATAGAGACAATCCTCATTCGATCTTAATGGCTTCAGTATGGAAAGTCATAAAATAAAAAAGATTTTTTAAAAAAAAGCACACAGTAACTGAACAGGATGAATGCTTTGGCACAAGCCTAGAAAGAGGGTGAGGAAAATTCAATGGGATGAAATTGGAAAAGAAAAAGAAAATGTGTAGGCAGGACCACAGCTTGTCTTCTAAGTCTGCATGTAATTGCTTAGAATGAACTCTATATTTTCTATACATGTAAAATCGACCAACTTATTTGAAGTCAGCGTTCTCCTCCATAGGAAGAGTACTGGACACAATTCCCAAGACAGTCCTGACATCCCCCCCCCCACCCATCCTGATTGCCTGTCCCAGGCTTGGCCTGTGCCCCTCTCTCTTCCCTGTCCTCCCTTCACTCCACTCCCCACTGTGAGCAGAGATGGTATTAACCCTTTCGGCTTCTCAAGGTATCATTTAGGAAATCACTGGAATGTTTTAGCTCTGTCCACAATTCAGCTCCTGGAGGAATCTGGATCAATGTGTTTCATGCCCATGAAATTTGCCAAACAGAGGATGTGTTTTGGTGTAAGAAAGTGATGTCTACATTTCTCATTATCCATCTACAGACAGAGAAGATCCCCTCTCTGAACCCAGTGGGACAATCCAATTACAAAGTCATTAGATGCCATTGTAAGGTGGTGGCAGGGTGTTTTCCTGTTTTCATAACAAGCCTGTTCTGTGTTCATCCAAAACCTATATTCTGGCCTCTTGCAGTTTACAAGGTTTCTAATTAAGCTCCAGAGAGAATGACAGAGTTCAGTGAGCTGAGTCGCTGTGCTACAGCTAAAAGAAGAGACACTTTATCAGAGAAGCAAACACTTCAGCTTCATTTCTTCTGCCACACACGTTATCCCTTTGTCCTGTCACAACATTTTTTTATATGTTTTTATTTCAAAGGATTACCTTAAGATTACTGTCAACACCAGCCTGGTGGAAACTCTCCATGCAGAATATAGTAGGTGACTTCTCTTTCTTAAAAATAAAGCTCACTGTAGATAATACAATATTATATAATATTGCTACAATAATTGCCCAAAATGAGAACAAAGATACTTTCACAACCATGGCTTAGCTTAAATTTTGAGGAAAAGAAAATATTTGTGAGTAACAAAAGCACAATTTTACCAGCTTGATTTTTAAGTCAAAATTTCAAGTTTTAAGCTGTTTCAGACACTTGACTGGTTTCTGCTGTTCTTTGTACCATCTGCAGGCAAAACAGAACATACTGGATCACAGTTCATAACTTGGAGAGAAAATGTTGTGAAGAACATAAAGGTCCTTCCTCTCCTATGAAAGCGGGAAACACTTCAGTTATTATTCAGCTCAAGCAAATGCTCATAACCATGGAATTAAATATTTCTGAAGGGCTCATTCCTGGGCTTTCTGGGTTGAATTAGGCTCCTCTCAGAAGTATACTTCATGTCACCCACATGTCTGCGGAACTGGTGCCTTCTGCTCTGCTGTGCATTTTTTCCAGACATGCCGGATGTCTATGCAATAAGCACTCTGAAACTTCAAAGAGTCACAGAGCATTCTGTGCTTTCTCTTCCCAGCATCCCATGTAAACACCATTAGCAACCAGACCACTCCTATGCCAGAAGTCCCGATGGCTTGACTTTAGTCTGTTAATTGTTCATGCTTGCTCTTGGCCTTTTATTCTTGGTGGAACCAGTTACCACCACATGCGCTTCCGGCAGGTCTATAGGCACTGATGATGTCCCAGAAGACATCAGCACAGCACCCCATCACTTATTACTCAGCACTACAGGCTCAATAGTTATTCAGAAATATAAGAGCATTTATATTCTACCATGTATATGGCATTAGGGTGGAGGTGGGGTAGAGGTCGATGGATAAGAAGATGAAGGCAGGCATATGCCTCAGTGGCAGCATTCTGCATTTGCTTGGCATGTGTAGGCCCTGAGGTTGTTCCCAGCAAAACCAGGAAGCAGGAGATATGGATATCCACATTCTCACTGGACTTGTATCACAGTGCAGATCTATGGAAGTCAAACACATAAATAAATAATTTTCAAGTGATTTTAGACAATAATAATCCGCAGAGGAAAGAAATCCCAAGATAACAGGCTAACGTGGGAGAGTATGGCTTGGGGGTTGGGGAATCACAGATGGAATACTCATGAGAACCCTTTCTAGGCAGATGGCATCTGAGCTGAAACCTGAAGGGGTGGGGAAAAAAAGAAGAATCTGAACAGTCTAAATACCAGACAAAAAGGTTTTCAACATAGAGGAAACAAGAACAAAGCCCCCGGGGTGTGAGCTCCACAGCAGGAAGCCTCGTAGGTTGGAGGTGTGAGTAGTCAGAAGCTTGTGAAAATTGCCAAGCACAGACAGTCTTTGCCTGCGAAAGTTCCCGAGACTTGTCCCATACTTCTTTGAAGCAGGCTGGTGATTTTTTTTTCAATAATTCTCCACTTAATGGCACTTTGTGGGTACAAATTTAATTTTTTTTGAAAAGTTATTTGAAAGTCTGTTTAACTTCCCCTCCAGCAAACTCCATAGGGATAAAAATGCGACTCTTAGGAGACTTTCATGAGAATTACCAAGTGTGGTGGGCGCTCTGCATTTTTAATTTGGCTGGATTTAGAAGTACCTGGGAGATACATCTCCTGGTGCAGATGCCAAGGCAGTTCTAGATAGGATTAACTGATGGGGGACACCCATCCGAAGCCTGAGTGGCAGAATCTCAGACTGGACAGCAAAGAAAAGAGGAGACAATCAGCTGAAAAGCAGCAGTCGTCTCTCTGCCTCCTGCCTGGATGCAGTGTGACCAGCCACATCATGAACCCACAGCCATGCCTTCTCCACGAGGTCGACTATATCCTGAAGCTGTGAGCCAAATCGGTCCTTTCCTCCTGAAGCTGCCTTCCTCAGGAGCTTTGTCACAGTAAGGAGACAAAGAATGCACCATGGATGGCATACCCATGTGTTTCTTACTCAATATACTCCTCTTAAGGAAACCAGACTTAGTTTACAGCAACAGTTTTTAGTTTTAACATTCAGCCATGCACGAGCTCATTCCTATCTACCACACAAAGCCCCACCCTTCCCAGTAGCTGGAGAGTAGATATTCTGCCATATAGGGACAAAAGTTTTTGTTATGATTCCCTCTGTCCTACCTTGGAAAAAGAGTCTGGTATTAGAAGTAGAGCATACTGGTCTTGCAACCCTAATGTCGCTATGAGACTGAAGCTATATTGTCTACATGACTGAATGTGCAGTTCTAAAATACTGAGTTTCTAGGCCCATCATGGAGCCATCATCAGAATTGTATACTTTCTGCTAACTGATTTTGAGTAACAAAGAGTCTTCTACAGTTTTGTAAGATAGTGCAGCTATGTAGAGCCCAGCACAAATAAAACAAAGTAGATAGAGGATATTTAGTAGTTTAATATCTTTATAATTACTCATATTATTGACATATTTTAGTAAGCATTGTGGGTTTTTATTTTATAAACAGGAATTTGTGAAGGTGGAAATGCTGGTATGATACCTAAAAACATATAGAATTTGAAGGGTTGTGCTATATGAAATTGTTCATTCTTCTCATAACATATTCAGAACATTTTGTGTCCATATTTGTTGTCTGAAGCTGTCATCGCCAAAACATCTGGAAATCTAAAGACACACAATTAAAATTTATTCTTGTGCTGAATCTGTGCCTGGCCAGCAAAGGATAACTAGAAAATAATCCTTCTCAATTCTCATTTCCACCAATATTAGTAGCACCTAGGAATGCTCCCATAATCTCAATGCATCAGAAAGACTTTTGCTTTTAACTAAGCAATTGGGACTTGGCTTAGGAGAGAGATGAGACAATCAGGCTACCTGTCCTGTAGGGTTAAGAAAGATGTTTGTAGCCTACATTCCAGAGGGTGAATATGATATCCTGTATACTATCATGGATGGATGACGAATTCTTACATATGGACAAATCATAATTGTCAAGGGCCCAGTTGACTGCATGCTGTCTCCCAAGGGAATGTTAAAAAGTGGTTAGATCAGGCATATATCTAAAAGATGCTCCAGTACACAACAAGGACATTTGCTCAACCATGTTTGTAGCAGCTTTATTCATAATAGCCAGAACCTGGAAATAACCTAGATGTCCCTCAGTTGAGGAATGGATACAGAAATCGTGGTACTTTTATACAATGGAATACTACAAGGAATACTACAAGGAAATCATGAAATTTGCAGGCAAATGGTGGGACCTAGAAACGATCATCCTGAGTGAGGTGTCCCAAAATCAGAAAGACACACATGGTATATACTCACTTACATAGACCTATAAGATAGAATAAACATACTGAAATCTATACACCTAAAGAAGATAAACAAGAAAGAGGACCCGGGGTAAGAGTATCAATCCTCACTTAGAAAGACAAATGGGATGGACATTGAATGTAGGATAAAACAAGTAACAGGACAGGAGCCTACCACAGAGGGCCTCTGAAAGACTTTACCTAGCAGTGTATCAAAGCAGACATTAAGACTCTTAACCAAACCTTTGGCAGAGTGCAGGGAATCATATGAAAGAAGGGGGAGTTAGTAAGACCTGGAGAGGACAGGAGCTCCACAAGGACCAGATATATCAGGGCACAGGGGTCTTTTATGAGATTGTTTCTCCAACCAAGGACTATGTATGGATATAACCTAGAACCCCTGCTCAGATATAGCCCATGGTAGCTCAGTATTCAAGAGGGTACCCAAGTAAGGGGATCAGGGATTCTTTCTGACATGAACTCAATGGCTAACTCTTCACCACCACTCCCCTCCCCCCCCAAGGGAGGAGCAGCCTTGCTAGGCCACAGAAGAGGACATTGCAGCCAGTCCTGAAGAGATCTCATAGGCTATAGTCAGATGGAAGGGGAGGAGGTCCTCCCCTATCAGTGGACTTGGAAAGGGGCAGGGAGGAGATGAGGGAGGGATGGTGGGATTGGGAGGAATTAAGAGAGGGGGCTACGGCTGGGATACAAAGTAAATAACTGTGATTAATATAAAACATAAAAATTTTAAAAAGTGGCTAGATCATACTATTACCAGTCAGCAACTCCTTGTCAATGACTACTTCCCTAAACTCATAGTATTAAAGTGATAACTAATAGATGTTTCTCATATGACTTTCTGTGCCTGGAACTACATGGTATGTTGCAACACTGTCTTTAACTCTCCTATGCCTTAAGAGGAGAGTCAGTAATTGTGAACATGTATAAAATGAACACGAAATTCAGCACAGATAGGAGGATTTCACATACATTGGAAACATTCCACATCACATTGAGCTGGATTTCTATATTATCAAATCTCTCTTCTCTGCCCTCACTGACTTATTGATGAATGAGTTTAGAAGCTTTGTCACTGCAGTGTTCATTTCTTTGGGCTGTTATCCATGTCTACAGCAATTTGTGCACAATTCTTTCAGGAGCTGCCAGAATTCTTCATGATAAGATCTGTCAGCTTCACTCAATACGATTAGATACAAGAAGATGTGCTTCACCTATGGGTGTACCTACAATTTGTAAACTCTGGGTTTGTGCTTACAAACATCAGAATTCTGATAAATTCTACCATATACAACTCCATTAAAATATATCTTCTGGAATTATAATTATAACTGCTTCTGGGTGTATTTCTCACAGGAAAGACCTTCATACAGCCCAGGCAACTACAGAACTTTGTTTTCACTTGTTGCAATTTTACACGTCTGATGTTTAAGGGAGTTTACTACCAAGTAGCTTCTAGCTTCTGATATCTCAAACACTGTCTCTCTGCTGCTACCTCAAATTCTTATTGGTTGGCTCTTTCTTTCACGTTCACAACATGACCCCGCACCCCTACAACGGGCAGTAGGAATGCTACTGAGAGGCTGACGCCTATCCCCTACTCAAAGTGTGTGTATAAACTCAACTTTATATTAACAAAACACAGAAAGTTGTAAGAGAGAGAAGAGAGGGCAAAAGGAGAAAAGGTAGGAGAGGACATGGGAAAGAGAAGAAGAGTATATGGGGGAAGAAATTAGTGAAGTTAAGCAGAAGGAGGAGGGTCATGGAAGGGAGGGATGAAAGGAGAAAAGAGGCTAGAAAGAAAGGGAAAAGAAAGGGAAGGCTTAAGGAGGGGAGGGACACACCCTCCCCTACAGCATCCCTCTTCTCTCATCCCTTTTCTTATGTGTTGTGTTAGAATAATGTAGTCATTCTAGTCAGTCATTGAGCTTAGCTTCTACTTTGTTGCCATGGTTACCTTCATTGCAACAATCACTTGGAATTCCTGGAGCAGTTCAGTATTTGCTTAATTTGGGTTATGTTTTAGAAAAAAATGTCCCATATTTCTTTTACAGTAACTTCAGCTTGTAATAGTCTTTATTTTCTTAAATGATGGTAGGGGCTGGAAGGAAACAGGCTCTCCATACCATTGTCTCTTAATTATTTATTCCATGGTTTGCTGTGGGTGACGTGAATAGTTTTCATTCTCTTGACCTAGCCTTATGTCTTGCGTTATTTCTACATCTGAGGATGGAGCTTTCTCCTGGCTTCTGTGCACTCTCATGGTAACCAAGTGCTCTTTATTTTTGAAGGAACATAGAAAGGCTTGGGTGGAGAGAATGTCCCATTTTTCTCCTGAGTTGTATCATTCTAGATCTGATTCATTTCAGACACTATCCTGTTTCCAGCCTATAGTCTCTGTTATAGTCTCTTCCCAGGTACATGCCTTTAGTTTCCACTTCTTCAGTTCAATTTTACCCCTCCCGTTCCCATTGGAAAGGTTTTCCTCACCCCTTTGCAATGATACCCTAGTGTTGCTTATTGCAGAGCTCCTTGGAGAAATAGCTTTTGCTCTCATCCCTTCCTCATTTTTTACCTAAACAAACAGATGGAGAAATTTCAGCTTTCCTAGGAAGTATTTTGCTTCTACCTTCTCACAAGTGCAGAAACTATTGACCATGATACTAAAAGGGTTGACCTGCACTTTAGCTTGGAGTTTATGACTTTTCCTTCATTACTAAGAATTATGAAGATGCAACATTAAAAGAGGTTCATCTAGTTCTCTTCCAACATATAATTCTTCAGAGCGCATGTGTGTGTACATGTTGATGTGTGTATGTGTATATGTTTATGCATATGTACATGTTCATTTGTTTATCTATATGTTACGATGTATATAAATGTCTGTTAAGTATGTACATATTCATGTGCGTGTATATATACATGATTATACTGTGTGTATGTGTGTACAAATGTGCATGTGTGTGGAAGCCAGAAGCCTCAGCTGTCTTCTACTATTGCTCTCCAAGTTATTTTTGGAGATAGGGTCTCTCACTGAACCCAGAACCCACTGTTTTGGATAGACCTACTTGCCAGCAAGTTCCAAGCATCTGCCTGTAACCACCAGTCCCATCTCACGCCTTGGGGTTTAGATGCATGCAAGGCCCAGTTTATTTATTGGTGTTGAGGATACAAACTCAGATCATTAAGCTTACAATGCAAGCACTTTACCCAGTGAGCCATCTCCCCAGCCCCAGAATCATATTTTTTACATCAAAGAATAAAGCAAAATAAAACCCAAGAAAGTATGGATTTTACTCACATCTGAACTTCGGAGGATTTTCCTTTGTTAGATTAACTCTTGGTTGGCATTTAGAACTGAGTTAAAATTTGCCTGTTGTTCAGTACATGCTATTGTTAGCAGTCACCTTGTTCTTCCAGAATCACTCGAAGGTAAAATGGTTTGTTTGTCTTCTCTTCCTTGGGAGGGAGTTTCGCAGCCTTTGAAAGTCAGTTCATAAGATTAGAAGTTTCTTCCCTTGATCTTAAAAGAAGTAATTTCGTAGATTTCTTTTGCTTGCAGTCAGGGTAAAATGACACTTTCTGGCAGCCTTCTGTGTTCCTAGCACAGAGAGACAGACAGAGACAGAGAGACAGAGTACTCTTAACTGTTGCATTTTATGTTAACAAATAGAGACTCAGAAAGGCCCAGTGCCTTGCCCTGTGTCATAGCTCTATTAAAAGCCATAGCTCTATTAAAAGCCATGGTGGAAACTCAAGTTCAGGTCTTTCTGGCATGAAAGCCATCTGCCTTAACCATGGACAGTGCATTCCTCACAACCTTTTCAACAAAAGTCTATATTTTAGGTGTTTAGTTCTAGACAGATTCGACTGTTTCCCTTTTCATTCAATAAGAGTTCGGGGGAGTAGCATCACATTTCAATCAACACATTGATTTGCCTAAGAATTTAAAGATAAAGTTTCCTCCTTCTTTTAGGTGAGTATGCCTAGAAAATGTCTGCTATTCTCTGAGGCCATGAACTATTTTGGAAAGCAAATCTCAGTATTTTTGCCATTATTACAGAACTATATTTTGTTAAATGTTTCCAGTATCTGCTGCCTTGGAGAAATGCCCAGGCTTGCTGAGTGAAACATCATGTGATCTCCTTCGACACAGGGAGCCAGAGCAGAGAATGGCATTGGGCCTGGGGGATTTTGCATGAAATCGAGAAGGGAGGTGGGCAGGCAGCTTTGAATTGGTGGCACAGCCGAAGTTCATGAAGAACCTGTGCTGTCGTCAGAAGAAAGTGTCAAGTTCAAAGACAGAAGCAGAGACAGAAACTGGAGCCCATACTGTGGAGACAGGGAGGGCAGAGCAGGGCTTAGCACTGAGGTGCGAGGTGCTTTGCAGAAACTAGGAATGTAAAATATATCCTGTGTGGCCTGCAGAAGTCATTCTGGCTGTTTAGGAGTCCAGGACAGTCTGACGTGCAGCCAGATGACTGTCACACCTTGACCAGACAGATCGGTATGGCCAATTTTTACCTCATAAACCAATTGTTGTGTTATCTTGTTTGAAATTCATGACAACCTGATACAGCAAGAGAAGTTAAGAACTTAGGCCCGTCCTATTTCACAGATGGAAACCCCAAGACAGAACATTTAACATGTAATCAGACTCTCCAGCCACACCCCACTCACATGCAGCTGTGCTGTTTTCACCAGATGTCTGCATCTACTTTGTGTGCACCGAGTTGCATGTCTTCTCTGAATGTTGCACACACATCACACACACACAAACACACACACACACATTCCTTAAAAATTCACAAAGAAACCACTAAGGAATCACTCCATTTCCCAAACTGCACTATGATAAAAAGGAAAGAATTTTAAGAGGGTGAACCTTCTGCTAAGTACAAGCAGCAAATCTTCGTGTGGTGCTGAGGGAAGTCAAATGCTTTGTACCTCTTCAAGACATAAATCAACCCCCCCCCACCAGCACTTGCAACCATTTTGAAGTTCTATTAAGGTAAAAAATTATCTTTAGAGTCACTACTTAGAAGACAGATCAGGTTAGAGAAAGGAGGAAAAGCGTGCATGTGGTAAGGGGAGGGTGTTGCTGAATGTTTGGACCATATTTTTCCTTAAATCCTGCTGAGAAGTACTTCCCTGCATCACTTTTAAAATGCACTTATGTGTTGAGGAGTTTATCTTCCCCACCACAGTGTGACATTCTTGAAGGCAGGGGTGAGGATATTCATTTTATTCCCACATCCTAAGTGTTCACCAGACTATGTAGATAGAGTAATCATTCAGCACAAGTTAATGCATGAATACGGGGAGGATGTTATCAAATGAAACAGATGGGGACACACACTACACACTGACAGCACTGTGCAGTTTCACCTGCATGTGCGTGGGTTCACATGTAGGTAATGTGGATGCAGTCACAAAATAGGATTTTATGTGTTATGCAAACCATACCATACACATACGTGTTATTTGAGATTGAAATTTTGATCTGAGAGATTTAAGGACCAAAATAACTGTATACCTAGATAGTACAAATAGACACCGATAGAGCATATGTATTATATGAGTAGCGCTGTCGTGTCCCTGTGCATACGCCCTCCTAGGAGAACACACTATATTATGTACACTCATACACTTAATCATTTTGACGGTCACTGTTCCCACATTATGTTTTTAATCCTGAATAAAATTTAATGAGACTATACTCAAAGAGCAACATTTAATAATTGTTAGATTTGAACTGTGGGAACCACCATGAAAAACGTTAATCTGGTGGTTGGCTGGCTGGGTGAGGTGCTCACTTGCGCTGGCATATGAGACTTAGTGTGTATCCTCAGAATCATGTAAAAAGTATATGTGCAGGCAAGCTCAGGACTTGTGTGTGGCAGAGACAGAGGTTCCAAGCACTGGCTGGCCACGTACTCTAGCCAAAACAGTGAATTCTACCTGCAGAGAAAGAACTGTCAGAGAAACCTAAGTGGAGGGGCTGAAAAGATAGTCCGGTGGGTAATAGTATTTGCTGCAAGCCTGGTGACCTGAGCTCAGTTCCCAGAACCCACTTGATTGTACTCTGATCTTCACTTAGACCCTCCAGTAAACACATACCCTTCCCATATATATATATATATATATATATATATATATATGTGTGTGTGTGTGTATGTGTGTGTGTACATATATACACATATATATGGGGAAGAATGTGTGCAAACATATATATATACATATGTGTGTGTATATATACACATGTATACATGTATATATGCATGTATATGTACAAAAACCATAAGTGCACACTTATACACCACACATGCACCCACATAAACACCATCTAAATCTGTTGCATAACATCTCCAACCTTATGCAAATGATTTGTGAAGATCACTGATGCTCTTCACCACCCAATCACTGTCACAGGTAAAAAGAAGTTCTTTGATATTTGTGCAACTGTGCATCTCCACAGATTCCCAAGCACGCAATCAGCGCTAATCACCTTTGACAGGATGGCGGCCTGATGGCTGTCTGCATCTACTGCCTAAGTGCAGGCTTGTTCTGATCCCCAGGAGAACATCAAATGAAGTGAATCTGGAATGAGCTGTGGATGCATTCAGGAACTTGTCGTTCTCAGTCACTCACCTAAGTCCTCGTTTCCAAACTGAGCATTGCCACTCCACAGGCCTGAACACAGCAGAGTGAGTGAAGCGCGTTCCTGCTGCAATGGCACTATGCTTCCCACAGTGCCAGCTTCTCAATTCCATGCTCATATAGGGCTTTCAAAGAGATAATGAATGGAAATCCACATGATTATACTTAAGTTTTACAATGAAAACTCCCGGTTGAAAAATATTCCAGAATAAAAATACTCGATGTGACAGATGAATAAAAAGATATACAAATGGTGAGGGCAATGTTTCATTGTGTGAGGTACAGCCACAGTGGTCTGAGCTCCGAGATGATAAGAATATGTTCTCACAGTGATGACACACAATAGAATGTGGGCAGAAGAGAAGCTCTAGCCACAGCACTGGCTAGAGATGATTCCCATTCCCTCCTTCAAGTCAAGGCAACACCTAAGGACTGAGGTCCACAGTGACTAGAATGCTCATGGGACAGAAATTCTCTGGATGGTTTTGAGCCTCATCCTGCACAGGCACAAACCTGCCTAATGTTTCTAAGTATGGAGGGTCTTTTTGAAATGATTCCATACTCTAGGGTTTGAAGACTGAGCTGGGAAACTCCTTTAAGATAGTCTCGGGTGTTATTTTGGTACGTTGTGGTTTATAAACAAAGTGGTTTGGTACTCTGTGGTGTCCTGGCTAGACGCCATCTGAGAACTAAAGCCTGTAGACTGAGAATGAATAGCCATGATACTTAAGCCAGACCTGAAAAACTCGAGGGCCTGCCTGGGTCAGTTTTTCCATTACTCTGTCACATGATCCTGGGTTAGCCCCTTTGGGCTAGAACTGCCATTCTGCTGTAATTCCGTTGCCAGAAGACTTTCTTTTTCATCACATAGTGAACTTCCTTTGTAAAAGTTGTGATGTACCCTACTGTATTGGTACGCACTGAATTTGTTTTGATATGTTTTTGAGGTTGAATATAGAAAAGCATATGCTAAAAGCAATATTATTCCTAATCAAAAGTTACTTTGTAGATTTTAAGGGCAACTAAAAATTTTATTTGACAGGTTTGACTAT
Source organism: Pachyuromys duprasi (assembly GCA_028658305.1). Taxonomy (NCBI): domain Eukaryota; kingdom Metazoa; phylum Chordata; class Mammalia; order Rodentia; family Muridae; genus Pachyuromys; species Pachyuromys duprasi. Next base: position 10,102,041 of record CM053744.1, on the reverse strand, counting down.
TCTCTTTGAGCATACTTGCATATTTTTATTATATTCTAAGATTAGCCATAAATCAAGTGATTTTCCACAGACAGATAAAAATGGCAGAGTAACATACTTCCTGGAATTTAGCACTTCCTGGTCAGGAGATCACACATTAGTTGCTTATTTACGCACCTCCTAAAGCTGAGGCCTGTGGGTGGGAGACATGAAGAATGTCTTGTTCCCTTCCCTTCGTTTACATAGGATTAGCAGTGCTAGGCCAGCAAGTGATGCAGGACTGTCAGCAGGACCATACCATCTGGTATTTTCATGAAAATATGCACGTTTTAGGATTTTCTGTTGAGATGGCAATCACCTGTTGTGACCAGTGAGCGCTAGTAAGCATTTTTCATGTTTTGTGTGTAGCGTATGTACCCGAGTGTGCAGGTATGCTTACATAGGGTGTATAAGCGCTCAGGCAGAGCCATAGCAGGGCATCAAGCCTCTATTACATTGTGCATTATTAAGACAAGATCTCTCATTGAGCTGGAAGCCTGCTGTGGTAACTGGTCAGCAAGCTCTCAGATCCAAATGTCTTCATCTTTACTGCCAAGGCGGCAGCGATCTGTCACTAGCCCAGCTTTTTGCATGGACACTGGGAATTTGAATTTAGACCTTCATGCTCCAAGAATGAGGTCTCTGATCCACTGAGCCATCTTCACAGTTGCCAAATAAGCATTTGAAAAAGTGTGGTAGAAATAGCATACACCATTCATCACCAGGCTCATGGGTATATACTAATTTTGCAGGGAGGTAGGACCCATGTAGCCAGAGTGGAGTTTGACAGATTTCACTTCTAGCTTAGGGTATCCAGGAGCCCAGGTACCTATCTCCTCTAGCCCTTTCTCTTGCTGTGAAAAGTAACTGTACTAGCTACAAATTTTAGAAGGTGATTGTATGTTTTTAGACAGCCTCTGAATTATTTATAACTATGGCATGAAACAGGAGTATTATGGAAAAAAAGAGATAGATACACACAATGATCTGTAGGTTAACTACATCGTTTTTGTAACATCAATATATCCAACTTCCAGCACCGGCTAGTGCTAAACAAGCTCTTGTACCTTATCTCCTTTTGACAAGTTAATTCATTTCAAATTGCACAGCCTTCCTCAGGTCGGTATTCTAACGCTCACAAGAATCTGTCTTGCCCAGTCCCCGTAGCTCTAATGGAGATTTGAACCCAGACCATCTAATTAAGCATCCATGCTTCCTCTCTAAAGAGTGTCTTAGAAGTCTGGGTCAGCCGTGTTCTGCTAGACCCCCACCACACATTGGCAAGCACCACATCTTGTCTTCAAAAACAGCTCTCCCTTTAAATGCACCTGGGATTTATAGGTAAACGCTGACAAATCAATGAAGTAAATGATACCAGTATCCTATGAAGGTCATACCAGAGGCATGCTGAAGGACAACAAAAGCAAGGCACCTCCCTGCAGCTTTATGGCTGCTGTTGTATTGTTACATATTGCAGCATTTAGAGCCTTGAATGTGTGTTCCAGCCACGGTGGCCTCACAGGCAACCCAGCAAGGAGGACAAGCACAGAGCATTTCAAGTGTCTTCTGCTCTCCTGCCTGGGGGTTGCATGCATTGCTTTGTCTCCTGCAGGCAAACTGGGGAAATGAGGTGTTTTGTTTGCCTGAGCATGAGACAGGAGAGAAGTTGCTGAGATCTGGCTTAATGCAGTCACACATCATGTTTCTTCTTTTAGGAGACTGTCTTTTCCTAGTCCTTCAGAATATGCTAAGGAGATTTCACTATATATCACAAATCATGGTTTAAATTTCAAAGTATTAGATAAAAATGACCTTACACTACATTTGTGGATGTCATTCTTAAGCTATCCTAACACAGTTTCCATGGGAACTAATGTACATCAAAGGTACCAGAGAGAAAGGAGAGACACCATGTAAGACCAAATTTTTATTCCTTGCCAACCTCTTTCTTTGGCAGAACCAAATGATCTCATTTTTAAAAACTGAAGAATTTTGATTCTGGATCATATTTTATGCAGATGCATTTTTCCTAAAAATCAAGCTTTTTGAAAATAATTCATTTTTTACTACATGTTTTAAAAGAAAACTTCCCCAAACCTATCGTATCACACATATTATATTTAGAGCCATACATTTACCTAGAAAAAAAGTCAACGAGGTGCATCATTTTTGCTGTCCTGAAGCTGAACTTAGGATTAATTATTATAGCAGCCATCTGACAAGCATCTGTTCTAGCCCACATGCTAGAATGAGCCACTAATGGATGTTTGTAGTTACGGAAGAACATATTTTAAGAATGTTTCACCGCATGTATATTAAACACGTATACTGAGTATGTATTTATTAGAATTTGTATATGGATGCGGTTGTCAAAGAGTAAATTTAGTTAAGATAATACAGGCCAAGCAGCCTCATTTAAATATGCAATCTAGATCAATTATCTCTAAACCCAATGCCCTAATGCAAGTTCCCATGAATTTTATTCTATAGGAAAAATCTGTGTTGTAATTTAAGTAAACTAGTTCAAGGACATGATATTATACCAATGGTAAAATTTTAACAATTTTACGAATCTCCATAGAGTATGATGATATAAAATATAACTTTAATCTATAGAGAACTAACTATAAAAGTGCTTAAGGAGATTAGCTTTAACTTGTCCAGCTCATAGAACATTTTATTATTTGATATAAATGGTAATTATGCTAAATGTTCCAACCATAATCTAAAAATAACTGTTTACATATATTTATTTACATGTGAATGCAAGCACAAGCAAAAGCACAAGCAAAAACACAAGCAAAAACACACGCACATGCACACACTAGCAGAGGTCAGAGTACTACTTGCCAGAATTAGTTCTTTCCTTCCTTTATGTAAGGTTTAGTATTCACACCCAGGTTCTTCATCTGCCAAGTCATCTTGCAGCCCTACTACTTCTTTTTGTCTTCAGGGTGACCATTCTCTGATCATTACCATAAAGCCTGGAAATAATTTCACATCATCAGCATCTCTATCATCAAGATCTTATTTTAGTCCAACACATATTGCTGATAAATACATCAGGGCTTTCCTTAGGGACTTAAGAAATAAGAGAGGGTTTTCTCTCACAGGTTTACAAGGAGAAAACGTGTAACTTTGAACTCCTAATCATCCTTAATGTCTGGTTACAGTGTGTGCCTCCACACACAATTTACTGTTGTTTCTAGTTTTATTTTCACAATAACTGTATAAATTATTTAGTTTGTGCTTGTGTCAGATATATGAAAATATTAGCACAAAGGAAGAGATTAAATATGTAACTTCACATAACTTTCAAATAAACCAGTTGAGTTCCAAGACCTACTTTTTTTTATCTATGTGTGTGTAAATATCTGAGGAGCACATATCTTGAAAAACAGCTATTTTTTCCACCACACGCACACATATATTAAAGGAAATATTTGGAAAGCCTATTTCTAGATAATTACTTTATTCCTGCCTGCCTTGCTGATCCGGTGGAAAGGAATCCCAAAAACTCACATCTCTAAGTACTGGGAAGGTGTCCCAGCTCTGAGATGGGACAGTTTCCCAATGGTATCCTGAGGCACCAGAGCCCAAGAACTACACAACTCTGAGAGAAGGCCTCCTCTGCAGAGACGATGCATCTTCCAGGGGAAGGGTTGTTCCAACCCCTAATGAGCTGAGGGGCTTTGGACCCAGATCCCTCTCATTCTCATTGCAGGTCCCAAGGGAGGGTTGTCCCAACTCTTGGTGAGGAAGGAGCTGAGCCTGAGCACCTCTCCCTCGCCAGCTGACGCAGCTTTCAAGGGAGGGTTTCCCCAACCTCTGACGAACTGAAGAGCTTTGAAGCCTGCGCTCCACTCCGTTGTTTCTTCTGAGTCACAGACTGCTGTAAATCTCTTAGAAGAGATTGATTGGAGCAACCAATTCAGGAGAGGAGGGACTAATCCAGGAGTGGCTGCCCCCGCACCCATGAGAAGGCTACAGGGAACTGGGCAGACATAGCTTTTATGTAGGATTTCTTAGGGGCATAGTTGTACAGTACAGGGCTTTCCAGAGGTGGATTGGTGAGATTTCAAGTCCTGAGCTGGGGGAGCTCAGGGATTGGTGAGCTTTCCTGTCAGGGATTGGTCTTGGTTAAGGATTGGTAGGTTTTAGTGGGAAGCTCAGGGATTGGTCTTTCCTGCTTAGGAATTGGTGTCGTGTTGTTTTGTTTTCCAGACTTTTTAACCTCAAATTAGCATAATCTGGGATGGGTCTTACTGAGGGGCTGGAGATGAGAGTTACAGAGGTCTGGGAGCAGGGAGCTGGCCTGCTGGAGCTTGCTCAGGAAGGGGCCAGGCCACTTTTCTGCCTTGAGGGGTTATAAAGTATGCTAAGAGTCCAAAATTACGAACAGTTCACTCTGAAGGCAATAGGCTGAAGCAGGAAAAGTTGTCTTCTTCATGGACAGCTCCCATGGCTGCAGCAACAGGCATTCTGGGGCAGGAAAAGTGTCATGTCTCACAGTAGTAGGCCGAGACAGGAAATCACCATGGACAGCTCCAGCTGAGCCGCTGTCAGGATGGCCATCCAGTGTCCTGTATCCACAGCCCCAGGGCAGAATGGAGACGCTGACTGTCCTGACGCCAGAAAAGGTGGGCTGGCAGGGGGCCACTTGAAATTTTAGTGGCCTGCTGCTCAAGGATAGACATAGCTTTAGGGGACAGACGGGCCAGTGGGCAGCAGGCTAGGGTGGCAGTGGACTGCTGGATCTTCGGGAAAGCAGCAGGCCACCACAGCTTGGGGAACAGGCCACCACAGCTTGGGGGCAGATCACTATCATTGCCACCAGGCCATGGCTTGAGGTGCTATCTCTCCACTAGGGTGGGCCACCGGCTATGGAGGCTGCTTTGATCTGGCAAGGACTGCAGGGGTCAGCAGGGCACCGCAGCTTTTCTTTTGGTAGGACTGTAGGGCTCATCACTGCTGCCAAGGGCCCTCTCCTAAGGGCTGAGGCAATGTGCTGCTGCAGCTCTAGACTTTCTCTGCTGCCGTGGGTGGCTTTGATCTCTGCCACAGGCCACTCCCTGTCCCCTGTCTCAGTGATGAAAGCCCTACAGTTTAGGAGGACAATGGGAGTACCCAGAATTCTGGGATCAATCCAGGAAGATATCATGGGAGAGGATTGGCATTAGTCTGGCATTTGCACCTTCTCATACTGTTCTACACTTTAGGAAAACACATTGAAGGATTTATTGGGGGAAGAGAACCCAGAACAGTATGCCTAACTGACTCCTTGTAAGAAGATGAGATATAGAGAAAGGATAGAAATAATCAAGTCAGTGATTCAGAAAAGAGACTCAGAGTAGAACAAAGCTTCAGTAAAGAGGTTCTGTCACTTGAAGTGGTGACCTTTTGTTCTTTGTTCTGTTACTGGTCAGAGGACATGAGGAAATCTCAGCTTGAGACAACAAGCCTGCTAAGCACCCTTGAGAGGGTCCACTGGAGTCAGAGTGAAGCCTGGCAATAGACAAAAAGATGAAATGAAGAGAGGATTGGACAAGAGAAATGAGAAAGGTAGAAAACAGTGGTTTTCTTTTTAAGCCACAGAGAATCAGAGAACAGCACAGGTGCCTATGGAATAAAGCCTGGCAGGTAGTTAGGTAAAGACTCCTAATCTCTTTGAAGCTCTGAGAAGTTAGAAGGCCTGGAAGACAGTCCCTGCTTTCATGGGCAGTTAGAGACCCTTCCTGCCTATTGTTCTTCAGAGCTCTACACTGCTGACCTCTTTATGACTTTAAAGGGAAAAATATTCTAGGTTCTGAGAGTTTCCACAAGCACTTTCCACTCTTAATGCTACAGAAAACTGCTAACTTTGTCTTTATGGGTTTTATTAACAATGATCCAAAACCTCCTTCCCAGACTTTCTTTCTCCAATTATCAAGTAAGGGGTGGTCAGCAACAAGAGGCAAATGGAGAAGGAGAACTCCTGACATGCTGAGAAGATCTTTAAGCCATCAAACTAACTATGGCAACACAAAGTAATCTGCTCGATGCCAATGGTGTCCATGAAACCATGAGAAAATCTTGCACTGTGTCTGCATATTACATGAAGTATATGACTGTCAGAAATCCAAGGAGATGATGGTGCTAATTACAGGTAATGGGCTAGAAGACAATCCTTTTGAAAGGTACCAGATCACACAGAGCAGAAATCAAACTCAACTCTTTTTAGATCTAAAACCCTTGAGCTTATCCTCACACAGTATTGTTTGCCTACATCATTGAGGTGTGTGTCCTTTGCCTCTGAAGAACCTTCCATGTCCAGCTTATGGAAGGTTGTCTATGGGCCAGTCTTGGATCAGTCAACCTCTTCATTCAAGACTTTTCTGTAGGTCCCTTTGCTAGAAGCTTAAGGATAAAGGTGACACAAACTCTGGCTGCCACTGCAGCTGTCTGCAGAACAGGGGGCAGAAGTGCTCACAGGTCCGCTCTGTCTTCACAGCAGATGGGGGTTTGATGTTCTCTGTGCTTAATAATCTCTAGCTGCTTCACTGTGAATGCTCCAGGCTCAATAGTCCTCACAATTTCTAATTCCTCACCTGGGGTGAGGTGACCTTGCAGACGATCAAAAGAAGCACTTTAAAAGCCCACAGTGAGAAAGGCATGAGCTCCCAACCTTCTGCAGAACTGTTTTCAAGGCTTCCTGCAAGCTGTTATTGCTATCTTTATTTAGGCCGTGTTTCTTCATTTCTATGTCTGTGTTTAGTAGACATCTAAAGAAGCAAAATGGTTTTAATGGCGCAAAGTAGCAAAGCAATGATGTGTGAGCCTCCTATGAGCAACAAAAGATCAAAACACTATGGCAAAGACTTCCTATTTCCTGATGACAAGGAGTCAAATTGCTTTTATCCACCTGTGAGTCAAGGGGAAATTCATGCTCACCCATATGCCTTGAGATATTTATCTGAAAGTCTCTTCTTGTAGGTAAAATGTGAGAGGTCCATCATGTAGGGGGTTGGAGAAGGTTCTCTGAAGGATCACACAGATGCTCCTAGCGTCTTCTGATGGAAATGACCTCACTGTAGGTAGTTCAGACAGGTGATTTCTTCCTGGAGGATTGAAGGTTTAGAAGAACTAAACATATACACACTGATTCTGGAAACTTATATAATCTATGCGTTGTGGACTTTTTAAGCTCTTGAATGTAGCATCTTGAGGTAGCTGAAACAGGCAATGTAATACATACTGTGGTTCCATGTTTTTCCTTACTGACTATAGAGCTAAGTATCTCTTCATCAGGATCCTTTCTTCAAACTCTTGACAACTGAACATTTAAACCCATTAACCACTTTCTTTTTCAGTACGTCAAATTTTTTTTTGTTTTTGTATTTGATTTTTCAAAGGATTTCCGCATGTGTATCATCTCCCACCTCATGAAAAAACTGCAGGTCAAGGAAGAGATGGAACATGAATACATCCTGATATTGAGTTCAGCCTGATTGTACTTCCTTATGCCTCTTCTCTGATACTGACTTTGTAACATTATCTGGATTTTCAAAAAGGTGTTTCAGGTTGGAGTACCATTTTTTAAAGGCAATATGACAATGAAACAGAATAAAGGAAAAAGTAACTAAAACACACACAAAAAAAAATGGCCCTTGATTTTAGCTGACAGAGCCTCTAAAAATATCTAAGGGAACTTATTACCATAAATCTGTGTTAACATCACAAAACAACTCTTCGTGTAAAACTTATTTCTTTTCTGTTTTGTTCTCATATGTATTTTAATTAGAAGTTTCAACATAAAAATTAAACTTTCATGTCCTCCTCATCTGCCTGGCCCTCTGGAATACTGCCGAGTAATGTGGCATTCACCGAATGCCACTGTGTCCACTTATGTGGTTTAAAATGTATTCTGAATAGCCAAAGTGTCCTCCTAACTCTTTGAAATTCAGACATCCTGAGTTTCAGAGGGCCCTTTCACTGTTGCTTTCAAACCTCTTTACAGACATCTCTTTATTCTCCTTTATTGTATAAATTGGGAGACAGATCAAATAGAAGTTAAGTGGCATATAGAGGTCAATGCAAATTACCAGAAATTCATCACCCTGGGTTCCCTGACACCTCCCTGGTCACCTGACTTTTCGGCAGCAGACTGAAGAAGCCTCTAAATGCATGTGACAGACAACAAAGACTTCCTTCTCCTCCTCCTCTTCCTCCTTCTTCTCTCCTTTTCCTCTTCTTTTTAAAATCGGTGTGTTTATGAGTGTGCTGTATAAATGCCTATGTGCACATGTACTCTCATATGTGGGAGCCTACTTAAGTGTGAGTCATATAAGTATGGATGTACTCATGCATGCATGTTTTGTGGAGGCCAGGGTGACTGTAAGGATCCCTACCATATCTATTAAGAGAAGGTCTGTCACTTGAACTCAGAGCTCACATTTTGGCTACTCCAACTGGCCAGCTTCCTCTGGTGATCCATTGTCATCTCTGTCTCCTGGAGTGCTGGGATTACAGGCAGACGGCCACACATGCTCAGCAATGTGAGTGGTAGTTTTCTGAACTTGATCCTCTCACGGACACAGCAAGTGCTTTCCCCACTGAGCCGTATCCACAGCCCCCATTCTCTCCACAAAGATTTTCTCAAGTAGATTCACCATCAACTCTCATTCCAAGGGTATCTCCTTAACACATGACCTGCAACTTACAGAAATATGTAGAAATCAGTCTGTCTGCTCACTTCTTGTTTTGTTTGGTCTATCTACTATAACCTAATCAAATTAAAGGAAGTTAGAGTTTCACATTCATTATAAATTCCTATGTAAAGTTTCCCTTTGCACAGTGGCTTTGAAAGAAAGCAAACAACATTCTCTTTCAGTTTTTAATAAAGAACTCATTTTATAAGTGTCTATTTCTCTGCTTTTAGTTAACATATCCCTTTGAATAAAGTAAATATACTTTATTCTTAACATATCAATAAAGAAATGCCACTTTTAATAAACATTCACAACCACCTGGATACTGCAGTTCCAGCATTCAGACTTACATTTTCTAGATCAAGTGTTTGCATATAGTCGTTGCTTGTAGATCTATAGACTATGGCCAGGTCCAACTGTCTGTTTTTATAAACCAACCTTTATTAGCATAATGCCTGCTTACTTATTTGTACATCATATAAGAGTACCTTTTGACAGTTGCATAGTTAGAGAAAACGTCATATTATGTACAAAATTGAAAATATTTCCAACCCTATTATTTGTAGAAAGTGTTGAGGACTATTGCAGATAAATCCTAGTTGTTAACTGTGGCAGAGGAGACCAGTGACCCAAGGTGTCTCATACCTCATCCCACATACAAAGTAAATAGTTTCCAAATAACAAACAAAACTTCCAAATATCCTTGCTGGTGATCATATACTTTAGGATCAGACTCAACACTTCACAAATGTCAAACCCTTAATGCAGAGGATAGCAATTTTGCTGAGAGACCATTCCACTTCTGTCAGGTGACACCAACTAGTAAGAACTATTTGAGGACTTTGACATATATGTATATACATACACATACATACATACTGTATGTATGTGTATGTGTGTACATATATTCCTATGGTTGCATCACTGTGATTTACAGTCTGCTGAGCCTAAAGTTCTGTATTTCTTGGCATGATTTTTGGTGCTACAGTATTACTTTAACTATGTCTTCTTTTCTCTGGCATAAATAAATTCCCTTTGTGCATATTCCTTTTACATGCTGTACAAAAAAGCATGACTCTTCTTTTTTCCTCTCCCTCTTGCTCTCCTTTTTCTTTAGAAGAAGCTGTGAAGTCATAATTATGTTCCCTTCCCACTGGCAACTAGCAAGCCCTTTATTTTCGTTCAGTTGGAACTCAACAAGAATAAATAAAGTCCATTTTCCTCCTTGAGGGGCTATTCTGCCATTCCATCTAGGGTTTCACAGTTTGCCAATTCCTAAAGTATCTATCTGTATAAATAGTTTCATGCCCTTAAAAATGTGGGCCATTGAAAATGAGGTGAGAAGGGAAAATATCTCAGAAGAATATGAAAAAAAGTCAACATCATCTGTAACATGCAGCAACAAACTCACTAGCTTTTAAAACTTATAATTATCATCGTTGGTTAATTGGTACCATAGATTACACAGTGCTGACGTGTAATTTTCTAAAACAAAGAGGTTTTATTGTGCTACACAGTGCTGTGGATTTAGGGACTTTTATTTTATTTTTAAACATTAAAGAACAAAGGGCAAAATTCTTGAAGCATGAAAGGATTTAGATAATGAATTGCATCCTAAATTTAGAAAATACATCAGACAACACACAGTGATTCATGGTAGGCATTTGTAATCCCAGAAAAGTAAGTTATTTAGACTTTTGCTTATTAATAAGTCAACTTTTCTTGGCTCAAAGTTGAAGAAGACTGGAAACATTAATGAACATTTACATAACCTTCAAAGAGGTCATAACCAGGGTGTATTATTCATGCTTTATGGGAAAATATAGTTAATGTTTGCAGATTCATTTAGATTGTAATATTAATTTTAGCAAGTTTATAGATGCACTTGCCTTTTAATGTTCCATTATAATAACAATCATTCATAGCCTATGGAACCTTCAACATTTACTTTCTGATTACTTTGTTTTTCATTTATAGATGCAAATAGTTCTTGACCAGGCTAGTTTTTAGAAGGTACTAACCTTTATTCAGGGGTAGGTATGCATTTGGGAATGGAAACCAGCATCAATTCAAGGTTCTCTCTTCAAACCTCTTTACAGGAACCAGCTCTGACTTAGAGTGCATGTGGCTTCATGCCTATCTGGCCCGTGTGCAAACACTGCAGAAAGAAGACAGTGTTTGTCTGTGCCTCTCTTGTTTAAAACTCTAGGATCTTTTCAGAACAGTGGGTGGGGGTGAAGGTCAGAACGGGAGACTGGTGGTCCTAGTAAAGGTATTAGTGCTTTGTAAACAGAGATCTCACTCATCAGTCCGGATGAATTAATGATAATGCAAGGAAGAACAATGCAGAAAAGGAAACTGTGGATGAACCCGAATGATACAATGTCTTAGAAGACCAAGAAGAAAATACAGCAAGGCCTTCTCAGCCTACTGCTTCTCAGATGAATTTCTCCTTTGAATACTATTCTGCGTAGAATACCACATACAGAGATGAACTCATGGAATTTGCATTCAATAATGGATAACTTTTTGACATTTATTTGAAGTTTCCCTTCAGGGAAAATGGCCCAACTAGTTCTTTGGAGTTACTTCATAATTAAGCAGGCCCTGGTGTGTATCAAATGACTAAGGTCATCTATTGGATATGCTCTCAAACCTTTTAAAATCTCAAGCTTTGGGGCAATTTAATATTTTCTTTAAAAAAAAAAGTCACTGAAAGACAGCTAGTACCCACATGAACAAAATAGTCTCTTCCCTGACAGCAGGTACACTGTGTCTAGGAAACAGGCTTAGTGACAACTCAGTGTTAGTGGGTTGGCTGTGACCTAGTAGGAATTTCATCCAGCAGAGTTAAAAACACAAAACAAAACAAAACAAAAACCAAAAAAAAGTGCATGAGTAAAGACAACAGAAATATATGAGAAAATTCAATTAATAAAATGATTTAATAGAAATATAGGCAAGGGCTGGTGAGATGGCTCATGGGTAAACCTGCTTTTCACAAAGCGCTGTGACCTGGTTCCATTTCTGGGACACACATGTAGAAGGGACAGCTCTGATGCCTGCAAGCTGACTTCTGACCTCCACATACACAGAGGTATGTATGTGTCTAAAGCACAAGAAGCCCTCATTGTACTGCTAACCACGAAATGCACTTGGGTGGTAGTGCTCCCTTCATTCTCAGACTGTAGTCTAAAAGCAAAAAAAGAAAAAAAAAGTTGGAATTAGCATACTAGCAACATTTGATTCCTTTTAACTTCTCCAAACCTCAGTCTAATCACCTAAGAAATATAGATAACACCATCACCTAGTTACCTCATGCAAATAATTAATGTCACTGCCACTGGTTAAGTCCTGTGAATAAGAACATCACCTGGTAACCCACAGGATCACGTTGCTTTCCTATCCTGCATTATTCTTATTCATTCAAGGGTCTATCCAGTCTCATTTATCGTATCCTGTTACAGTTTGCAAGTTTTCCCCTCAGGATGTCAAACTATACATGACAGAGAACAAACATATAAGAATAACTCACTATAACTGCTTTTACTTTTTAAAGAACTGTCTTCAATATTAAAAAAGGCAACTGGTCCATGGACATCCCAACCCAATAGGTGCTAGATCTCACCAAAGAAAGATAACTGTAGTTTTCAGACAGAATCTACCTTGTAGTTTGTAAATAGTGTTTATTTGGTTTGGGTTTGGGTTGGTTTGTTTTGTAAAACAGGATCTCACTATAGGGCTTTAGCTGGCCTAGAACCTGCCTTGTACATCAGGCTGACCTTGAACTCACAGAGGTCACCCTGCACATTGGCACATTTTGGAATGCTTCATGGGAAGATAGAACTTATCCTTCTCTAAACCTCAAAGTGTTAGGTATATGCCTCAACCTCATATTTCCATTACAAACTGTTAGGAATCCATAAAATTTGTATAAACTTTCAAGTACTCAGATTTGGTTAGCAGTTCCTAATCCATTCTGTTCCTAACTCTGATTGTATACCAAACATCAGCAGCTTCATCTTCACACTCCACTAATGAAGGGGGCCTACTATATAGCCCACAACAATATTAACAAGGATCAGTAAACAATCTCACTCAGAACTGATGAAGTGCCAAACTATCGTTGCTATTCTTCACCAAGGATATCAGTCATACTGCATTGTGTCTATTGTTCTATTGTGCTGCTATTGAATGTTGGCATTGGAAAATGTGTAAATACTTCCTTAAATATGTGTTTTGAACTTGTTCAGATTATCACAGGGTACTCATCTGAGGCAAGAGAAAGTAGATGAGACTGATTAGTTAATAGCACCCCTCCCCCTTTTTGAGAGAGGAGTTTATGTACCCCAGGCTGGACCTAAACTTGCCCTGCAGAAACAGTGTCCATGAACTTCTGCATCAACTTCTGGTTTCTCCATGTTCCAGGACTGCAGGTGTGCACCACCATGCCCAGTTTATGTAGTTTGGGGGATGGAACCCTGGGATCCAGGCATGATAAACAAGCACACGGCCGACTATGCTGCCTCTTCAATGCATATGTGTGCTTGTTAGTTACAAAAGTTAGTGTCCTCCAAGTACTAAGTCTCTGTGAGCAGATTAGACATGATGAGAAAAAAGCTAAAAATATTGCTGTAGTTAACCATGTCGTAAGAATATACCAATGACTATTACAGCTAAAACTTATGTGCTAGTATTTTCTATTGCAGCATTCTCAGAACATTAGAGAACTAGAATTTAGAGGTGCATTGCCTCTCCCAAAGCCAGTCGCACTTCATCATTTAATCTCTTTGGTATCCCACTTGCCTCACAGAATGAAACTAAGATGCTTTACCCTACGGTCTGCCCTTTAGAAAAAGAAGTAAAGTAATCAGAGCCAGGCATACTTGTTGCCAGCTTCATCTGTGTTCATTTCTCTGCTGATTCCCCAGTGGAAGGTGTAGCTCAGCCACAATAAAGGACCATTTTATACCTTCTACTCAACATTGTGAAATAAATTCAAATATGTATTCCTGCTCCTTATTGAGTGTCTACAGTGGGTATGAGAGATAAAGGGTAGAGATTCAAAGCTGACAAGCATAGTTTATGATCCCAAGCAAATCTAGGCTGGGGAATGAGAAACACAGGATCAAGTGAGTCCAAACGTAAGAGGCTGTAATATAGGCTCAAATAACATTCTCCTAGCTCCTGTAAGAAGAAATAAGTCCAAGGGCTGGAAGGAAAGGGGCTGGGAGGGACAACTTGATGCCCAAAGCATCTGAACTGATGTGTTTATTAAGGATTTCAATCATCAAAGGAAATAAAGGTGGAGGACCCTTCATGACCCAAGGCAGAGGCATGCTTATTTTCTACTTATAGCCACAGCTTCCTATACTCTCAGAGGACATCATCTCTCCAATGTAAAAATGATCGCCCAAGGTAACAAAGTATGTGTGATCAAGAGAAACACTCGGATACTAATCATTTATGCTGAGACCTGGACTGACAGCATGGATGTTGTTCTGTCACACCTCTGACAACTTGCGGAACATACCTCACCTTGTAGACTAAGATACAGTGAGCAATCTACCACCAGCACTTGATAGGCAAAGATTCTGGTAGTTTTCATTTAACAGGCCCCCTAATGCTTATTTATCATAGTAGACACAACTGTCTCCTAGCTGTTGTCTTGGAAACCCCTCCCCTACCACATCATTTTAGAGCATTGTCTTGTCATATCCTGGAAACAACATCATGGCGTCTAGTTAGCAGTTATTGTCTGAGGTAAGGTGACTTGAATTCGATAGTTTTATTATCCAGTGTTTGCCACATTTTAAAGTAAGTCTCTTTGAGAAGCTGTGGAAAATAATCTAGCTCAAGTCCTAGGTATTCTTAATAACTCAAAAAAGTCTTTAAATAAAATTCATGATGGAAGCTAACTTTAACATGTCACTGCTGATGTCTCACAGCCAGAAAATAATCTTCAAATGATTAGACTTTAACAAAGCCACCTCATTTACATTTTTCCACTAATAAAAAACAAACAAGGACTCTGAGTACAAAGAGAGAAGGCATGGGCTTTTGTAAAAGTTTAATTCAAAAACAGACACTCTTTAAAATCTATTATAGTTGAATAACTTGTGTGTGCATGCATTGTGTGTCTGTATGTGCATTGTGTGCTTATCATTCCTTTTCTTTAATTAGTTCTGTGTTACATACGTGCATGCATGCAAATAGACAGATTTATATGTACATTTTTAACCTATGGATGCATGTAGGCTGTACGATTGAAATCTCTAACATTTAACAACATGTTCCTGAATCATCAGGTTATTCATAATTAGCTCTCCAAGGCAGTAAAAGTCAAGTGAGGATACAAACATCCAGATGGATTTCAATCTGAGATTGTCTGAAGGATTTACCCATTAATTACACATGAGAGAAGCAGCCAGTGATGGTGGGCAAGTTTCTGGTGCTTCTCAGAAACAGAGGTACACCACAGGGGCCACCTCAGAAAGGTTTTACTGGACCAAGAATAATAAACTCACAGACAAAGACCAGATTTTCAACAATGAAGAGAAAATGAAAGCCTTGAACAGCAGTGGCTATCACCAAGGAAACTGTCATTGAGGAACAAGTTTTAAAGAAGATGCCAGTGCAGAGTGCACTGCGGCTCAACCCAGAGATGTGTTTTGTGTCAAATGGAATCATCTGAGGTCTAAGCAGATTACTTGTTGGGAGGCCCTGCAGGAGACCCACTTGGCAGCTCTTCTGCCCAGGTATGAAAGTGCAAGTTTTGCTACCCTGCATTTGTTTCCTTAAAAAAAAGCAGGCCTGCCGTGGGAACATAGCTACCGCTAAACATCCCTTAGAGTTTTGAGGCCCTGTCTCTGTACTCTACAACAGCTTTACACATTCAGGACACACAGGAGCTTCTCCTAAGCTGAGAATGTCAATCATGATAATTCCATAAACCCCAATTCAGTATCTTCTTCTCAACAGCTCTTTTCCTCTCAATTAAAGACGCAATAATTAGGAAAGGCTCTGAACATTCTCTGACTTTGATACCTAAAACTTTGTTGATGCCATCTGAGGCAAACTGTCAAACTGCCAAATATGCCCTTCTTTTCCATCATCCTAAGGTACCTAACTAAAATTTCTTTTGCATTTCTCCTGTTTTCGTCCTTTTAAAATTTTTCATTGTTTATCTACATATCCCATAAACGTACCTAATTTGAACAAGAAATACAAATATAAATAAAATAAAATGAAATAATAGTGGTTTTTCAAATACAATTATATATACTTATGAAATTCATTTATGCTCCAATATTCCTAGAAATTCTATGAATGACATTTCAGGAGTTCTATAAAGCATCCCAACAACCTCCTCTTTAAGTATCAAGATTCTTGTTAGGGCATATAACTTCCAAATGAATAAAACTGTGTGATTCACTTATCATTTCCATTGCCATTCTGTTACCTCTTGGCCCAACTAAGTGCTTTAACAGAATACTTCAGGTGACTCATAAACAACAAGAAATGAGTTCCCTGTCCTCAAGAAGTGCGGAAGACTAAGGTCAAGGCATGCTCAGGTTGCTACTCAGAGGGAGCAGCTTGCAGGTCTTAAGGCAGAGGCTTCTCACTGTGTATTCACTTGGTGAGAGGGAGGCTTTCTTGATCCTTTTAACAGGGCACCATACCTGTGCATGGACACTTCTCTCGCAATAACATGGATGGAAGTTTCCATCTTCATGCTTCATCACCTAGGTGGTTAGGATTTCAATGGGTAAGTTGACAGCAGACACGTGGCAGAAACAGAGAGATCATAGTAGTTGGGATTTGTTTTTCATTATGTTTAAACTCTAAACTCTATTGTTAATTAGACTTAGCAGGTTGGCTTAGATATTTAATTACAATGTTCAAACAATTATTTTCTAGAAACTTTGCAGAAAATAACTGATTTCTAGGTGAGTAATCTTATAAATACCCTCCCCCAAAGCTTCTGTCTTCACAAAGTCATAAATTTCAATTTGAATCACAAATTTTAAAACCAGTTTTTTAATTTGACTTCAGTAGTCAGTACTTCCTATTTTTGCTAGTTTATGTCCCTTGCTAAAGCTCTCAGTAAAGACTACACCAAAGCAGTCACGTTAAGAAATAAAGCAAAGACTGAGTCACAAGTGTAAGAAAAATAGCAAGAAAAAAACATGTCAGAGAAACATCTTGTAATTTATAAATATGCATGGAAATACATTTTCAAAAAATACTGCTTAAGAGAGCAACTCAGTTGTTCAAAAGAAGAGACTAATTTGAAAGAATCATTAATAATATCAGTGAAAAATTTTCACTTTTGCCTTATCTCAAGGTACCACATCTACCCAAATAAATTAGGTCAGATCTCAATGCTGTTGTTTAATTTAATTCTGGCCTAGAGAAAAGACATGAAATACAGAAATTATATGACCTAAGTGAAAGCCAGAAGAATGAAGCATCATTCCATCTATCGCAACTCATAGTTAATATAAATTGAATATTCTTTGTGCAGTATAAATTTTCACAGTAAGCAATAGGTCCCAACTACCACTTTAAGACTCAGTCCTACTAATGAGTCAGTAGACTTTTGGTCCTTCATTTCAGACAGCTACAGAAGGCTTGACAAACAGGTTTCAGCTGGGATGTAAAGTTGTATTCATTGGTCTCACTGAGCTGTGTTAAGGAATCTGAGGTCACATGAGAGGTGAATGCCAAAGAAGGCTGGCAACAGACATGGTATGCGGCGACTGCAACGCTTTCAGGGTCGGCATGCACACCAGAAAGTAAAGGACACTCATGCTCTATACCTCTTCCAGCCATGGCAGGGACCTGGTGGAATCATTGTAAAGGACAGCAAAAGTGAAGGCCCTGATATGAGTGCAGCCGTTTACGATCATCAACCATGCCAGGTGAGAAAGGTGCCTTCGATACTAAGAAATGCCCAGGCATTTTCCTTATGTTTATTCTCTCTCTACTCCTCTAACCACTGTTGCTAAGTTCCCGAAGGAGGTGTTACTCCACCAATACAGCAAAGAGTATTTACTGGCTATGGAAATAAGATGATGTATGTAATTGTTTACAAATAAAGATGCATATCCATATTCTCCAAAACGTATTACTTCCAAATTAGATACCCACATATTTAATTTTAATAATAGGTTTTACGATGATTTTGTGCTTAATATTTAAACTTTAAAGTGTCATTTATTGCTATGTCTATATGTATGTGTCCACATTGGTGCATGCACATGTATGTGTGGTACATGTACCTGTGCACATAAAAAAGCCAAAGAAAAAGATATTGGATTCATGAGATCTCATGTTACATGTGTTTTCAGGACACTCTGCTTATTATGTGGGTGCTGGAATACGAATTTTAGTCTTTGGAGATTGGGCACCAAAACTTTTAATCACTGAACCTCTTCTCCAGGCACAGTGTTTAAGCTCCAGATGAAATTATCCCACATAAACGTGCAAAAATAACGACACATTTTGATAGGAAATGAGTCCTGGATCTATCATTTCTAAACCTGATGTTATTATAGAATTTTTTTCTTATGTTTTCAACACACCAAGTATATTCAACTTCAGAGCATTATAGAGGTTTAATCAGATAACATAGAAATATATTTCATGTACCATGGCAATTTAACAGACAGCATACCACTATCAAAATCAGCATACCACTATCCCTTTCTTACTTGTAGCCACTGCTTTTTTCCCCTTAAACATGGTCAATGTTGTTCAAGTAGATGTCCCATATGCTTCGTTTTCTTCCTGGAAACTTGTGCTGAAGTTGCACATTCTGACTGACAGAAGGACAGGCTCAGGGCAGGGAAGAGGCGACTTCAGTGAACTGGTGGTCTTAATGACACTGTCCAGAAGTCATGCTGAAATGTAAACAGCCAATAATGGAAGTGATCCCAGCTTGGATGCTGGATTCAGTGGAGGGGATGCTAATGCGGGAACCATTACGTACAAAGATGAGACCTGCTTAGAACACTGGATTTATAATAAAGCTACACTACTTTAAAGAGGGAGACACGCAAGTGGCTTATTCAAAAGAGTACCAGTGGGGGAGATGGTTAACTGATTAAAGTGCTTGCCAAACAAATGTGAGGACAAGAGTTCAGGGCCCTGGGACTCACAGCCCTGGCAGACATAGCAACTGCCTGTAATCTCAGCACTCAAGAGGCAGAGGCAAGGAGTCAGTGGGGTGGATAAAAAGACTATCTGCAATTGGTGAGCTCCAGGTTCAGCAGGAGACCCTGCCTCAATAAATAAAATAAAACTAAAAACGTCTATTGAAAAATGCACTTAACATTAATTCCAGGCCTTCACATACATGGATACACATGAGTGCCCTTGTGCTTCCTCATTCATGGGTGTACCCACACATATACCATGTATGCAAACTGTGCACATATACACTAAAAAAGGAGAAAAAGAGAAAGGTGAGAAGAAAGGAGGAGGAGAAGGAGATGAAGAAGAATAGGAGGGGAGAAGGGGAAAGAGAAGAAAAAAAAAGAATTGAATCAAATAAACTGTCCTGAGAGGTCATTCCAACCATTTAAAGTTTGCAATTTATAATCATTGTCTTTCATTTCAAATACTAGGTGGTAATCACAAATACCAGCAAAAGTTTGCTGCATCAAAGGACAACTCACCTTGAAGTGGGTGCTTCCTTCACAGGTGCAAGCAGCAAGTGCTTCAAGTCACAGCAGCTGAGCTGCAGGAAATTCCTGAGTGTTGAGAACAGGTAGAATTGCTTTGGTATCTATATTAGTGATCATTGAACTAAATGCACAAGCTTGTTTTGATTTCAGAATTAATATTTTATGAGAATACAACATGCTACTGAGTTACCATCACCAGTGACTGACGTGCATTGTGGGACAAGGTCAGGAAGCATCGCAAAAGAGGGTATAGCCCCTCTCAAGCAAAGTGATCCAAAGCAGTCTAACCTGTAACCCATAGAGTGAATAATAACTAGGATCGTGAGTTGAAAGGTTAATTCAGTCCTTCTATTCAGTTTGTTATATATACTGTCATTATCTCATTCAGTTAGCAAACCACTGTGGTGAAAAACTGGTAGGCCCTAAGGAAGGTACAAATGTAGGACAAAGAGTGTGTAAGGAACACAGCTTGGAGCCAAGCACCTGCATTAGGAAGTATGTGTTAAGGAGGTGAGAGACTTCAGGGGACTTAGTCACAATCTCAATAAAATTTTGATTTTCTAGTCTCCAGAATGAGGGCAATCATGAGCAATTTTTGAAAGTCAGATCTATCAAACATCTGTTCTGTTTGTTATTAATCCTCAGTCTAGATAGAGACTGTCATAGCAACCCAGAGAGATGGTTATGTTTAGAGTCTAGAGTTACAATTGCAAAGGGATCTTCTACCTGATTGTTACTGTTTCTGGTGGTGCTCTATGTATTTCAAGCATGCAAAACATAGTAGTGTAAGGGCTGGAGAGATGGCTCAGCAGTTTGGAGAAAGGACTGGTCTTCCACAGGACCCAGGGTTTGATTCCCTGCACCCATGACCCATGTGGCAGCTGAAAACTACCCATAAGTTCAGTCCCAATGGATTTAATGTCTTCATCTGCCTCTGTGGGCAATGCATGCACAGGGTATAGAGACATTCATGCAGACAAAACATGTAAAATAAAACATGTAAAATAAAAAGGAAAAAAATCCAAAAGCATCTTAGTGTTACTACTGCTTTATTTATTTATTTATTTATCCCTTTATTTCATGTTTGGTAATTAGGGAGTGGCATTACCTGATAGAAATCATGTGTGGCAATTTGGAGGAGGTGTCGTCTTCTTGGAGGAAGGGTGTCATTAGGTCTCAAAGTGTGTCACTTTGAGGTCTCAAAGACCCAGTGTCTCTTTCTCCTCCTGCTGCCTGTGGGTCTAGACGTAGAAGAGCTCTCATCTCCTTCTCCAGCACCATGTCTGCCTGCATGCCACCATGCTCCTCACTGTCATGATAATTAACTAAACCTCTAAAATTGTAAGCCAATGCCAATGAAATGTTTTCCTTTAAGAAAATTACCGTGGGCATGGTGTCTCTTCACAGCAGTAGAAACCCTAAGACCCTAACTTAGCAAACAAAACCAATCAATAAAAGTAGATACAAGAAAGGAAGGCCAAAGAAGGTATTTGTTTGGCCAATGAGTATAAACTGAGCAATTTAAGACCAAATGAGACATAACCACCCATCCAGTAAAATGCCAAATTCAAGGGTTACCTGAATAGCATGGAAGATAACTAAGATGGTAAATTGCTTGATGGGCAACTAAGAGATCTTGTATACAGGTTCCAAGCACCTACTTCTAGATGCTCTCTAGACAGCCAGTTTAGTGAATTTGGTGAACTCCAGGTTCAGTGAAAGACCCTGTCTTTAAAATTCAGTAAGAGATTGAAAAGAAACAAGAAAACACTTGATTTGACACATGATTTCTGCACTCACAGGCAAGTGCACAGAGATGTGCATATATACATACACCATGAAAATCTCTTCGCTATTAACTTTAACTTCTTCATTTTGACCTAACTATAAATTAAAATTAAGACATATCACAGAGGTCCCTTAAGCAACTCACCCTACAATAGTAATACTTTTTAGTTATGATAATATATCAAACTAGTAAACTGAAACTTTTATGGCTTGCAGGATTTTATTGACATCTAGCTTCACTTGTGTATGTGATTACTTCTCTGTAATGTTACTATCTCTGTAGATTCATGGGACCAGAGCTGAGTTACTATCAAACTTCAACATAACGATCTCTGCTGCTATTATTCTCTAGCCATAACCATCTCTCTTCCTCCCCACTCCCTAACCTCTAAGACCTACTGATTTCTTCACCATTTATGATGTCATCTGTCATCTCTTTCTCATGCCTTAAAAATAATTCTGTTTATATCTTTCTAGACTCTGTTGCCTGCTTCTGGATCCCTTCACACTAGATGAGCTGCCTTGTCAGGCCCCAGGGGAGAGGGTAAGCTTAGCTCTGCTGTGGCCTGAGGTGCAAGTGTGGGTTGATACTTCTTGTGGGTCTCCCCTTCTCTGAGAAAAGGAGAAGGAGGAAAGGGGAATGGATGCATGAGGGCAGGACTCAGGAGGGAGAAGGAGGGGTCTGGGATCAGGCTGCAAAGAGATTAAAATTTTTTATATTTTAAATTAAGTTTTTATTTTTTATATTAATTACACTTTATTCACTTTGTATGCCAGCTGTAGCCCCTTTCCTCATTCCTTCCCATCCCACCCTCTCTCCCTCATCTCCTCCCATGCCCCTCTCCAAGTCCACTGAAATGGGAGGTCCTCCTTTTCTTCCATCTGTCTCTAGCTTATCAGGTTTCATCAGTACTGGCTGCATTGTCCTTCTCTGTGACCTGGCAAGGCTGCTCTCCCATCAGAGGGAGGTGATCACAGAGCATAGAAGCTTTATTCATCATAGCCAGAACCTGGAAACAACCCAGATGTCCCTCAACAGAGGAATTGATAACGACGTTGTGGTACATTTGCACAATGGAATACTACCCAGCAATTAAAAACAAGGAAATCATGAAATTTGCAGGCAAATAGTGGGATCTGGAAAAATATTATCCTGAGTGAGGTATACCAGAAGCAGAAAGACACACATAGTATATACCCATTTATAAGTGGATATTAGACATATACTATAGTATAAACATACTAAATTCTCTACACTTAAAGAAACTAAGCAAGAAGGAGGACCCTGGGTAAGATGATCAATTCTCACTCAGACAAACAAACAGGATGGACATTGGAAGAAGGAGAAAACAGGAAACAGGACAGGAGCCTACAACAGAGGGCTTCTGAAAGACTCTACCAGCAGTGTATCAAAGCAGATGCTGAGACTCATAAACAAACTTTGGGCAGAGTGCAGGGAATCTTAAGAAAGAAGGGAGAGATAGTAAGATGTGGAGGGGACAGGAGCTCCACAAGGAGAGCAACAGAATCAAAAAATCTGGGCCCAGGGGTCTTTTCTGAGATTGATACTCCAACAAAGGACCATTCATGGATATATAACCTACAACCCCTGCACAGATGTAGCCTATGGCAGCTCAGTATCCAAGTGGGTTCCCTGGTGAAGGGAACAGGGACTGTCTCTGAGATTAAATTTATAAATAAATTTATAAATAAATTAGAAAAATTATAAATAAATTTTAAAAATAATTTCAAAAATATCCAGGCCCAGGTTTGAAGAGATGTCTCAGTAGTTAAAAGTACTTGCTGCTTTTGTAGAGGGCCAGCCTCACTTCCCAGTCCCTACAAAGGGTGGCTAACAAGTACCTGCAACTCTTGTGCCAAGAGACCTGACATCTTCTTTTGAACTGCATTCACCTGCACTCATATGCGCACACTCACACTCTCATGCACGCACACGCACGCGCACACATACAATTAAAATTGATTAAAAATAAATCTTTAACAAAATATCTTCCTGACTCTGTTACACCTTCGGCATCTCAATCAACTAAGAGTGCTTCTTTTAATAATTACATTATTTTCCAGTCATATATATATATATATATATATATATATATTTCTGCCTTGGAAAGTTTCTATATGTATATAAATTCAAAATCAACTTCCATACCGATATTTTCAGAGTTTGTCATTGAGGGATTGCTACAAAGTATGTTGATTCTTTTTCCTGAAGCAGATGAATGAGTCATGAGGTGAACTGAATTAATCATTGACCTCGCCACCATGTTGACCAGCCACAGATAAAACAACCTGACTTTAATAGAATCCCTGCAAACCCACTGTGGCGATCATCAGCTGGGTCAGTTATGCCTGGAGGAAGGATTATACTTTCACATACTGTTTTTGTGTTTCCAAGATTAATCCACGTTTCTCATGCAAGTGTGAGATGAACAAAGAGTCAAATGTCTAAATGCTTATAAGCTGCTTTGGAAAGCACGTTCAAACAGGGAAACAATGTTCTAGGGATGCCAGGCTAGGAAAAAAGAATGGAAGTTCACCAGCAGATGGTAGGACACCTTGTAGGGAAGTGGCAGAATTTACAGAAGGGCAACAGCAGCAGATAATTTGGACTAAGGGATGGAGAGGACAGGAAATGTCACAACCTTGGGAGAAGGAAGAAGTCATTTTCAGGTTAGAATCCCAGCTGAAAGATGCTGTCCTTGTTTCTCAAAGGGCTTTGCCCCTCTTCTCTGAAGCTTCATCCATCACGGAATGTGTTTCAGAACCTCATCATCATGTGATGTGACTCATGTATAAAGATATTGCTACCAGTCTCTGAATTCTTTAGTTTTCCTTGCCAAAAACAGTGATTTTCAACCTTTCCAATGACCCTTTAATCCAGTCCTTCATGTGGTGGCAACTGTTGACCATAAAATTATTGTTGATACTTCATACCTGTAATTTTGCTACTGTTAGGAATTATAATGTAAATATTTGATATGCAGGGCACCTGATATGCAACTCCCAAATGTGTCATGACCCACAGGTTGAAAACCGCTGGTAAAATATGCTACTAAAATTAGAGAGCAATAGCTTAACTTTTATAATGACTGAAAAACTTTACAACTTTACAGACTCAGTAATGTAATTCTGAAACACACAACCATTTGAAAAATCCTCCTTTCTCAGCCTCCCTTCTTAAAATATGTTGTATTATCCCAAGAGAAAGCTGTGGAAGCTTCTGCACAGAGAAAGCCTGTTAGAGAGAGAAAAAAATCATGTGTTTATCAATAAAACCTATAAATTAGGCAAAACACAGACACACAACAGATACCACACACATACCACATGTACATATACACCACACACACAACACACACTCACACACCATACACATGCAGCACACACATACAGAACACACACAGCACACGCACATACACACATGCACACATACTCATGCACACATCATGATGCTGTTCCTCTACTCTTACAAATTCACATCTTAAGATCTGAAGAATCTTGTTGCTGAAGTCTGCTTGACATGATGTCACCCCACAGTCATTTTGGTCATCTTTACTTGCTTTTTCTTCAGAGCTCTGAGTTGCTCCTTGATATCCACTTGTGTTGGCATACTTTTTTAAATGTTTTTTTTATTTACATTTTTTATATCTCTTTTTCCCTACTCCATGCCAATTCCTTCCAATACCCAACACCAGGTAGGAGAGGGAAAAGGTTAGTGGGAGAAGGGGGAACAGTTCTCTTAGCTGCTTCCTTCTGGTTGTCCGGTTCCTTGGAGCCAGTCCAATCCACATTTCAGGAGCTCTCCATCTTCTTGTCTCACAACAGCAACCAGGAGCAGCAGGAGGGAGCAGAAGCAGCCCTTTTCTTTCTGAGCCCCTCCCCCCAACATTCTCTGGGCTCTGGCATTTATTCTTCCTCCAGAGTCCTCCAAGTTAATCTATCTGCAGCTAACAAAGAGCTCCTCTCAGTGTCCGCATGAGGCAAATAGTCTGCTGCTGTGGACCATCTGAATCTGTCCCACATCCCACACCTGGAACCAAAACAAAAGTGTGTTCATATCCACAACACAGTTGTTTACATTCACACGGTTACCAGATGTTCAACAATGCCCATCTGGAGGTAGACACTGTGAAATCAGAGTATCTGGAACTGGTAGACACTGGATAATAGGAGATTAAGAACAAGTGAATAAAACACTCAGTGGAATCACAAAGTCTCCACTGCTTAGTGGTCTTCTGTTCCAGAAAAGATGCACTTTTATCAAAGAATCAAACTTTCTAATTTTAGGACTTGAATGTGCTCTCTCTTGGAATACTGCAACTAGTTTCCTGTTAATGTACATGCCAACTAGTATGAGATGCAATCTGAAACCTCTGAGGCACTAGGCAAACGCCACCTTTATTTTTTCTTTCGTATTGAAGATTTAATGGGCAGCTTCGCAAGTGCTAGGCAAACACACCCCAGCCTCCTGCACAGGACTTCTGATGAGTACGCTCATTTAACAATGAGAATGGCCCTTAGACATGTGTACGTAGAAAGAGAATTTAAAGCAAAGTAGTGGTCACAAAGTCTGTTTGAACTACAATAAAACAGGATGTCCAACTCTAGCCCAGACTTCAAGTTACTGCTTTTAAGTAGGTAGCAGCATTGTTGGGCAAAGCAGTTAGCAAATTTGGGAGAATCTATCTTACTCTCCTGTTACATTTGGGGTAGACAACTTATGTGACACAATAAATAAATCCTCTGTTCTTCTAACAGAACCCCAAATATTTAGATGAGCAACTCTTACTAGCTACAAAGTAAAAAAAAAAAAGAACTCATTTAATGCATGTCAATCCATTCTTTTTTCTTTTATTATTTTTCTGTCTATGTAACTATCTGTCTTATCACCTATATGTCTGTCTGTCTATCATCTCTCTCTTGGATCTCAGTATATAGAGTAGACTGGTTTTGTACTCACAGAGTTTAGCCTGTCTCTGCCTCCCCCGTGCCATGTGCCATCTCCAATAAATGGTTTCATTCTTCACAGACTTCTAAGCTACACACTTATTAGCTCAGCAGTAGCCATATGACGTAAGTCAGAGCAATCTTATGGAAGGTGACTGGTGTGCCATTCCTCTGTTGTAAGTGAGAAGAGTATAACCTTTTTGGGTGCTCTCAGAATCTTGTGGGCATAAAAGTGGCACCATTCAGAACAAAACGATTCCTGGGCAGTAGTGGGGTCATTGTTTATAACTGGGTTCTGAAATGTATGCTGCAAAGGGTCAGAGAGTGAGCACTTTAGCTTTGCATACCTGAAGGACTATGGTTCTCATGGCAACCATTCAATTCAGTCATTACAGTGCAAATGTCAAGAGAGTGGAAAGACTATGGTTCAAATAAAATGCTATTTGCACATACAGCCACTGGTCTGTTTACTTCTCTGAACTTTTATGACCTCATTAAGCCAAAACTGTGTCATTCCATGAGCTTCTCCTGTGTAGAAACTCCTAGTTCTTGCAGAAGACAAATTCCTTCCTAATTTAAGCCAGTTTTATTAAGAGACTTTAAAAACTGTTGTTATTAAAGTCAAGTAATACCAACCTAATTAATTCAGCACTTCATACTCATAATTACTTATAGTATTCACAAAACTCCTGTAATGCTGGTTTTAAGAGATTCATTATTAAGATGATAAAATGGAAACAGTTTCATTTACTAATTGACAAAAAGAATACTTGATGTCAGGCCTTCTGCTCTGCAGTGATGAAGCTCTCTTTATTCCTCTGTACTTAAGAGTTGGAAGTAGTAGGCTGTGCCTTCAATAATATTACCAAACTCTTAACAAACACAGAAAAAAGGTTAGTCCATCACAGAGAGGGTGTTTCCAAAATCTTCAAACAGTTTGAAGGAATGAACATTGATGAACTACTCTTAAACTGATAGTTTCAAGGTTATATCCACGTGGAAGAAACTCAAAGGATGGGCAGCAGCTAACTTTAGTAATTTCTATCACTGTAGCCATAAAAGCTTCCTCATAGCAATGGTACCATTTCTGCTTCCCGGATGTCATGTTGAACCAGTGTGAGCCCTCAAAACTGTAAAATGTATAAATTAGCATATTTAGCTTCGAGAAAATATTCTCTGCCTCACTTCTGATGTCTGGATACATGCAAATGCATTTAAGTAACAGCCTAGCTGCAAAGGAGTCCGGGAAGTATCTATTTTAGACTCTTTAAATGGAGATTGGAAATGTTTCTCTTCTAAAGACTAAGGTTTTCCTTAGAATGGCTTGAATGTGTTTTTTCCACATAGAGACAGGTGGATTTTTAAAAATTTAAACTTAAAAAGACCATTTCCTCATCCCCATACTGATCAGCTGAGCCAGAATAATGACTTCATAGTAATTTTTCACAGTACACTTGAGGGAAAGTAATGCATTCATTATTGGAATAAAAGTGGTTCATGCATATAAATCCTGCCCTTGGCAAAGCAAATGATCAAAGCCTAAGCCAAAGGAAAAGATGGCAAGGCCATGACGCTACATGCAAGCTCCATACAGTGGTATGGAAGGAAATTTTTATTGCAAATGAATTTATGTTTCATGGCTTAGACAAGGTGAGGTATTGTTCTTTGAAACAAGGCATTGTTGATAGTATAAATTAATTAGATATATGTTTAATTGTCCTGTAATGTATTTTCAGCCATTGAAAGAATGATGTACTTGTACAGGAAAACATTTCAGTGGTGCTGAGAGGAAGAACAGAATTACCATCCAGTACAAATGGCAATCTGAGGATTCATTTCCAAGCTCTTTACTTAGCATGGCATGTGTTTTGCTTTAAGAAACTCTACTTCTCTCAATCTCAGTTTCCACAGCTCTGAAATGTGGGCTTGATGGCATGGAAGGATTAATGAGAAAGTATGTGTGGAATAATTTGCACTTCTTGAAAAGCACTACACTATATATTCAGGAATATTGTTATTTGTGATGAGATGGTGTCACATGCATAAATTTGGGTTCTTTGAATTATTGGCACACAGGAAAACAGAGAATCTAGGTCAATGGAGACCGTTTCCCAGACTGTTTCTATAATGAATAAGGCACAAAGGAAAACTTCTCAGGGAAAAATTGTCAACTTCTACACTTATTTCAGTAAATAATCGACTTTCAGAAGGGTGTGATGTAAAGCCGGGTGCAGAGTCCTCTCTAAGAGAGGTGTGTAAGTTTCATCTTCCTATATTTTCAAGTTATTCTCTGGCAATAAGAACCACTTGTGCATATTACTAAACAGACTCCAAGGTTGTGAAAAGAGTTTATTCTCCGCACAGAGTTCATTGTGAATCTTATTTTAATCTGATTTTATCAAATTTTGCATTAACTGTAAAAAATAAAATACCCATAAATTTCAAGTCCAAGGAGATTGCCACCTTTCCTTAAAATCAGATATCTAGACTGAACCATAGATGACATCATCCACCAGCAAAATCACCTTGTTTCAAGATGACATTGAAAGAATGAAGCCTTCTGCAAGACAGCTAATTACTGAAATAATGTATGCAATTTTCTGTAAAAACATGTATGTAGATGCAAAACAGTTACTACTTTATTGTGAATAACTGTTGATCCATTATATAATAGAGCTAAAAATTTAAAATATACCAACCCAAAAGTGTTATTGTGTGTCCCTGGCTCGATCACTTCATTCTCCTTTCTTTCTTTCTCCCGCTCTCTTTCTTTCTTCCTTCTTTCTTTCTTCTTTCCTCACTTCCTCTTCCTTTCCTTCCTTCCTTTCTCCCTTCTTTCTTTTAATTTATTGAATTCAGGAAAATGCTTATGTCTCTCAAGATATAGATTATATCCACTTTACTATGGTTAATAGTAACTTTTGAATTTGACTTGTTTTTAATGTATGGGTTGAGTATGAATTGATAACAAATAAAATTATAAAAAAACTGATCCAAATTCTGGATCAGTGGCTGTTTCTTTCTACTGCAAAAGTCGTTTTCAAGTGCCATCTTCCTTTGCAAGATGGATTGAACAGAATATCATCTCTATTCTACCCTGTGAGAGACAGGGGACTAAAAGGGAGAAAATACTGGGCTGGCACTCAGTAATGTTTTTCTTCACAAATTCTCATATTCATATTAGGAAAGGAAATATTCACATGGTGCTGCCCAGATACCCGTTCTGCCACTTGTTGATATCACTTAACAATCTATGTGACTTCTGGCAAGATAGCTCAGCAGTAAAAAAGTGCTTGTCTTAAAATTCTCATGACCTGAGTTCAATTGCTAGAATCCTTGTTAGAAGGAAAAAACTGATTGCCAGAAGTTGTCTTCTGACCAATGTCTCTCTCACAGACACACAGGCACACATGTGCACACATTGATAGACAGGAAAATCAGAGGAATCAGGAGACACATGCTGTTGGAGCTCTACAGTTGTACAATCTGTGTGACCCTTCTGAAAGCATCAGCCACATGCCACCACCCTGAATAAAAAATGCAAAACTTCTGGTAATTCTGGAGTGGGTCATGTGCATTTTCAAATAAGGGCAAAAAGGTGTGTTGGACATGCTGTGTTGCTTGGAGTCTAAGAGAGAAACAGAATATGGTATAAGATAGTCTGGACATAATGCCACCTGGTTGCCCTGCAACCAGGCTCTACTTGCTCTGGGTAGCACACACACACACACACACACACACACACTATATATATATATATATATAGTGCAATTCCATATATATATATGGAATTGCAAAAAGTATTCTGACATCAATGAGGGAAATTTTAGGTGAAAAAGCAGAGAAATATTACCAGCTAGAGAAATAGAACCTTTTCCCAAATAAACTTGGATTCTGAGATAGCATCCAAAATTTAAGAGTAGAAAGGGCCAATTTGACAGTAAAGGTGACAGTCAGACTGGAGGGAAGATGGGAGTGTGCCAACGGGAATAAGAATCGATGGACTGGGAGTGGTCAAAGACAAGGTGCCTAGACACACTGAGAATTCCAAAGTCAGTGATCTCCCATTGCAGGCATGAAAGGTTCATGACCTTATCATTTCCAAACACTGAGTTGGATTAATTGTTCATGTTTTAGAAGAAGGAAGCATGAAAACTGTGTTCACTAAGCATTTGTGAATGAAAGAGAATTCAGGACAATAAATGTTCCTGAGTACAACTGCAGTTGAACAAATGTCATAATATGTTATCACAGGGGTGCAAAGCCGTCAAGCTGAAGGGTATCCATGCTGTTAGTAAAACATCACATGGTCAAGCCATTTGGTGAGGTCCATAGGAGTTCATTTTTTCCAGACTGTTATCCCTGTTTCCGAGGAGGTGAAGAAATTGTTTGTACAGAAGTGAAAGAAAGAACTACACTTTTAAGAAACTGAGTCATCTAAGAGGTGAGAGAGGAACTTTAAGGGGGTATCATGCGAGGGACTTCGCTAAAGCTCCCTGGTTTTTGTTTGTCTTTTGAAACCAGTGAACCTTAAACTGAGAGTAGGATTCTGGAAAAGCCTGTGATGTTCTTCACAATTCTCAGGAAGACACTTACATGACTTGCACATAAAATTTTGAATTTGAAAAAAAATCTTATTTTGAATTCCCAAGTCATTTGTAGAATATGGTATGGTACATTACTGTGGTAGAAAGGACGTATAGCAAACACACAAACTCAGGATGAAAACCCTCATGGAGATGAATAACAAGTGCACAGAATTTTGGTGTTTATGTGTGTGTGCACATGTGTGTGTAAGAGAGAGAAAGAGAGAGAGTGAGACAGAGTGTGTGTGAGAGAAAGACAGAGAGACAGAGAGAGAGTGAAGGATATCTCAAAATGTTTTTCTTGAGCAAGGACAAGATTATAAGTAGGTAGACTTTAATATCTGGGAAAAAATGCAAAAGTTTACTTCTGTACCCCAAAGTACATGGTACAAATTAGTTCATCAACAGGTTAGCTGACACCAACTTTCTGTAGTTAAATTGTAACGTTTCCAGGTGTTATCTCCTCTGGAGGAGCAAAGAGTCCAAATAGTTAACGAAATAGTAAGTGGGATATTTTACATTAGTTTGAATAAGTTTATGATACAAAAGTAATGTTACCCAGCCGACAGTTGAGGACACCTTATAGCTATGAGAGATTTTGTTTTAAGTGTTTGTTTGTTTGTAATTAAACAAAGATACATCTATGTTTATAGAGGCAAAGAAAGGCTTCATGGAGAAGGGGAGTTCGTATGAATTGTAGAAGAAACTTATTATAAGGTATAAGATAAATAGGAATAGATAATAGCTTTATTTCCAAATTTATTTACTTCATTTTAAGCTGTTCTTTTATTACTTATTTAAATATTAATGATGTATGTAATTACATTCCCACTAATGAATAGTTTACTTCCAATAATTTTCCAGAAGCAAAATATAACATAAAGTATTTGTAATTATAATATTAGTTTTTTAGTGTCTCAACAGTGAAAGCATCGTAGACATGGAATCATGGGGTCAAATCCTTTGCATGTAATAATTGAACAGATATTGGCATAAAAGTTATTGCACTGAAGC
This sequence comes from Pachyuromys duprasi, assembly GCA_028658305.1. Classification (NCBI taxonomy): domain Eukaryota; kingdom Metazoa; phylum Chordata; class Mammalia; order Rodentia; family Muridae; genus Pachyuromys; species Pachyuromys duprasi. The sequence goes on along the minus strand of CM053744.1, from coordinate 10,070,289 downwards.
CTCCCCTGCAGACAGGATGTCCATCTACATTCCTGCATCTTTACTTACCAATGTGGTGTAATAGAAAACTCGCGAAGAGCAAACATAGTACATGCTGGTACTTTCACTGCTCTCTGCATGTGGGCAATAGTTCTTAGTAGAAAAGTTTGGAATGATGTTGTGATGTCTTTAGAGCACAAGTGGCTAGTGCAGTTGACTGCAGCATCTTGTGGAACTAATAAGATTGCCTTGTTTTTCCTACAAGAAAAAATTTCAACATTTCTCCTGACTCAGGAGTCTTTTATTGTGTTTCATCCACTGTAACTTTAATACTGTATATGCTTAGCATAAAACTTTCATTTTTTAATTTAAAAATGTTCTCTTGAATCAGAAATCATCCAGCTACTCTTTTCTAAACTTCTAGGTAGCACTTTTTCTACAGTTTTTTCATTTATACTCATGTATTGTTCCTTTATGGTTTTTATGAAAGCAATTAATTTCCATTTTAATCCTAATAGCATATTTCATAACAGTCTCACCATTTTGCAAAAAAAAAAAAACCAGTTTTGTTTCACAGAAAGTATTCTTCATCCGATACATGTTTTTTGTATCATATTCCTTCTTCCTACAGTAGATAATTAATACTACAGTACTTGAGCTTTGGATTTATTTTAGAATTAACACCTTTCATTTGACTAAAAATTCTCAGTTGACTCTGCTCAGAACATGTGGGAGGAAAGGGCTTTGGATCTGAACCTACAGAGACCTGCCTGCACACAAGTGGCCTTCCTTCTCCCTGTATCCCCAAAACAGTCTTTGTAATCTGTTCTCTTCGGAGGCTCATCTACTCGCCTTCAACCATGTACATAGAGCACACAGCCCAGCAGTGCATCTGTGACGTTTTCTCCTCGGCTCCTCAGAGCTAGTCTCCAGGCCACCTTCCAGTCCTTCTAGACACAATCTTCTTCGCGGTAGCTTCTCAGTTCAGAGGCTTCAGCACTTGACTACTTCATCAACAACTTACAGTAAAAAAAAAATCTTTTTCTTTCTCTTATTTTTCTGGTACTTTTCAGAATAACGGAGAAAACAAGCGCAATGCGGTCACTCTAACCCACCGTCTGAAAGCTGAACGTTTTAGCATGCTCTCCTTAGGGAGACTATCACGGAATATCATGGTAATGGCTTTATTAGAGTGTGTATTCTTCTTGAGTCAATTTTAAATTTAAGCATTTCATTGGCATTCTGCCTTCTAAAGCAAATGGTATTCTCTCATTCAACTTTATCATCTTCACCTCAACTAATACAAAGTTAGCTACTCAACCTTTTAAAAATCTCTTGTGTAGTTCACTATTTTCTTTACAAAAACATTTATTTTAGTGATAATTTGCATATTACTTTCTGTACTTTGGATATACCAATTCATTTTAAACTATTTGTTGTCTTCAAATAAGTGTTGTAGGTGTTAGGAAATTAACTCAGAATACCGTGTCACGTATACTCAGAGTAATATGGAGAGTTTCTAACACTGACTTTGATTCACTGTTTAGTGCTATATTTTTTTCTTGTATTTCATGTGTTTTGAAATTGCTTGTGTATAATTTAATTATTTCAATTTTTTTACTTTAAGGTGTATGCACACTCACTTGTGGATTGTGCGTGTGAGTGCCTGAAGAGGGTCGAAGTGAGCTACAGTTATGAGCCTACTGTGCTTCTAGACACTGGAGTCAGATCTTCTGAAAGCAGTACTAGTTCGTAAGTGCTGAGCTTCTCTGAGTCTCTCTCAATTTTGATTTCTTAATTAAATGCATTACAGCTTAAGGACATATATTCTTATAGCCATTTGGATATTTTCTTTCCAAAAAAAGCTTCATTTTTATTGAAAAGAGTGATTGATCTATGATAAACTTTTTCTACTTATTTCAGTGGCAATGCTAGCAATGAGTGCTGATTCTCATTTTAGCTTACCTATCTCTGTATGTAGTAAACAGAAGTGGTGCATTATATTTTAAAACTTTCGTACTCTTAGTTTCCAAGAAAGAGGCAATAAAGTGCTGCAGGATATGGAAAAGCAAGCTGAAGAACAAAGGTTTGTTTAGGGGCTGACATGAAAAATGAAAAGTTGATGTTAGCCAAGTTCAAGCTGTGTATGGAAGGCCTCTCTCAGGTTTCCTCACAGATACAGCCCCTGTCGTAGGGTTTGTGGGAGCACCCGCTTCAACCTCCATTTTCCTCAGTACACACGCAAACTTCTTATTCCCCTTACTCTGTTGTACTTTTCCATAGCATTTATCACAGTCTGAGTTGATAAACGCTTTAGTTGCATGCTATGTTTATTGTTGACTACCTGCTTTTCTCCACTATGGTGTGAAGAAACAGCTGTATTTGTTTCTCTGGATCAAGATTAGAGGTATAAATAAAGGTAGCTAAGTAATGGAAATATAAGAACCTACTTTATGACAGTATAAATGAGTCAAGGAATTTAGATTGTTTGGAAACACAAATGTATGCACACAGACCTGGAAGCACATTTAGCAAAGCATGGACCATGAATTTTGAGGGCAATTAAAAATATCAAAGTCATGGACTCAGTGACAGGCTCTCTGATCACTTCCCCCTGGGTGGTGCAGCCTTCCCAGGCCACAGAGGAAGATGATGCAGCCAGCCTTGAAGAGACCTGATAAGCGAGAGCCAGATGGAAGGGGAGGAGGTCCTCCTCTATCAGTGGACTAGGGGAGGAGTACAGGGGGAGAAGAAGGAGGGAGGGTGGGATTGGGAGGAGAGGAGGGAGGGGGACGCAGCTGGGATACAAATTAAATAAATTGTAATAAATGATAATAAAAATAAAAGTGTATCACTATGAGAAACTGTATTTCCAACAAAGATGACTTTAATATTTTAAACTTTAATAGTATATGTAACGAGAATGCATTTAAAAATTATATTTGGAATGACAAAGTAAAAACACTCTGGAAGATTTAAATGTTTTCAAAGGCTAATAGAGCGGCCTTACTACACAAGAAAGCAACACTAAGCCATTGAATTAGATGCCATGATAAGAGAATGGATTTATACATCAAAGAGCTGCCTACCTTTTGTAAGATTGTACCTTCTGCCAATGGAGGCAGTTCAACTCAGGAAAAAACAGGAAAGTAGAGCAGGAGTTAGGCTGATAAATAATACCAATTTCCATCAGGATCAGTCACTTTCCTCATCACGATGATGAAAATATCTAACAGAAAGGAAAGAAGGATCTATTTTGGCGGCAATTTCATAAGGTTCTAGTCAACAGTGGCTACAAAGGCTTCCTGGTGGAGGCACATATAGAGGGTGCTCTACCATAGTTGCCCATGAAATGAAGGACGCAGGCCAGAACCAGAAACCAGGAGAACCTACAGTGGCCCACTTCTAAAGCTGAACAACCATCCAAATCAGTGCTACCAGCTGTCAACCAGGGGTTCAAGAACAGGAGTTTGGTAAGAAAAATTCACATGGAAACCATAACCATAACAAAACTTCTATGCAAAGAGAAAATGCAAACAGACTTGTGGCTATAGAAACATTTTATATTTGGAGCAGAAAACACTAGAAATAAATTCGAAGTCCAATACTATCTTGGGGAAGAAACTTAAATATGAAAGATACTGGCATGAGATCCTTATTATATCAGGGTCACATACAAGCAAAAGGAAAAGACTACATTCTAGTAAATGGACCAAGCTCTTAAAATGACAGGTTGGATTCAACCACAAACCACTAGTTTTGTTCTGTAAGTGGAACACTAAGGCAACTGCAAATGATGACTTTATCCTAAGTGACCCCACTGATAAAGTTGCCAGAATTCATAGATCACATACACACAGAGAGAACCCTGAAAAGCCTTTGAGGTCCTGGGAGCCTTGGCCTTTGTGAAAAAGGAGATGTCCCACATTTATTTTTACTGCAGCTTAAGCATAAATCAGCAAGACCATTTCAATGGAAGACCACACAAGACAAAGTGGGCCGAGAGCTTACTCAATTGCCCAGAACAGTAGAAACGCTGTCTCTATATCTTCTCTGTCAATAATAATTAGCCCCTTCTGAAAAGGCTGCTGTACATACCCAGTCAAAATCACCCTTTAAGGGAAGATATAATTTGGCTTACAGAAATCCATTACCAACAAATAACTGCTTGTAGCGGAAAGCACAGCAAAGCCTCACATTCGGAAGCGAGAAACACAGTAAATTGTACCCCCAGCCTACGTTGTGTCTTATATAAGAAACCACCAGGAGCTTACCACAGAGGGCCTCTACCCAGCAGGGTATCAAAACATATGCTGAGACTCATAGCCAAACTTTGGGCAGGATGCAAAGAATCTTTTGAAAGAAGAGGGAGATAGACCTGGAGGAAACAGGAGCTCCACAAAGAGACCAATGGGACCAAAAAATCTGGTCTTTTCTGAGACTGACACTCCAACCAAGGACCATGCATGGAGATAACCTAGACCCCTTGTTCACATATAGCCTATGGCAGATCAGCCTCCAAGTGGGTTCCCTAGTAAGGAGAGCAGGGGCTGTCTCTGACATGAACTCAGTGGCTGGCTCTTTGATCCACCCCCTGGGAGGGGCAGCTGTAGCAGGCCACAGAGGAAGACAATGTGTGAGTCCTGATGAGACCTGATAGGCTAGGGTAATATGGCAGCAGAGGAGGACTTCCCCTATCAGTGGACTTGAGGAGGAGCATGGGAGGAGAAGACAGAGAGAAGGTTGGGATTAGGAGGAGATGAAGGAGGATGCTACAGTTGGGATACAAAGTGAATAAATTGTAATAATGAAAAAATATTATTTTAAAAAAGAAACTACCACACTGCCAACTAGCTGGCATTTTCTCACTGTGATGACACCTTGGGACAATGAAGTACAAAATCAGGAAGAGAAAGCACTCTCTAACTCCTCCCCATTCCTACTGCCTTCTGAGCAAATGGCAAGAGAGAAAACCCAACTGTCCTGTAGGAATAATTTTCCTGGCTCAGCTTCATATGAGATGAGAACATAATATAGCATCTGTTCACAAACCAGACAGGGCTCAACCCGCTGTGTCAACACAGAAAAATCAATCTATGAGTCCCAACCCTGAGCAGTGGCCTTTGGGGCTGAGTCAGAAATCAATCCTGCAGTAGAATAGAAGGGTTCTGCCCCAAGTCCTGAGAACATGTGCCTGAAATCGCCAGCTTTGGTGCCTGTGTCTCCTCAGGGACCTCACCACCACATGGGCTCTGAGTGGGGATTCACAAGGAAAAGCCATCCTGGCTGGCATGTATTGTCTTTAAGAATGATTGCCATGTTTACCTTACTGATATTTCCTGGAGACCTGTTACAGGCTGGTATGGAGCTGAAGGTGTTTCCTGCAACATTATCAGGAAATCTTCACAGTAGCCTCTGGGGCAGATGATGCTCTTTGCCTAAGCAAAGCTGTCTGCTTAAGAACAACATGGGAATAAAGCTTCTACAAATATGGTTGAGCAAATGTCCTTGTTGTATACTTGAGCATTCTTTGGATATATGCCTAGAAGTGGTATAGCTGGATCTTGAGGCAATACTATTCTTAATTGTCTAAGAAAGTGCCAGATTGATTTCTAAAGTGGTTGTAAAGTTTACATTCCCACCATCGATGGAGGAGGGTTCCCCTTTCTCCACACCCTCTCCAGTATGTGTTGTCACTTGAGATTTTGTTTTGTTTTGGTTTGGTTTTTGGTTTTTTTTTTATCTTAGCCATTTTAATAGATGTAAGGTGAGATCTCAGGGTCACTTTGATTTGCATTTCTCTGATAGCTAAGGATGTTGAGCATTTCTTTAACTGTTTCTTTGCTATTCAATATTTCTCTATTGAGAATTCTCTGTTTAGCTATGTACTTCATTCTTTTAATTAGATTATTTGATTTTTTGCTATTTAGGAAACAACCCACATGTCTCTCAGTTGAGGAATGGATACAGAAATTGTGGAACATTTACACAATGGAATACTACTCAGCAATTAGAAATAAGGAAATCATGAAATTTGCAGGCAAATGGTGGGAGCTAGAAAAGATCACCCTGAGTGAGGTATCCAAGAAGCAGAAAGACACATGGTATATACTCATTTATAAGTGGATATTAGACATATAATATGATTATCCTATAATCATACTAAAATCTGTACACCTAAAGAAGCTAATCAAGAAGGAAGGAGGACCCCGGGTAAGATGCTCAGTCCTCATTCAGAATGGCAAAGGGAATGGACATCGGAAGAGGGAGTAAACAGGGACCGGGACAGGAGCCTACCACAGAAGACTTCTGAAAAACTCTACCCTGTAGGGCATCAAAGCAGATGCTGAGACTCATAGCCAAACTTTGGGCACAGTGCAGAGAATCTTATGAAAGAAGAGGGAGCTAGAAAGACCTGGAGGGGAAGGAAATCCACAACGAAAGCAACAGATCCAAAAAATCTGGGCCCAGGGGTCTTTTCTGAGACTGATACTCCAACCAAGGACCATTCATGGATATAACCTAGAACCCTTACACAGATGTAGCCTATGGAAGCTTAGTATCCAAGTGGGTTCCCTAGTAATGGGAACAGGGATTGTCTCTGACATGAACTCAGTGGCTGGCTCTTTAATCACCGCCCCCCTGAGCTGGGAGCAGCCTTATCAGGCCACAGAAGAAGACAATATAGCCACTCCTGATGAGACCTGATAGACTAGGATCAGATGGAAGGGGAGGTGGACCTTTCCTATCAGTGGACTGGGGAAGGGACATGGGAGGAGATGAGGGAGTGAAGTTGGGACTGGGAGGAAATGAGGGAGGGGGCTACAGCTGGAATACAAAATGAATAAACTGTAATTAATAATAAATAAATAAATTTTAAAAAGAGAGAAAAAAGAACAGCATGGAAGTAGACCTGATGCCAGGTTTAATGTCGTGACAGATGTGGGTAACATTTATAGATATCCATAAAAGCTATAATATGATATGAGTACATCCCTTATTTCCATTATGCGAATGTCACAGTACTGAACCTAGGGTCAAGGTTTGTTGCCTGTATTTATAAGTGTGAGAAATGCTGAAGTTCACTTAATGAACAATCAATAAGAGAAAGAGGTTATGCTTTTTACAAAGCCTTAATTGAGAGCTTTAGAAATACTTGGAAGGAGTCAAACTAGAAATAGGTTACCTTTTCCACTCTCCTTAAAAGCGTTCAGTTGAAGTGTGGATACAGCAGTTTTTAGTGATTTGGGAAAATAGTAACAGCCTGGAGAATTTCTGATCTGAGACTGTTATTGCAAGGTTCTAAATGTTCTTACTCATTGTGTTGCATGTGGAATCAAGCCAGCAAATACCAAGTAGTTACAATAAGAAAGGCTGACACAAGGAAGATATTGTAAAACTCAGTAAGTAATAAGTTACATAGAAACAGACAGTAATGAAGGAGGACAAGGACCACAAATGCACTTATATTTAATATTAAAATGCCCATTGATTATTATTTATCATTTTTCTGTCTTGTAATTACAGTGGTTTTCATTTATTATTTGTCTTCAGTTGTTTGGTGTGTCAGTTGTGTGTGTGTTTAATTTTTCAAGTAACTACAGTCAAAATCCATAGGTCAGGAAAATTTCTTTTTCTTTTCCTCTTCCGATTTCTGTCAGATTCTTGTTTAGCTCCAGTTACATACTGTGAAAACTAATGTCTGTATTTCAGGTTAGAGTCACAAGTTAGACTGAGAATCGGATCAGTGCATTGGGTATGGTGCAGCCACTGGATAGATTTTATGTCCTAACACGTTTATATTATGCTAATCTTAATACATAAATATAGATTCAAGATGTCATTTTATGCTTCAAAATCCATCACCTAATTCATCAAAATTGCAGACTATACGCAAGCTACTACTCCTCATTCAGTTCTACTCAGATCAACAAATAAAAGAAAAAAACTTTAATTAGCACACACTGCATAAAATAATTACAAATCAACTGACATGTATTCATTATTTATATATCAGTTATATATATATATATACATATATATATATACATACACACATATTCAAAGTGTTCTGAGAATCATCCGTGCAGAGTATCAGCTCTCCTTAGGCAATCACTTTGTGTGAATGCGATTATGAGTCATCTCACACAGTCTGACTGCATTCTGAACATGACGAAAGTTTCAATCAATAATTCCATCAATTTCTCCATGAGAACAAGAAGGAGTCCACCTTCCACCCTTTAATACTTCTCATTCTCTCAGATTGTTCATGGTCGTGGTGCTTCACAGGGATGAAGTGGTCTTCTAATCTCCTGCCGATTAGCATCAAGCGGTCACTTCCCATGTACTCCCCTCCAGCACATTGGACACTGAAAAGTAGTGCATTGTTTCTTCCTGTGCTTGTCTCATTAGTCCACATGCCACCCTGCTGCCCTTCAAAGAGGCAATCTTGTCAGGCATTGTATAGGACTAAAGCAGTTAGTGCTCAGTCCCCTCCATCTCTTACAGCTGTGGGCGTTCACTGTCCCCGGGGAACAAAACGCAAGGGTGAGGTGCCCATCACCCGTTAGAGAACGAGTTTCTTTTCTTCTTGTTTTCATCTCGCCTCCACAGCAGAACAATCTTTCCAGTGTCAGATTTCTGGGGGTTTGATTTAAAAACAAACGAAAGTATTTATTAGAATAAACCTCAGCCCACAAATTCAAGAAAGTAAGACATGTGTAGTCTTTATTATTACGAAGATCCATTTGTATGCCAACTGGTTTTTCAGAGGCTGGTTCCGGTAGTGATTGAATGATTTTCTTTTTTTATTTCTTATATACCTTAGAGCCCTTCAAACTGACCATGTACCTTTGTATCTGTGGACACAAACACACACACACACACACACAGACACTCACACAAACACCATGTACACACAGAGAGAAAATCACACAATCACTATGCATACACACACACACACACAAACCATATACCACACACCACGCATATAAACACACTGGTTTTGGCCTGCTGGCTCATGAAAGAAAGACATTGACACCTTTCTTCTCTGAGCCTATAGACAAATCATGACTTGTCACATACATCACATAGTCATTTCCTCTGGCAGATTTCCTACCCCTCTCCTATAGTATTGTTGTTCAGGTTGAGGTCCTACTACACAGGAGTTCATGCAGCCTGTACATTCACTGTATAAGCCGGGGCTCACTTCTATAATCTCATGGGGCTTCCTCCAGCTCAATCTACTGCTTTTGGCCAAGACATTTTCTCTGACCCACCCAGTCTCTTCTTTATGCAAGTTTGGAGGAACACGTGAATGAACAAAAATCCCAATGTACTAGCCACCCATTTCTACCTTCTCCTTATCCCTACTCCTTGATTGAAATGGAAAAAAAAATAGAGAATCGTGGATCATTCTGAATTAATACTACAAATTGTCACTCTACATAGATCTAGGAACACAAAAATATAATTTCAGCCCATAAATCACATCAAGGTTTCAAGCTTTATCCTTTATTCTCTACATAAAGCCATTATCCTATAGTGTTGTAGACTATACCCCGTATTTCCCCAAATCCATCCCTTCATCTTGTCCTTTCTTCTTTGTATGGCATTTTCAGAAGCACCCTGTCAGACTTCCTCTTGTAAAAGGAAATTACTTTGTAAAGTTGAATATGGTTTTCTGAGCTACATCTTTATTTTTCAGTGAGAAAGTCTATATAAGGCATAAGTAAGGAAAAATATTATGCTTGTAACTGACCTAAGGAGGCATGTCCTAATTAGTAATATGTCTACTATCAAAGAGCGTGGTTGAGGGACGGTGTTATCAAACAGTGATTAGAGAAAGAAACTCTAATACAGAGAATTCAGTGATTGGAAAACTTGGGTCTGACTGAGAATCTACCGTTTTGTTTCTAGTCATTTTGCAATCAGCCCTCTGAATTTATAAGTCAAAGGTACATGGGTTACAGCAAGGGTTAGACAACTGAAACTGCTGCGTGGGTCATTAGTTCCTAAACAACACAGTAACACAAACAGCTCTGCATAATTCGTGTTGTATCAGGTATTATAATTGATATGGAGAGAATCTAAAGTAAATAATAGGAGGGTTGCATAATGTTAGGCCGTTTTAGGTAAGGAGCTCGAGTATCTTATTTGGGTGTCCGCAGAGGTTCTAGAAAGAAAAAGAGGTGACTGGGCCCTATGGTGAGAGGTAAATGTCTTTCTAGTGGGAGTCTGCCTTTTCTCTTGTCCTAAGAGGTGCGGTGTGTTTTCTGAACGGCTTTTTCCATACACAAACAAGTGCTGTCTCAGAGGACAAAAGTGAAAATCAGAACCTTCATGGAAAGTAATGTTGCTATTCAGTGAGAAAGATCATTGCCGCCTTCACTGGGAGATGCTCTCTACTACGCTCTTTCAGACACTGATCGAGGGAAAGAAAAAGAAAATGTAAATTGTTAAATTGCAGTTAAATAACTGTGTTTCTTGCAATTTAAGCTAATAGTTATTCATTATTCAGTCAACTATTTGGTACAAACAGATAAATATTCTCCCACTTGTTAGTCCCTGGGGGCTTCCTTAATCCTATCAGAATTTACTTTCTGTGAATTCCTAGTAATCAGAAGTTGTAGGTTGGATACATCTTCTACTAGGGACCCCATGGTGTAAGTGCTTCATTTTTCTTTTCATTTCAAAGGAAATGGTCCATCCAAAGTGAAAATTGTTGGGTTTTTTTTTCAAAGAATATTTTCCTCTTTGCTGGTGCTGTTATTGTTGAAGTTGTTTTAATCAGATAGTTATCTCAAACAGAAGCAATCAGGTTTCTTTTTCATTGCCATTTCCATCCCCCGTCCTCCTCAATACATGCTGTTAAGAAAACACCCTTGTTAGTGATGTGATTCATCTACTTTCCTGTGTAGCTGAAGCAGCTGGGAAGATCATCACACACGAATCTTTTCAGATGCTCTCCACAAAGGTAAAATAGCGTTAAAGATACAGCAATGTTCCAAAGTCAGAGGTATTTTCTGAGGCAGGATGTGTCTATAAGAGGGGAAGAATGAATTTATAATTTTTGTGGGGCGGGGAGAAGAAGACTTTTAAATTTGGAGCTCCACAGATGGGAACACCCTGTGCTTCTCAACAGAACAGCTGCCCTTATTTGCCTACATAGAACATTAAAGTCCCTGAGGGGACAAAGGTTACTCCAGGGCTCCATGTAAGGGATTAACACAATCGCATGCCACCACTCAATGGCAGGCATTTGCTCACTACATGGAGATCAAAATTTGGGAAAAGGACACAAGACAAAAAATTTCAACTGCAGGAAAGACGAATGAAGAAGAGCAGTATTTGTTTTCCCAACACAACTTGGCAAATACACATATAAAAACACAGTAATTATGATGTCACATACAAGTCCTGCACAAACTCAAGCCAGACAAACATCCCGGCGTGGTTCAGAGGATTTGTGCTCCTAGTCTAAGCCTCAGCTGTGGAGTTACTGACACTTGCTAGCTACAGGAAAAGGGGCATTCATATTTTTGTGTTATATGATCTCTGGCATATCGAGCGCACTCGAAGTAGCCCCCAAAGCCAAGAGGAGCTTGCCCCCACAAACTGTCTCAGTGGAGAGAGAGAGGGAGAGAGAGAGAAAGAGAGAATATGAAGTTGGATGAGGATGGATTTGTGAGGAAGACTTTGGGAAGAAGGTAAATATAATCAACATACATTGCTTGAAATTCTCAAAGAATTAGTAAAAACTTTATTTTTTTTAAAAAAAGAGAAAGCAGAAAATGCTTACACATCAGTTTAAAGCTACATTTAAAATACTTTTTCAAATGCTATTTGACACTTTTCCTCTACAAATAATGGGTGGGCTGTAAACACTGGTTGTTTTTGTTTGTAACAAAACCACATGATTAAAATCCATCAGAGCAGCCAAATATTACGGCAAATTAATTCCAGCCAGTTTTAAATAATGAATATATAATGACATGTCATCTTTAACATAGACAAAGATTTCTGCTTTTAATCAAAGTCAGTGAAGGCCAAGGAACTATGATTACATTCCATTTTCAGATATTTCTTCTTTCCTTGCATTGGGCAAGTGAAAAGGCAACATCAGGAAGAGGGACCCTGCAAAGGGATGGTACTATCTGCCGTACTACTTCTGCTTTACTTGGAAAGAATCAAAGAAAAGATGATTTTTGCAAAACAGTCAAGTATTTCATGGGTAAGTTCAGCTTGCTAAAAGTTATAATGTAAGATTTTCTGTTCAAAAATATTTACAGCTCACATATCAGGAGCTCATTATGAGAGTATGAGGTGACCGGCCTTGAACTTCTTGAATGCACCTACACATGAGAAGCATAGGCAATTTGTCAATCAGAAAGAACTGCATGGAAAATTGGGGCACATAACCCTAGTACACAAGAATCAGTCAAAACTAATTCATTGTAAGTACTAGATCCTTAAAAAAATGAATAAGGCATGTTAAGTTGAATAAGATTTATGATGAATAAAATGTTTTAAGGAAAGAACATAAACAAGTGCTGTTTAGCTGTGATAGGCAGCGTGTGATGTAGGAGGGAGAAGCATAGAGAAAGAAAAGAGCAACAAACAGGGAGAGTGAGCACAGGAAGAGAATAACACGAGAATGGATCTGCTTGCAGCTCCTGGAAGATAGCAAAGATATACAAAGCCTCTTTTGTCATCTTTGGCTCAGAAGTGGGCAGTGCACTCCTGGTGCAGTGGCACTTGTGTAATCAAGTGTGCCAGACACAGAGCTTGCACAGCATGACCATGTGGTGGTCTCTTCTGAAACCTGCTAAACCATCACAAGATGGACGGCCTTTGGGGCTTTATAATTCTAGCTATCAAGCTACAATCTCTAGTCTTTTCTAATAGCGCAACTTCCTCAAAATCCTTAGGCTCACCAACCCCGCTCATCGCTTCCTTCTGCTAAGTCTATCTGCCCAACAATCCCTTCTCCTCATAAGACCAACATCTATATTGCCAGTGCTTAGGACATCTTTCCTGATGCCTCTTTTGTAAGCTGATTCATTGGCATATAATTGTTCTGTTCTCTCTCTATTTGACACCAGCTTCCCCTCTACTGACCAAGAATTTTCAGGAGCAGAGATTATTATAATCTATTATGAGGAGAGAAATGGATGCCTTCACTCTAGTGCTCAACTCACTTTGTCTAATCTCTTTTATTTTATTTATTACAATTTACTCACTTTGTATCCCAGCTGTAGGGCCCTCCCTGGTCTCCTCCCAATCCCACCCTCCCTCCATCTTCTCCTCCTATGCCTATCCTCTAGTCCAAGATAGGATAGGGCCTCCTCCCCTTGCACCTGACCCTAGTCTATCAAGTCTCATTAGGACTGGCTGCATTGTATTCCTCTGTGGCCTGGTAAGGTTGCACCTGCCAGGAGGAGGTGATCAAAGACCCAGTCACTGAGTCCATGTCAGAGGCAGCCCCCACTCTCCTCACTAGAGAATACACATTGAGACTGAGCTGCCTATGAGATACAGCTGAGCAGGAGGTCTAGGTCCTCTCCATCCATGGTCCTTGGTTGGAGCATTGGTCTCTGCAGGACATACTGGGCCCAATTTTTTTGGCTCTGTTGGTCTCTTTGTGGAACTCCTGTCCCCTCCAGGTCTTTCTGTCTCTGCCTTCTTTCATAAGAGTCCCTGCACTCTGCCCAAATTTTGGCTATGAGACTCAGCATCTGCTTTGATACCCTGCTGAGTAGATTCTTTCAGAGCTCCTCTGTGGTAGTCTTTTTCCCTGTTCCCTGTCTTTTCCAGCTTCCGATGTCTATACTGTTTGTCCTTCTGAATAAGAAAGGATTTAGCATCTTCCCTAGGGTCCTTCTTCTTGTTTACCTTAATTTACAGGCAACTGGATGGAACTAGAAAAGATCATCCTGGTTGAGGTAACCTAGAAGCAGAAAGACACAGAGGGTACATACTCCCTTATAAGTGGATATTGGCCATATAATATAGGATAAACATTGTCTAATCTTATGCAACTCAGGATCCTTGCTTAGAGCATGATGGTGCCCATTGATGGAGAGTCTTTCCACATCAACTAACATAAGTAAGACAACACTTGCTGATCAAACATATATACACAAGCCATCCCACACTGAAACTCTCTTCCCAAGTGATTATAAATTGTGTTAGTGTGCATGCTCCCTAGCCAAAAACACAATGTAAGCATATGAAAGCTCCTTAGGGTATGTAAGATCCAACCTAAATCTGCAACAAACAGTGTTACTCATAAGCCAACACATAACAGAGTCACCGTGAACACCATCAGAGCCAGCTTAGGTTAGAAGCCTGGTACTCCCTGTACCTTTGTTAAAAGCCTTTCCAGAAAGTAAAATAATCCTGTCTCCTTCTTTTTAAATATGCTTCCCAGGAGCCTTCAGGTTCCCTGGAATTTCTATTAATAATTCCATTTATCCTAGTAATACAATATGTGTCAAACATCACAGTGTCTGGGAAAGATTAATAACCTCAGTTTGTCTTGACATGAGAAAAGAAAAGATTGATGAAAAAAACTCTGGAAAGAGATTTTGATGCCAAATTAAGATTTCAAGGTGAATTATAAAGAGCAATTTAAGACCTGGCACCTTGCCCTCTGAAGTTCTTTCTGAGAGCCACACCCTAGTCACTGTGTGTTCTGTCTTCATTCTGTGTCCTTGTTTCTCAACTCTTGCCTCCTGCAGGGCATTTTCACATGTACAAAGCCTGCCTTGATACCAACTTGAGACTTCTCAATATACTCCTCTCACCCACATGTGCTTATTCTTCTGCCTTAGGTATTAAGGCACATTCTTTTATACACTACCTTCTTTTTTAAGTAATTTATTTATTTTTATATTAATCACAGGTTATATATTTTGTATCCCAGCCATAGCCCCCTCCCTCATTCCCTCCCACTCTCCCCATCCCTCCCTCATCTTCTCCCTGCCCCCCTCCAAGTTCACTGATAGGAGAGGACCTCACCCCCACCCCATTCTAGCTACTTTTCCTATGGCTACTTTAAGTTAGCCTTCTCCAATATGCCTCTACCCTGAGGAATTCTTTTTTACTGTATCAGAAGCAGCCAACTTGAGAAATGTAGGATATGACATCAGGCTGCCTAACACTCTGAGTCCGGTGCCCAGCATATTGTGAGCATACAATAAATATATGATAAAAACACAAATCATGTATTCATTCCATACATGATCAGTTTCACCCTTGGCAGTGAAAAATTAGTGCAATGAGGTTTTGTTTTCAGGATAAGATGTGCATCTAAAAAGCAGAGATGAAGTCTGGGAAGAGAAATGAGATATGCTGAGCAAGAAGGTTAAAGGGAAAGCACAGTAAAGAGGACGAGATAGGATTTGAAAAAACAAATAAATGTCAGCAGCCCTTACATAGGTGCCTGCCAAGGCCTATAACTAATTTTATGTTTATGACTTCACATTGTATTTTGTAGATGAAATGCCATAAATTTTATATACTTAAAGCCCTACAAAAATGAAAACCTACCCTTATAAAAGACAATGCTAATAATACTTATTCACATTGCCACCCAGCAGATGTGTGTTGATCTTCAAGGTTTTTGCTGATTTGGATATGCAAAGTCAAATGTGAAAGAGTAATATTTTGTCTATTATCATTTTGTTCATAGCTCATATGTGTACATTACATAGTCAAAGTACCCATGCCTCTTCAGCTGATCCTCACTATGACTTAGTTTGGTGGTGTGTATGAGAAATGTCCCATAGGCTAATGTAGGTGGAGCCTAGCTGGAGAAGCACATCACTGGGAATGGGCTTGTTTAGTCTTGTCCCGCTTCCTCCTATCTATCTATCTGTCTGTCTTTCTATCTGTCTATCATTTATCTATCTATCATCTATCTGCCTATCTATCATCTTATCATATCTATCATGTCTATCTATCTATCCCTACCTCCCTGTCTCTCTATCTGTCCATCTCTGCATCCTGTGTATGGCTAAAATGTGATCACTCAGCTTCCTGCTCATGCCGCCATGCCTTCCCCCATTTTGGACTCTAGCCCTCTGGAACCATAAGCCAAAATAATCCCTTTCCCCATAGTTGTCTTTGATCATAGTCCCTTTGTCACAGCAACAGAAAATTAACTCTGGGTCTTCACAACATCAGAAGGAAGCTGCTCTCGAACTCATAGTACAGGTGAGGTACCAAGGAACAGAGTGGCTAAAACCCACGCAAGAAACAGAATTAGGCAACTCCCTCACAAACCCAACTAACTGTTAGTCCTCAAGACTTCGAATGTTAACCTAGACAACAAAAGGTGTTTTGTAATAGAACCAAGGTTGGGGACCTTGAGATGAGAAAACTGAGGTTTCTGTGGTCTTAATTTGTGTAAGTCCTTAAAATGAAGAATTTTAAAGCATTGTGACGGATTAGAGCGGTAGTTATTAACTTGTGGGTCACAACTCCTTTGGACAGGCATCACCTAAGATCATCACAAAACACATATTTATATTATGATTCATAAAACTAGCATAGTTATGAAGTAGCAATGCAAATTGTTTCATGGTTGGGTATCACCACAACACGAGGAACTGCTTTTATAGAGTCACAGCATTAGAAAGGTTGAGAAGCACTAGGTTAGGGATATGAGGTTAGAAGAAGAAAAGGGATAGATTGGAGGCATAGTAGGGACTAGTCTCCTTATTGCTATAAGGAGAAAAGGGCACAGGCCAAGAATAGTCCTCCTCTGGAGACTTCTGAATGAAATTCAATACCCCAACATCCAGTGAAACTTATGTCAGAGTTATGAAATGTAATATAATAACTTTCATTATTAAAGGCTTCCAAATTTACAAGAATTCATTATCGCAATAATAAAAAATAATGCAATTATGTTTATACCTAAGATAGTCTGAAGGAGCAGATTTGGGGCTAAACTACTGAACTTCTGATAATCAGTTCACTACTGACAAAAGATGTTTCTAGAGTGCAAAGAAGCACAAAGGAATTCTCCTAACCTGCAGGTCCAAGAAATGAGAAGCCAGCGAAGCAAATCAGAAGGAAAGGAACGGAAAATCAGTAACATAGCAACCATGTCTTCTATCCTTCTCTCCTGTGGCAGAAAGGAGAGTAAGAACAGCCTCAGATGCTCCAAGCTGCCATGCACAAACAGGTTAACCTCAGGGTTCCAAAAACTGACTCAGAGTCAATTCCTTAAAGGTAGCATTTTTAGGAAAGTATCTAAGGCTACTTTCATAAAATATTTTAAACACATATTTTCAACAGACTCCTTAATTAATTTTGAAAAAAACCCTAAAATGTTTGTGACAGAAGCATTTATGTGTATAATTACACTGCTGTCCCTTTTGGTTTTACCAAACTTCCTTTACCCTGAAGAATTTCGAAATTCTCTGACACTCTTCATTGAATTTGTTTTTTAAACAAAGGATATTTCCTTTCAGAATAATAATGTCATTGTTACATATAACTAACTTAATAAGCTGATATCACATAATAGCCAATTCATATTCAAATTTCCCTGAGAATTTAAAAATGTCTTTTACAGTTAAACTCCAAATCCAAACAATGTCTATTGATTGTATTTGGTTGCTCTCCTCTGACTTCTTTCAAACCCCTGTCCTGTTTCACTGTTCTTTTTCTTCCTTATGCCAGCGATTTATCGTCTTTGCAGCTACTCTGCATTCTTCTTCTCTTCATAATTCTGTGCATGTTATAGCAAAGACAAATTGCATTTGAGACATTTGGGGGCAAGTGAGGGGTAGAATACTTTATTGTGTACACTGCTCTGTACCTCTTCAAAGTTCCCACATGTAACGTTAGGTTACCTAATTCTTTCTCAAACACAGCTATTGATTTAAGCATGCAACCATAATTTCAACACATAATCTTGTGACAATACATACACACACACACACACACACACACAGAGGAGCTGTGTCTGCTTCCATTAGCAAGCAGAGATGGAGGATGGGAAAATGGAGACAGCCGAAGGAGGGAGCTATGATCCTCTTCTACAGTTTAGATCCAGATTCTCTGGATTCAGAGAATGGTGTAAAAGATGATCAAAGAATAAAATATTTAAAGAATTGGCTAGAGCAAATTAAATAAGAACTTTGGATCATGCTTATCTTTGTCCTTTGAAGACTACTAACTTAAGGAAGTGCATCATGGATAAAGAACAATAACTATACTCCTTAATGCACTACCAGAACTCAGAGAAGAAGGGAAATTTATAAATTTAGAAATAAATGAAGCATCTTTTCAAAAACTCAAGACCATAAAGATGAAAACAGACTAGGTAGGAATGATTTGAATGAACAGAATTATGAGAAAGAGATTCAGTGTACACATATATATACGCACACATGCACAGAGAATTACAGTGTGTACACATGTATACATATGCAGTGTACACACAGAATATATACACATTGAAAATACATGATGTCTGTATACACACAAAGTCCACACAACGTTCATAAACAATACGTACATACACATATATACACATATACATGTAAGCTACATACTGATTAAATGAAGGCTAGAATAGCACAATAGTTAATAATGTCAGAGAAAAACTTTTTATGGACAAAGAAGATGGACCTAGAAAAGGTCATCCTGAGTGAGATAATCCAGAACCAGAAATATTAAAAAATTATCCCTGTGAGTCCAAGACAGCCAAGAAAAACCCTGTCTTAAAAAACAACAACAAAAATTAATCATTTAATAAATTAGTAAAAAAAAAGTAAAATTTGATAGATAAGAGAGAAGAAATATGCAAATCTTTAACCAGTAGTAAAAATTTCAATGAGCTTCTCTCGAATATTGGGATGTTAGACTTTAAAACTGCTGAAGATATACAAAGTGAACAAATGACAATAGGTCCTTATGTTCAAATCTGAAAGATTCCTCACAGATTCAGGTTTTGAATGTTTAGTCCCTGGCTAATGGTGCTGTGGAGGGAGACTGAAGTCATCAGGAGGTGGAGCATAGCAGGCAGAAGATGGACGTGACGGACAGGCCTCTGAAGGCCATACCCAGCCAGCAGCCTCTGATGTAGTCTCTGTTTTCTGGTCCATATTGTATGAATGGCTTCCCCGCACTCTCCCAAACTCATACACTGAGCTGCTCTCATAGTCCCTTCCACCACAATGGACTGAAGCTGTCTGAAGTCACAAGACAAAGTATATATTTGTGCCTTACATTGTTTCTGACACGTATTTTGGAAAAACACATGGGAAAGAAACAAATATAAAAGTTCACAAACAAAGCTGAACCAGCAATTGAAGATTTATTTTATAAATTATATGTATGTGCATTTTATAAGTTATATGTATGACAAGGGGCAGATAAGTGCAGATGCCTATGGAATCCAGAAAAAGACATTACGTGTCCTGGAGCTAGTTTTGTGAACAACTCAACACAGTGCTGAGAACTGAACTCAGGCTCCAATGTGCCATTTACACAAGTTTTCCATGAACTAAGCCATGAAAC
The DNA here is from genome assembly GCA_028658305.1 of Pachyuromys duprasi. NCBI lineage: Eukaryota > Metazoa > Chordata > Mammalia > Rodentia > Muridae > Pachyuromys > Pachyuromys duprasi. The sequence goes on along the minus strand of CM053744.1, from coordinate 10,050,771 downwards.
AACTCTGAAATACTTTGAAGTAATTGCTTTTACAGACTATCCTTTCTACCTATACAATATATTAAATTAACAATACAAAGAATTAAAAGTACATTTACATTTCTAGGAAACCTATAGCCTATAGCAGATTTTAAAAATAGTTTTTTTAAATATACTTAAAACTGAGAGATACAGAAAACATTGGCCATTAACTTTTTTTTCAAAACAGTAAAAACAATATTTAGTGAAATTTAAGTTGGCAATTAAATTTCACCAGAAATGAGTGAAAATTAAGGACTTAACATTGACATTCTAACATTAGAACGCTGAAAGGTTAGCTCTATCTTCAAAGCTCTAGTAATCAAGGAAAACAGATTTAATGATGCAACAGAGGAACAAAATTAGTGAAACAGAAAACAAAGACAATTCAGGAAGAAACAGGAAAGGCATGTCTAGTTACATGAGAAACAAATATATTGGCCACAACTTTGGAATTCCAACTTGAGAAGCAATGAGACACAAAAGAACAGTGTTGTTCCACCAACCTTGTCTGGTAGTGTTAGCTGTGCTTGTTTGAGGACGGGGGTGAGTTGTAGGAGACTCTCCTGGGATCCCTCTAACTCCCCACCAGGTCACATCACAGTAAACTTTCTCCCTCTTGTGACATGTGCCACTTTTCTGCAGCTGAATTATGGACCACTCCTTGCCCGAAGTAGAAATGACACCAAGGAAAAAAAAGAAGAAAGTAGGGATTATATATTTCAAGGAAGAAACTGATATGGTGGGATGGTGGCTGATAGAACATCCAGATTCCTGTCACATCACTGTATAGCTCTCCACTGTGACTCTGCAGTGTTGTGTAGACAGGAAAGCCATTCTGCTTTCTCCAGAGAGCCATATGTGCCTGCATCCAGATATGTCCTTTCAAGCTTCAGCTCTGCTTCCCCATCTGCTGGTGTGAAACCCAAACTGTCCCTTCTCAAAAATATCCAGGAAGCGTCTTGACAGCCAGGACAATAATGTCCACAGCACACTTAGCAGTTGATGCCATCATGTGAAAGCTGTCGGTCAAGGTCTCTGACAGAACAGTATCATGACACCAAAGTCAGGAGGGAGTGAGCAAGACTCAGTTTCTGCAGAACAAACTCTCTAGTGTTCACACAAGAAAAGATTTAGGAGGATCAAAAATGTGACTCCCAAATCTTTCAGGGATACTTCTGGACCTGACATGCCTCGCTTAGACTAAAGCAAACTTAACACAAAGATGCAAAAGCAAAGCCAAGTGCTGGACTGGAACCTGGAAATGTGAAGCTTCATCTGTGGTCCCATTCACCAGGGTCAAGAAGTGTTTTGGAGTACAGACACAATTCTGCCCATCTGAAGAGCTTGATTTTGAGTCCCAGTGTAGACAATTGAGTGATGGTTTTTACATTAGGTATATTTACTGAGTGATGCTACCATTTCATCAGCTGGCATACACAATTTGAAATATGTTTTTTTTTTCCTTTAGCTTAATGGTCTAGGAACAGAGAAACTTCATGACAAAATAGGCCAATGGGTATGATAACTCCTGCACCAGCAAGCAATTGCTCCTGAACACCTTCTTTCATGTCACCAATCTAAGGCACGGGTTGTGTATAATTAGAGCATTTCTGATGGGAAAAGCTCTCTCTTGTACATCATCTAAGAATCCAAATATTTTGAGTAATGTCCTCACATGATTACATGAAAGTATAATTACAGAGAAATGTAATGCTTATGGATCAGGACTCACAGCACACATTTATGTAGCTTTTTTAAACAAAGTATATTCAGAGTAAGTAAAATAAATGTATCCTGCATCATTTTCCTCAGAAACTTCTTTATTATATAAGAACTAGTCTTCAAAGTGAGAAGCCATGTCTTCTCTGGGTTAATTTGGCTAAAGCTATGGTGGCATTTGACAGTCCATCTTTGTGAGATGAGTATGAATGGGGCAGCCCAAATAGGGTTAGTGGGATGCTATGCAGCTGTGCTTTTCTGGAATGTACAAATTTCACATGATCTCTCTGAGATGGCAGATTCTATGAGGAAGGTTTTAGTTCAGTGCTTCTGGGGTCTCACTCTATGTGTGATTTCACTATTTCAATTTTCAAAATAATAGATCTGGATGGTACATCCCACCACATTTTTCACTTAATCCCCTCTTTCCACCTTTTGGGGGTGGGCAAACGTATAGGTTGTATGTTCTGTTTACAGGGTTGTAAACAGATAATGAAGGGTTATGGTCTTATTTATTCTCACAGGGGTGACAAACAGGAGGAATGTGATTTGCATCTAATGTGAAGCTTACCCTCCTCCTCCTTGCAGAGCAGTGCAGATGGGAACAGGAGTGGGGAGAAGCCACCGCTAACAAGTCAGAAGGCCCGGCCTCTTCCAGCTGTGGCGCAGCAATGCCTCCTGCTGATGGCCGGAAGAAGAAAGCATGGGCCTGGCAGAGTGAGACACTCACAGAGCTGTGTCAAAGAGCCTGGGCGGAATGAGTGTGCACCCCCGGTCCTGCTGCTGTCACCATGTGCCTGCACTGTAATGATAAAGATAACATGCCATCGACTCTAAGCAAATTGCACTGCCAGGTGGTAGGACACAGGAAAAAGAAATGATCTTAGTTTGTTCCTTAAAAATATCTACAACTGAGAGGTTCAAAAATTTAGAGTTAATTCTTGGGACTGGAGCAAAGTCACCATAGCACAGTTCTTTCAGAGCAAGGGTCCGGCAATCCCCCACCCAGATTAACCTTGGGATGTGACTAGGGTCACATAGCCCCTGAGGAAGCATATGGAATGTGTTAACTCCCTCCCCCTTGCTACAACCTAACCTGCATGTAACAAGGCAGGTATCCTCAGGTAGCCAGATCTGATCATTTGCAGTTTTGGCGCCTGAAAACAAACCAATCATTTTAAGGTCAACTCCCCTAGGGACCCTTTCACCTAATCCTATAGTGCCAAGACTTACACTTCCCTATTTTTGTTTTTTGCCCCCTTAAAAACCCTGTTTCCCCAGAGTTGGGGGTCGCTCACCTCTTTATTCTTGCAAAAAGCAGCCACCCAGGTCGAGGTTGTAATAAAGGCCCTCCTGTGTTTTACATCGGACTCAAAGCCTGTTGGTCATTTGGGGACTCGCGATCTGGGTGTTTCACAACCATGTAAAAAAGTATGTTTTTCTCCACCAAGTAGGCCTTTTTATCTACTGTGCATGAAAACACTTTAAACTTTATCTTGTACAAAACTCAGCTCTTTCCCTCACATATTACCGTTTTGAAAGGTTCTTTTCTTTCAAACAGTTGGCCCCTAACATGACAACAACTTTTGTCTCTGAACTAGATCTCCTCCCACCCGCTCTAGCTTGGATGTCTTCTAGTTGCCTCCATTTTAAGCATGCTCATCCCTTTGAAGGTACTATGGCATGTAGTACAGCACAATGCTGAGATTACCTCTTTTTGCTTCAGAAAAGAATGCTTTCAGAAATCCAAGAACGACATATTACAGCAACTTAGAGAGCAGAAGGTGGTCCCGTCTCCATGCCAAAATAAAAGTGTTCTAAAGCATTTAAAACGTTTATTCTTCCCAAGACGTGAAAACAGAACCTACCTTGGTGTTAATTTGAGTTGTGCCTGTGAAGGGAATTGAAGGTAGGCTTCCCTTAAGAAGAATAAACTTTTTCAAGCATTGGGAAGGATATTGGAAGGCCTAAATGCCCACACCGTACATAAAAAAAATGTTAAGTATGCATGTGTATAGTTCCAGGCAGGTGCAAGACTAATTGAGTGGTGGCCAAGATTCTGAATAAGAGCTGTGCAACGTATGAAGAACAAGTGGTAATGTGTGAACAGTGTAAGTATCCATGTAAAAGACATAACCTATGTGATAACAATGTGCTCAAAAATTCATTTATTTGTATTCTTCAAGTGTTTTATTGCTATGCCCCCTGTGACGAAGTTTTGCAAATGAGAAACAATATAAAGAGTTAGGTCTATAATAAATGAAACCTTCTGCAGTTGCTCGTGGTATGTATTCACATACTGAGAATCATGCACAAACCTGCTGAGTCAATGCCAATATTGAAGGGCTATTATCAGCATGTAGGATCTGATTTAGCCATTCATTCATCTTTCAGGATTCAAACCAGTTTATGAATTTATGCATTGCACTTCCTTATGCTATTTCAAACAACTCACCAACCATCCTTCACATCTTATCTCCTCTGATCATGTGAGGTCCTCACAAGGCTTGTGTCCAACATTTGAGGATCCCTCCCAAGGAAAGCTCATCTTTTTCTTATACAAAGCATCAAGAAGAATTGTTTTCCATGCTGTGTGGTACATTTATTTATTATACTATAGCAAGTGGCTGGAACCCTACCTGCTGCTGTAATCTACAAGGGATATGTGAATGTACTTAAACATTAAGTCATTTAGTTAACCATCCCCAAGGAAAGAGAAGATACGAACAAGAAGCTGAAATAAAACTTAAACCAGGGTGATTTTGCAAAACTGAAGTGAAACCATCTAACTGTAGTTATAGCTCATCCAGAACATCTTACTTTACCTCTCCTAATCACCAAAGATAGTAATTCTACCTCCCAAAGAGTTACCAGAAGCATTCACAACAAACAAAAGAAAAACATGAGTATCCCTAAAGACAAAACTGTATAACAACAAATGGTGAAGTAACAGAGTAATAATATGATGAAGCTAGATGTAATCTAAGCAGAACTCCAAGAAATTTCATTGATGTTTCAAGCTCAACAGATACAGGGCATCCCCAAAAGTAGAATGAGAAGGAATCTTCACAGAAAAATAAAAAAGTCACGGTGATGGAATTCAGAGCAAGAGAATGTTTCAGGAAGAGAGGCACCAGGATCAAATAACACTTGAAAACCAGGAGGCTTATGGCCAGGGAGGAGTTGACAACTGGGCTTAGCAGTAAGGAAGCCAAAGAAGGGAAATGTTGGTGAAGGCACTAGGAGTCACAGGAGGGGAGGGAAAAAGTGTTGTCTGACTAGAGCATGTGGGTGCTGAATGTGAGTAAAGAAACACAGAAGAGGAACAAGGAGGTTTTGATTATTTTGAAGTTCATCAGTTGGCCAATGGAAGACCCCTTAACAAGTATGAGAGTTGTTGTTTTCTGACCATTACAGAATGGAGAGTATTCGTGTCAACAAACATAAAAGAGGGCAAAGTGGAACTGGATGCGCTCAAGGCAGTTGCTCTGAGGACTGAGACAGTTGCTTTTCATAGTTCCTGCCTTCTCTGCATTATGCATGGCAAAGTCAGTTGTCAAGTGCAGAAAGAGATGGCAAGGTCAGAAATGCTAGCAGCATGGAGAAGTCCTGACATCTCTACAGAGTATAGGAGGGAGACACAGGCAAGACTTGGAAGAGTGCTTAGCAAGATGGACAGACAGAAGACATTATTCTTTAAGGCTTCATAAGTCTCACAATGGAGTGTGTTTTCGGCACAGATGAGATTCCGTTGTTCCTTTAGTCATTTAAAATCCTTTGACAAAAGTTGTTCCATAAAAACACATCATATAAATTTTCAGCCCTGGTAACAATTTTTTTTTAAATCTCTGTTGAATTACTCCCAATGTGAGCTCTGAGTGTTCCAGATTGAAGGAGAAAATGGTTTGTACAAAATTATTTTAAGAAGATAAATGAAAGGAAGGGTCCCCTATATTTACAGAAAACAATCGCAATCATTTCCCAGCACCCTTATGGGATGCTAACGAAGAGTCTGTTTCCATTTCAGGCTGCTGTGCCCTCACCAGCCCTATTTCAATTTGTGTGTTCCCAGCCATCTGCCTCCTGTCTCTCTCCCATTACCACAGAAACGGGAGAGAAAAATTTCGTTTTGAGAAAAGAAAACATTTCAGAGTAACTCATATTTATAAATCAAACTTGTTGATGTAAATTTAAAATTATTTTATTATCTCTAAAAACAATAATTCAGTTTAAGTAATGCTATTTTAAGGGCTTGTTTATTAACTTCCAAGACTACATTAAAAAAAAAAAAACATGAAAGGACTCTAAGTAGCATTCTGCAAGTCCACAACTCACCCCAAGCTGTATATTGAGAGTTTAGCACAAGGGTTTTCTATTACCCTAAGTCGGCTCAGATGCCTTTGGTCTCTGTTGCTTATGGTTGGCTTTGAATCTCACACAATCATGGATGCCAAAGGCTGAGACACTGTGAAACTGGAATTTGTAGAGTCAGGAAATGTCTTTCTGGAGGCGAAATGACTTGACATAGGTTAAAGCAGAGGAGGAAGGGATGTTCTCTTGATCTCTCTGTTTTGCTTTTCCTAGGCACCATGTCTTGTTTTAGAGCTGGATTAAATATTTTGAGAGGGCTTTATTGAGACTCTAATGCATATGGTAACAACCTTCTGCATAGGGACCTGCTGGCAGAGAGCCCTGCATGGTCTAGGATGGCATGTAAGAGGTTGTAGTACCACAGAGGACAACACAATGACTACCCCAAGATGGTACTGGTGGAAAAGGCAACAGGTTAGCAAACTCTCATGTGTTTGGAAAGCAGAACCAATGTGATTTGTGTGTTTAATGGAAGTCTATGAAAATAAATAATATTCAAGGATAGCTGTTAACTTTTTGGGACTAACACCCAGAAAACACAGTGAGAAAAGTGAGAAAAGCATTTTCCAAGGGCTGTAGGGGTTTGCATTTGCATGTCTTCTGTCAAGACTGCTACAAACAGATGGAAGAATGGAAGAGTTGAGTTCGTAGCTGCATAGTTAAGTCTGATAGCCAGAGTATAGATTTTAGAGTAATGAGGAAAGAAATAGTTGTTAATGCCATAGACTAGATGAGTTAGTTTTCAGGGAAGTAAATACTACCAGATAGGAGATCTAGGGTATGTGCACTGGTGAACCTCAGCCACTGTGGGGTGACAATAAGGGAGGAACAAAGAAACTGATAATGAGGACTTAGGGAAATAGACAACAGGAGGAAACAGTTGATCCATAATAAAAGATGAAGTATCACTCATTTGGGCAGTGGGGCTGAGCAGTGAATGACTCTGTGTACAAGCCATAAGTGACCTTAAAGAAACGAGTATTCATGGACATTCTAAGTGCAGATTTGGCTGGAGCAGCTATGAGAAACAATAAAAAAGAAAAAAATGAGTTTGAATTTATGGGTTCGACAATCCCTTAAGACATCCCTATAAAGAAAAGATAGTAATAGTTTCAATACTTCAGAGGGTATATGTTCCAGTTACTGTGACAAAACACTCTTATAAAAGCTGTTCAAAGAGAAAGGGTACATGTTGCCCCAAAGTTCAAGGGCACAGTCCACCAGAGCAGGGCACAAGACAGCTGGTAACATTGTATCACAGTCAGTAAGCCAGGAAAGGATAAACACTTATGCTCAGCTCATGGAGGACTCCAATCTAGGGACTGGCAGTGCCTGTTTTTACTGTCTTCCCATATCAATTAACCTAATAAAACTAAAGGCATGTCCCGAGGGTAATACAATTTAGATAATCTCTCACATATGTGCTTGGAGGCCAATCTCCTAAGAGCTGCCAAATTCTGTCAAGTTGATAATCAACATTATTAAAAAGAGAAATGTGAAGTCAAAGAGAAGATGTTTAAACTACAAGATTTTGAAACATATTTATATAGTCATAGAAATAATCCTACCAATAAAAAATAAACTCTATGGTAACAATCAAACCTAGAGTTCTTTTTTTTTCTTTTTTGATAGCTGTAGTATTTATAGTTAAAGTATATGCTTCTTAATCCTTCTAGGAACCCCAAGATAGCACTTCAGAATGATAGACTACATTAGGATTTTATAATTTTTTTCTAAAAGCCACATTTCCAGGAATATAAAGGTCATGGGATGCTAATAAGTTATTTGAATAGTACTTGATGATATAATTGATGGGAAAACACAGCTAGAAGACATAAATTTCCTCCAGACATGGTAAGTAGTTGATAGCAACACTTTTAAGCCCTCATTACATCCCAAATATTGTCTGAAGGCTTTATGTATATTACTGCATTTTGTCCTCATCGCTGCAACCTGTGGAGATGGTTACTAATGCTACACTTAGTAGCCCCAGGACACAGAGCACTAGAGGAGCTAACTAGCTGATTTAAGATTTGGGACCAACAGCCAGCATTTTATCAGTAGCCTACACGGATGTTCACAGAGGGCAAGACAAAGCAAGTGTCAAACAGCTGCTACTCTAGTGGAGTTAAGAGCTTCCTTCACTAATCTGAAAAAAAAAAAAAGCAAAGAATCCAAATATTCCCTTAACAGCTTAGTAACATTAGCATCTTTGTCTAATTTTCTGGCAAAGAACATAACACTTTAATTGTGCACAATGGAGTTTGAGTGTCAGCATTGGCTTCACCAGGAATTTGAGTGAAATGACTTCTAGGGATGATGAACCCCTTTGTAAAGGGGTTACAGGTTATTTGCCTTTCCAAGTTGAACAAAGCAGATTCACTCTATCAATCACTAAGAGCTCTTGGCTTATTTGTTTTAATTTTTGCTTTTGTTGTTGTTTTGCTTTTAATGTGATTTCATTGACTGGATGCCTTCTAAAATATTATATAGAACACTTTCTTGCTTTGCCTTACTTTGTAAGGGAAATGAGGGAATTTATAAACTGTTTCTCATCATCTCTTTGTTGATTCTCACAGTCTTTAAAGAAACAACAGAAAATAAAAAGCAAAACAACAATTGAAGTCATGAAGGAGGCAAAAAGAAGAAAAAGAAAAATTGGAAAACACACCTATTTTGCCTGAGTTTGCTAAGCAGCACAATAACAAAATAAGCTTAATTCCATTTCTGGCATGTTGCTTTTTCTTCCTCTGAACTTGAACAAATCATGAAGTTATGTCATTAAGGGAAAAATCTGCCTCTTAAAAATAACTTAAGAGATCATTTTACACATGAATGTTTACTGGACTGCATCATGAAATGTGTTGAAATTGCTTTCAAAGTGAAGACAAAATAATCCCGATTTATAAGGGTAAATGGAAGTAAATTTTTAAATGCAGGAGGAAGGAGGAAGCAGAACGTCTCACAAGCCATCAGCCAATCGGCTAAGCATGAAGAAACTGGGAATTCCGACTTTATGTTTTCAGGAAATAATGTTTACATAAAGCCACATGAATGTCCTCAAGGCATAAAAATTTTTTATCCTATTTTTAAAGCGTGCCCCTAGAGATTTACAACTTGATTTTGTAATGCAGAAAGAAGAATGTGAGCTCTGTTTTTTAAAGTTTATGAAATCATTTCATGTTCATTACCACAAACACCTGACATGTTTATTCACTTATTCATATGACAGCCATTCTCCTAGGTGGAGTCTAAAAGCTCAGTTGTGGCCATTGTTTGGGTAAGATGTTGAGAAGCTCAGTCACACTTCATTCCTCTTAGTACGTGAAAGCAATTCATACCAGATGAGATTGCCCTTCCACCTATTTTTTTTTGCATGTGGTAATCCCCAATGCCCCTTTCATAAATGTCCTTGCTTGGAATCTGACAATAATGTCATAATAAATTCTTCATCAGATGATGCAACAGCAGAGACTTTACAAGGCAGTTCCTGGACCTCAGCATGTTGTATGCTGAAACCCTCACCAGAAGAGCAATGTGGACTAGGTTCCCTCAGAGAGCACCACATGGGATGTAGCCAGCGGAGGATTAATAGCATCCAGCCAACATGGCCTCCATGTTGGGCAACATTTCAAAATGGAGATCTATCAGTAAATGGAATAGTCTCCCAAGGGAACTAATGGGAGTATAATTGCTTTCCTCATTTAAAACTGAGCCAGACAAAGCTTTTCTGGAAAGAGCCATGATGTTATGCCAGGGTGATGGACTGCATGACTCATGAAGGCTCTTCCGTCTCTAATTTTGTGACATGAAAAATAAAGAAATACATTAAAATTAATGCATTTTAACACATTACCATCTATCACAACCAAAATAATTCACAGCTGAAAGAAAGGGACAAATAACAATTTTCAAAATCTATTTCTAATCACAAGAAAGCATTGCTCACTGTGAACATTCTCTGAAGGGTAGCTACCACCTGATTCACTGCACCTCTGACTAACATTCGAGGGATTGCTAGTGAGCTAGCCTCACAGCTGGTGCCCCCTCCAAGACTCAACTTAATAACCTGGCTGCCATTCTTTTAAAGAAAAGAAAAATAATTCCAGCTCTTCACCAGCTAGCTGCCATGGCTGTCATTACCTTTCTTTGTTATCGGAGCAATATTTCACATACAACAAAACTCAGATGCCATTGGATATAAAATATGTCCCAACCCACTTATCTGTGTGTTCAAGAAGCCAAATAATTTTTATGAGTGTATGAAAATATTTACACTTTTCACCATCGCCCTGTAAGGTTAAGCTATTGTGGCATGCTTACAGCTGTCAGGGAAGCCCCTCAAGACAAGAACCTATCTGGGTCCTGGTTTGTTTTGTATTGTTGACCAACACAATATTTCACACAAAGTTGAATGCAAAGACAGATATGAGAATCTAAGTTTTTCTATTTAGCCAAAGATTCAAGGGATATAATATAAATTTAATGCTGCTCTGCTCACTGTTTTTAAGGGAAAATGTTTTATTTTTCAGTAAAAAGGTGTTTATGTCAACCTATGATGGTTGATTTTTAAATAAATTGATGCTTTATCTCAATTTACAATTAAACAACAAGTGTTATAATCCACAAGCACAAATATTTTTTAATTTTTTTAACTTTTAGCCAACATAAATTTAGTCATTCTTGAAATTACACACTTTTATGCCATATTATCCATACTGAGAAGTTTGTATTTATATATGTATATGTATGTGTATATGTATGTGTGTGTATATGTGTGTGTGTGTGTGTGTGTAACAATAACAAGACAAGGTTTTTACCAATCTGAAAGGAAGTGGAGCCATTGTAGAAGTTGTAGAGAGTGGACTTGGAAGGGATTGGAGGAAGAAAAGGGAAGAGAGGAAGTGATAGAATTATATTTTGATTAAAAATCTTTGGTAAATAAAATATATATAATAATTCTAAAACCGAAAATTTAAGATCATTGTTCTTGAAACTTTTTAATTTCTAGACTGATTCTGTGTCTCCGCATGAATATTGTGTTATTACCCTGCTTATTACATCCTAAGATTGCTAGAACTTTCTCTATTCCAACTTTGTTTTTAAACTCGTTGTAATAAGAATTTTATTCTCCAAATTTACCCACACTTTTCTTACAAAGTAAGTCATGATTTGCATTTTTCTGTGAAGAGCTCCATTCTCACGCAGTTCTCAGTAATAGTCTTTCCTCTTTTCCCACTTACATTTCTACTCAAGGCACTTTTGCTTTGCTTTCTGGCCTGGAGGCTACATTACTCATTATGGAGAATCTTATTTGTGGCATAGTCTGCCCAGATACTAAGCTATGTCACTTCTCCGTTCTCCGTTTCTAGGTTAACCCAGTTAAATCCACGATATGAACAACTTCCTACATGCAATAACTTGAAACATGTATGTCTTCAATTATAATGTTTCCCTGGGCTCAAAATGCTAACTTCTACTACCTGCAGAACATTAAATTCAAATACCTAAAATATCTCATAATTCTAAAACTCCTCAAACAGAAATCTTAGTTTGTGCTGCCCATGTAGTTTTGGATGTATGGCCTTCAATTAGAATGTGGTCAAGTTTTTAAGGGCTATACTGTTAAAGAAAACTGATTCGCCCTTTCCCAAAAGGCATATTACAACACTAAGATCATAAATTTTGTGTGCCTCAGTTGCATTGACTAGCTATGTAAAGGGCTTGACCTATGCAATCTTTGTACAGCTATAATCCAGGCTAGTCATACAAGATGACATCAACTAATAAATTTCTCAAAATGTATTACTGCTAGGCTGTGTGACTGTACATCCTTCAAACACACTCTTCTATTTTTTCCCCAAACAAGTGATCTTGTCACTCCTGTGACACAGACCTCCTCTACAAACTCTTTTCCTTTCCTTCTAACTGTGCAGGCTACCTCAGTTTGCTTGGTGCACCATCCTACCTACATTCAGCACTTCAAATTTGCCCTGTTTTTCTCTCTGCTGATGACTCAATCCCATAACTTTACACAGGCTCTTTCATGAAACAGTTTATTCATAGTCTATTTCCTGAGTCATCTCTCTGGAAATTTTGTCTCTGAACACCTACTCTCCATCCTTTGTATCACCTTATTTGTCTTTCTATAATTACAACTACCTAAAAATGAATATTTACTACCTTTCCAAATTCTAACAAGTCAGAGACTTTGATGCCATCACTTCTTCCTGGTGGTAGAAATGCAACCAGATTCTTAGTAGACGAGCAAGATGGCAGCATCAGTGGAGATATTGCTGCAGTGTGCCGACCTCCACTGTGCTGTGTATTTTCAGCACAGTGCTTGCTGTGCCTCACTCATCTTTACAAGCTGTGTTCACTGAGCACAATGTTTGGAATCTAATGTACACCAGACAAGTACTTGATGAATGAAAGGAATAATACTCACAGTTAATGCTTCCTCCTTACAAAACTCATTCATGGTAACAAGCTAGGTGATAATCAAAATAGCTACACAATAGATAGAATTGCTTTCCTTTTGACCTGTAAATAATTGTCCTTTATCATATTAGTTGTTAGTATATGAAAGAGACATCCTGGAAAATTATTCTTTATTACATTACACCCTATGCTGTTTTCTTCTGAAATAATGTAACAAATTAACCAATCAGCTCTTTGCAAGTAAAAATAGAATAAGCTAGTACAGTTCTTAATGTTTTTGTAGTAATTAGACCCCATTCTAGAATGACAATGGTGGTTTATAATAATTTACTGTACCACGAGGATTACTGAACAGTAATCAAAGGAAAGAAGCATTCAAACTGGGAAACTAAAACATACAATGAACTTTGCCAAGTTTATGGTCATAACTTGGAAGGTTCAACTAGCCTGATTGAGAAAATGTGTTAATTATTTCCTAAGTAGTGTGGATTGTTAAAACCCAGCTGAGCCATGAAGAGTTTCATAATTTTCACTTTTATTATGTCTATGCAGGTTTCCTTTTTATGTGTATGATGAGGAGTGGGGGACGAATTTGAGAAGCAGCAATGACAAATGTGTCTGAGCTCTCTCCACATCGTCCCCCATTAACATTTCGAATTCTCACCTTCAAATAATCTCCAGAGACCAGAGCTTTCTGAGCTGAGACTCGGGACATTGTTTTCCTGGTTTCTGATCATCTGAGATAGTCTGTGCTTTGCTCATCTTTTTCCATGGAAACTACATGTCTTAGGTATAGCTGTGCCTGTGATGAAGTAGGCAGCCTCCACCTGTAGGCTGAGGAGGGCACTTAGGACTGCATGTGTCATGAGAAGTATAAATGAAAGGTTTACCATGTAAAGCATTGAGCGAGCCTTCTTCACATGTGGACTTCAGGTATGATGCGACCTGGGGAGCAAGGGAACCAATTACCATGCCCAGAAGGTGGCTGTTTTCTGCTTTTCATGGTGTGTGTGTGTATGTGCGCGCCAGCTAAGAGTTCCCGAAAACTCAGATTTGGTTCCGATGTATTCATTTTTTGGGAAATGTAAATAAGATTAAATCTCTTGGGTCTGGCTTCATGTGGAGTGGACAGACTCCTGGCTTGAGTTTCCTGCAGCGTTTGTGCTTTGACTAAGGAGCTCAGAAGCATTTGCTGCACTTAAATAAAATCAACAAGTAAATAATTTGAATTCATCAGCCTGTTGTTGAGCTTCTTTAGTAAGAAGCCAGTAGCTTTTAAAGTAAGAGCATTAGTGCTCACATCTAAGTCTGCAATGGTCTGCATCTGCATGGCCTCAAAAATGAGATTTAAGATTATGGATTGCACACTTTCCTTGTTCTAAGAATGTCGAGGCAGAGTCACAGAAATGAGATATTATTTACAGTATGGTAACCATTGTATATTAATGCAATATTTTAAAAAATGTTTAATTTGTAAATGAGCCACAAATTTTATCTTTAAAAATATTTGAAAGATAGTTATAATTAGTGGGGTTCATATACAAAAGTACCAAGCAGAATCAAGAAAATGGGAGTCTTGGACATCAGAGCCATGCCTTTCCTCCACCCTCAAAACTCTATTCAAAGCCTGTTTCTTTCAGCCTCTGATGTTTCATTCAATCCTGGAGCCTGGTTCTGACTACAAGTCAGGAAATGGACCATATGCAACCTCCAGAGAGGAGGTTAGAAAACAATAACAAAGAAGAAAAACATAAAAGCTTTTTTGTTAATCTGATACTTTACAAAATTTGTTTGGAAGAAGGGTTGAATTGTGATTTTTTGTTGGTTTTGTTTTTAAATTGCCTGTTCCCAAATGGATGGTGAGGCTTGGGTTGAGCTGAGGACAGACTGGCAGTCAGCCTGCAAGCTTTTCCTTCTATACCAAGAAGAATCAGAGGGTTTGGAATTCTTCAGATCTTCAGCTTGGAGACCTTGGGTGGAGCCCAGGCGCCAACCATTCAGTTGGTGGTTATTAATTAAATTCTTTACAGTGACCTCAAATGTTCACACTGTTTGACAGAGAAGGAAACAGCACCCCAAGAGATAAGTAGGGAGTATGGGAGTGCTGTCTGGAAAATCTAGCTAGAAACTGGAGATGTTGGCTCCATCTCTCCCCAAAGAAAAAAGATTAGCCAACCTAGAAATCTCTGTCAACAAAGACATCCTTTAGCTTTTAGTCTACCAAAAGAGAGGGGCCACAATGGAGAGTGAAATGATAAAATTATTCCACTGAAATTAACAAACAACAGCTAAGTAAATTAACTATTTTCAAATGTTTAAAAATCCATAGTTATTTAACAAAGGCTCTCAAAGTGGTAGGTTTGATTTCCATCTGTTTTAGACTGAAGCATGCATAAAATAGCAGTTATAAACCTTGGTTTCATTCATTATTTTTAATTAACATGCAAGCCTATGTATTCATTGTATACATGTTTTGAAGTACAGTGTGCTAATTAAACCTTGTTAATTAACAACTCTTTTAATATCAGGTTTAATTCTTCTATAGTTGGGCAACTTGGCTCTTTAACTGACCCAGTTTGTCCAAATCCCTTCTTATTTACATTGGAGTAGTTATTAATAACATCTGTTTTTTTTTACTCTCAGAAGAGTAAAATTTCGGTTGACAAAACATATTGTCATTCTTCCTATATTCAATGCTTGCAATACTCCATGTCATTTTTAGTTATGTAATATGATAATTACAGAGTTACTGAGACACCAGCAAGATAACTGTATGTATGTGTATATATATATAAAGGGCCAGCTACAGTGAAGAATCAAACAGCACTTAACAATTAGCAAGTGCTAACTGTTATTTTAGTAAGTCTAACCCCCCCAAAATTAACTCTGTCTCTGTCTGCCAGAACTAGTGAGTTTTTTCTTAGGTTACATAAATCCAAGTGTGATAGACAGCACTGAGCAAGACATTGCTACCTTGCACTCCTGTTTTCAGATTGTGTTAACCAAAGCAGTAATTTTAAGCATGCAGCTTAAAATGCATTCAAAATTCATAGTACCTCCAGAGAACAGCCACTAGGATGGAATCCTCTTAGGAAACAATGATATAGGTACTATTGAAGAAAGAACCAATCAGAGGTGCCCCCCCAAAAGGAAGGCTCTGAAATATTTAACAACCTATCCCACGAAGAGGAAAATCAACTCATTATGTGGGTGATTACTAAGGTCATGATAAATTTACTTCGGAAGGAATTCTTTAACAAAAATCTTCCAAAACTAGAATGAGAAAAACCTTGTAATCAACACTGATATTTAATGCTTAAGATATCAGCTAGTGAGAGGCATATTATATCTTATTAGGGAAATGTGGTTTGGTAATACATCCTGCAGAAGCAAGGAGTGAAGAACCCTCAATTTACAAAGCCCCTAGAATAACAAACTCCTGAAATGGTGGGAAGCTGATTCCGGAAACTCCCCTGCTATGGCCCTAATTATCATTACTTAATTATCATTATCATGTTAGTAGCTGGAAAGGCTTTTCTATTGCTCACATGATCCTTTCTCTACAGTAAATACTATTACGTAATTACCGTTCACATTCTTTCAGCTATCAGTACCTTAGAAGCACTTTAGAATGTAAGTTCCTGAGCTAGCCATATCCTAGAGATACATCACCAAACTCTCTTGAGGTAGGTTCCCAAGAAACCAGAGAAGGGTAAAATTCTGGAATGGTCTGAAGTCTGGCTGTCTCTCTCTGTCCATCAACATGTAGCTGAGAAACTTAGAGAGAGTTTCAACTCTCCTATTCTTGAAAGCTATAAACATAACTTTGCACCAAACATTGCTAATAATATTTTATGTTTTAAAATTATATTTGATCCTAAGATGCACATGACAAAAATTTAACCAAGATGGACAAATCACTGTTTGAAAGCTAACTCAAATCACAAAAAGATAAAGCTGTATTAAAATGGTTTTGAGAGTTTGCTATTTTCATGATTTTGTGGGTTATTTATCTTTCACTTAGATTCAAGCTGGTTCACTTTCTCTGACTAGCTCTTGGTACATACCCTCAGGATAGAAATGGTTCAATTTTACTGAAAGTATTGATATTTCTTTTTAACTAAGAGTTTAGTGCAATCTGGAGGAGGATTGTAATTGACTTGGTTTGAGTGACATGTCAGCCCTGGAGACAGAAGGCATAGAATACCTTGTGTCACATTCTGGATATACAGACTAGAAGAATTATCAACAACAAATGACAGGGGCTATTACACCCTTAATAGAAAGAATAAGAAACCTAACTAACTTTACTCTCTAATAAGATAATGCTAACAGTTATTGACCATAGCTACGGGGTAATGAGCCTCTTGCATAATCTCTGTAAGAAATGGCCATAAAGTATTAGGAGAAGCCATACTTAGGGAGTATAATACGGCTGGTTTCTATGGGCTTGCATCATAAAAAGTGGCCTCATGTATAGGTCATCACAAGCTCATGTTACTTATGTCACCACAACTTGGAAAGTCCCTGACAGTAGCTTCTCTGCATGCTTCTTCAAATAGCTCCTTAGTATGCTTGTCTTGATAATACAGATTTAAATGTTCCTTCCATAAAAGACAACAATGAAAATCTATATATAGTGCAAATATCAAAGTACGAATTACCAATTAGTTTAGTGAGTAGGACTTTCTCTAACCTCTAGGGTTTGGGATCTAACTTCCTGGCCTAAAGTCAACAAGAATCTGAGTATATAACTCTTTATTATAAAATCCTCAAAAACTAAGGTCAAATTTAATTCAAATGAAATTATCGCTTCTTAGAAATTCAGTAGATTTTTACCTAATTCACTCTCTTGATTTCATATACCTGATTAATTCCCTTTCAGTTCCTTTCCTGGTTCCCCTTTGCCTGATATCTTTTTATAAATTCCTTTGATTGGTTCATTAAGTTAACAGCTAGTTTTTGCCCTGAACATCCAACTCTTAGGAGAAACCTGGCTAGCTTCTCCCTCAACAACTTAATTGGAGACCAGGGAATTCTGAAAACTCTCATTTCAAGGACCTTTAAAAACTCAGAAGAAAAGATATTTTAATAGGCTTAACTACCTGCTGTCAGACAGAAGTGATACCTCTGTCCTCTAAAGAAAATATGTACTGCAACAGCCAATCACTCACTCTAAAACAGATTGGTCTGTCACTTACAGACTAGGTTAAAGTATAGCATTTTTATTTAGTAAGGGGCTAGAGGAGTGAAGACAAAGGAGGTAGAGATGAACATTTTCAAATGCATTTAATATATAAGTAATAAATTATAATAATAATAAATGTGAAGTAATAAATGTGTTTCGAGACAAATGTTCAACATGGAATACCTGGAAGTAGAAATGCGTGACTAGGTTGTATGTGTGTGTGTTTCTATGTTTTATAATCAGAAAATCTTTCATTAGAATTCCATGGAATACTTTACAATAATCATCTCACTAGAAAGTAATAATTTATCTCCTATACAACTTAACAAATGCTATGCAGGCCTCTGAGATCTCCTGATGTATTTGCCATACAATTACTCTTCCTAGATAATTGGTCCTATTGCACTGTCTTGGAGTCCCCAGGGGGAATAGTTTCCTGTGTATGTGGAATGTTAATACTAATATCTTTTCCCTGCTGCCACCTGCAGTTCCCAAGAGATGTGGCTTCCAAAGAGAATTCTTTAATGCAGGTGGTGATTTTTTTTCTTTAATTTATTTAAAAAGAGTTGAAGTCAAGGAAAGGGAACTTTTTTTTTCATCAATCCATTTCCTGTATTTAATTATTTGACACAGTTGACTCATGGCTGTGTAATTATCTCTTGGAGTGTTTAACATTAATGTAAAATGGTACTGTATTTCCAAGCCAAATGGAATTTTTATGAGGCCATACAACCCTTCTTGGCTTTCCTTTTTGTTTAATGGCTGTGCTATAGCAAACAGCAATGTGCAAAACGAACAGTTAAACTGTTCTCTTAATTATTGCATCTGGTTTACCATATCCTGCCCATCTAGTATGTTTTAATTGAAGGGCAGAAATGATCTCTGGTTGATCATTGATGGCTTTAAATTGGCACATAATGATAATAGTGCGTTCTGAAGGGAGTTCTTCATAAATCTCAGCATATGTCTTTATGTTGAACAATTAAACCACATCTGGAAAGAGAAAGCAAACCAATGCATTACTCAGTAGATCCTGTGAGAACACAAATTCATTGGGCTGAATACTTGTTACCAAAAAGGAGGAGGGTGGGAGGAAGAGTGGGAAGAAGGAAAAGGACAGACAGAGGGAAATGAATGGAGAAGAGAATCGTGAATTCAGAAGTTTTAGAGACTTTCTTTTTTAAAAAGAAACAGGTGTTGGAAGAAAAATTCCCACAAAGCAATAAATAGTTTTATATCTGCAAGGGCATTTAGTAATAATGAGGAGATTTCATGCGTCTTATGAAAGGCACCAGGGGGAATTAGTAACTGAAGAAATATATAAAGATCTTATTTCAAGAAAGAATATTATTATTAGAATTTGCCAAGTCGCTTGTATGAGGTAGCTGAACAAGGATCCAGTTAGCATTTTAAAAAGAATCTAGATGTGCGTGGAAAGGGTTAACTTGCCCTTGCTTTTCACATAGCCTGAAGCAAATCAGATGAAAAGTGACACTTGGGCACAAATTTCCAGGTGAGAGCTAGAGGAAAACTTTTATTCTTTCTTAGATGCGATGGAGGTTCAGACCCCAATCTCCTTGAAAGACCATGGCTAACATTGTCTCCCTCACTGCCTTAAGGCCCTTGCCTTGAATCCTTCTAGCACACTCTACAGGGATTCCAAAAGAGAAGTTCTCTCAAACAGGCTCTAATCAAATGATTTCCCACTAAAAGACCATCAGTGGCTTGCCATCTTTTCACCTTTAAAATAAAAACTAAATTAACATTCCTGACAATCAAACTTTCCACAATGTTTGTCTGTGTGTGTGTATGTTGCATGTGAGCGTGATTGTGTAAGAGCTGTATGTAAACATGTGTAAATTCAGGTGATGCATGCCTATATGGAGACTAGTGGTCCATGTTGAGTGTCTCATTCTATTATTTCTACCCGACTTTTTGAGACAGGAAATCACACTGAGCCTGCCAGCCCCTGGGATCCACCTGTGTCTGCCCTTCCACAACCCTAAGTACTGAGAATAAGGGAGCCAAATTATGGAGCTCAACATTTAACACGGGTGCTAGGCATCCCAACTCAGGCCTTCAGACATGCACAGCAAGGGCCCCATCTGCTTAGCTTCTCCCCAGCCCCAGAGCGTGCTTTTGTTCTAGGTAAGTGGGTTCATTCCCTCCCTAGATCTCCCTTTGGGATCTTTCTGCTGTCTGACTTAACATCTTTGGAAGTGCTGCTTGTTTGGGGATATTTCCTTTATCTGAAAGGCTTTGCTGACATGTCTCCCAATTGTGATACTCTGAACTCTGTAGCAAAAATCTTTCTAACGACCCCAGTATAAAGAGACTCTTCCCACTTTGGGAACATCTGAACACCCATGTTTGTACTGTACATTTAACAGTTTGGTTTATTTCCACTAAAAAATGTTTAGTGTGCAAATAGTTTAATCACTCAACTGCCTATGCAGTCCATGAAAAAAAAGTTTATCTTGTATATAGGTAGTCCTTTTATCCAAGGAATCCATATTTTTACATAATACATATAACGTTGAAAGTAACTGAAATTTCCACAAAGTATGTACATATTCTTGAAATTAAAGCCAATGATTATATAAATAACAAATTTTAGATGTAGAGTATATTAGCTTGCTAAAGAAGCTATAACAAAATACCATATACTGGGTGACTTAACAGAAAAGAGTTTCTTTATCTATATAGAAGAATTTTTAACATGTAGTTTGACAAGAAACAAAAATGAGGCTGGAATGTCAAATTTGGATCATCTTAGAAACTGAAATGATGCCAATAGAACCTGGTTACTCTCTTTTCCCCAATGCCTGTCCCATTGAGTCAAATGTTCTCTGTCATCGCTTATTTCTCATATTGAGCAGAGGCTATGATGTCCTTGCAATGTTGCTCCAATCCAGGTAAGAGAAGAACTCAGCACTGCTCCTTGTGATAGCAATCCCGTAAATTGAGATGTTTTCTTATCGGAACAACTTAGACTATATCCTCATTCCTCAATGAAAGTGTAAAGTGCTGACTCCTGATTGTGAGTACAGAGTTCTCCCCAAAGAAGATGGAGAGACTGGGGATTAGGGGAGAAGGAGAAAAAAATATACAGGTGTGTTACCACAATATAAAACAGCTGTGATTTTCTTATTGTTGTTGTTGTTTTATTAGCAAAAGAGAAAAAATAGACACAGCAGCCGAAAACTAGTAATAGCAATAATAATAGTAAAAATGTCCAAAACAAAACAGTTTTGTCTTGTTTTATTAGCAAGAGCGGAAGAACTAGTGGCAGGGCAGCCAAAAATTACCAAAACCTTAGAGGGACATACAAATCCAACCCTACAACCTTCCTAAGCATAGCAGTAAGGTAGTCACACAACAGTTACGACTCAGTTAACCGACAAGGCAAAGTTAGCCATCAAGTTAATCAAAGACCACTCCTTATCGGAAATGTCACTGCATAGCCCTGCTTCTGGTTTGTTCTTCACTTATTAGGAGAAAAACATTACTCAACTTTCATGTGCCCCAGTTTCCTGAATATCTTCCTAAAAGTTTGAGTCAGGATTAGGACTGGAATTCAAGTTATTGAGGATGCCTAATAAAAGAAAAAGGCAATTTGAAAATGTAAAGCCACACTCAAACTCTTATTAATAATCGTGTCTCTGCTGAGCACATGTAGAGACAGATAATTAGATCCACATAAAGAGTGATCTCTAATTGGATCCAGATGTGAAGGAGTCGACAGACATCCACTAAAGGAAACCATACAGAATAATGAAGAAACAAATGGAATCGCCATGCAGAAGCTTATGAAGAACGATGGGCAGAATGACGCTAAAGCCTTTCAGGCAGCTCTTAGTCACACACTTGAAGAAATTTATTGTTGCTCTGAGCATTGCTACAAAGCAGCCTTGTCAAAAGCCAATGGTGGTCCCTGAAGAAAGAACACAGTGTGGGATTAGGATTCCTCAGGAAGGGCATTTTTAAAGACTTCAGCTGTTGTAGAAATGCATTCCTTTTATTCATTAGCTGTGCTTAGCATGAATCCCATGACACTGGAACCCAAGTTTCATCAGTTATTTAAAAAATCTCTACCTCATGCCTGTGCTAATGGGAAAAAATAAGTAAACACTGCTAAAAGCCAACCTTGTCTCCAATTAATGGTGAAGGTATAACTAGATATTTGTGTGCTCCCCAAGCCCCCACTCTTGAGTAATGAGAACCAGGTCTTGGTATGAGACAACAATCAGATCAAGACTAACTGCGTATGGCAGAGAAGCAATATTGGAAATCAAGACAGATTTCTGAGAAGATGGCTGGCTGGGGTGTCAGACATAGTTGTCTCCCACAAAACAGGAAAAAATGCAAAGGGTAAGTAACTTCAGCTCAGCTAGAATACTTGAGAGTAAAGTGTTTACACACTGATGATGCTCGACAGCTGGTATTCAGAAGAACTTTATGCCAGCTACCCTTTTGTCCAGGTGGAAGATCAACTTGAAGTTGAAAGAATCAACAGGAGACCCCCAACAACCCTTATTCCTGGCAAGAACACCAGGAGTTTTTTTGGTTGTTGTTGTTTCTGGGAAATATTATGCAGTCCTGGAAGACCTAGAGGCAAACTTGGAAAGCTTCCGAGGAGTATTCGCCAATCCATTGCTGCAAAGCGGACTCAATCCACAGTGTGGCATGTCATTCCTTACTCTGGCTGATGCCCCATTAAGACCATCTAAGCCTAAAACCTTCTGAATAATGGTAAGTGCTCTATTTGGGGGTCATGCTCACCACACCAAAGCTACCTGTGCTCATCAACCTATGAGACCTACATGACCTATGAGAAACTAATAGGCCCTCCATAATGATAACTATGTAGTCCATACCCCAGGCTGCTGGCAAACCCATCCCTTAAGATATCACAGATATTAACTGATAGAGACAATTTGTACTCTAAATGCACAAACATCAATTTTTGTCACACAAGAACCATGAAAATATCAGACAAACTGATACTTCCAAATAACAAAATAAGTATGTAGCTACAGACCACAAAAAGGAAGTTGATAAAAATATTTCAAAAAAATGAGTCTAGGTAAACTTAAGAATACACAAGACAACACAGATAAGTAATTCAATGAATCTGAAAAATAACTAATGTGAATTCAGGGTCAATGCCCTCTCATTGAATTATTGCCCCTTGTTTTGCAAAACATCAGTTTCTAGAAAAGAAAGTCATTGTCATCACAGATATCCATCTGGATACTTACCCAGATCTTTAAAACCACCAGCAGCTATAATAACCCAGAGCATACAAAGACCCCCAAAACCTCCAGTAGCTGACCACTATATGACCTACTGGTAGTGACAAACCAGTCAGGACAAAGTTAAGGGAAAGCTGGTTCCTCTGACTGTACAAGTCTTTGCTAATATAAACTCGACAATTAGATACTTCCACCATAGCTATGCCCTTCAATCAACACTCCCAACCCACAAAACAATGTTTCTACAGCCATTGTCCTCCAGAATGGTTCTCACTCTGAGATCAGCTGTTGCCCAACATGTACTTTTACTTTCTAAATAAAACCTTTGCTTGCTAGAAGGAGGAGGGGAAGGAGGAGGAAAAGGAGGAGAAGGAAGAGGAGATAAAAGAAAAGAAAAAAGAAAGAAAATAGAAAAATAACTGATGGTGTAAGTGAAAAAACCAGGAAAGAAATAGAAAGACTGCAAGAAATAGAAGGCTGGAGTGATGGCTCAGCCAGAAGGCAAGAAGACCTGGGTATGAGTACACAAAGGTAAACTTTCAATTCCAGTCCCCGGGTTTGCAATACCCTCTCTTGCCCTCTGAGGGCAAGCATGCAAATGGTGTCTAGATATTTATGCAGGCAAAACACCCATCTACAAAAAAAGTCATCATTAAAACTTTAAAAAATTAACAGAAATAATGTTTTTTAAACCAAAAAAACCCCACAAACATTAGAAATGAGCTACTGCCTGAAATCAAGTGAAAAATCAGAGGTGGGAGAGAAACTTAACTTGAAGAGGATATTTTGAGATAATTCAGGAAAGAGAAAAGAAAACATGAAAAATATAGCCTATGGAATCCATAAAAATAAGATCCTGGTAATAAAAAATGAAACAATAATTGAAAAATATTCCAACGTATTAGGGAAAATATATACAACCTGATCTACATAGCTCCAAGGATTTCCAAATAGATTTGAATAGAAAAATTGACATTTAAAGTATACTCTAAATAGATATTCGAAAGCCAAAGGCAATGAGTGAATACTAAAAGGAAGAAGATAAGAATAGCTATAGATAACTCCTATTACATTAACAGCACATTTCTAAGCTAAAACCATAAGGTTCAGGAGAGAATGGGAAACATCTTGATCAGCAAATATATCTCCAGAAATTAGATATGAATGAAATCTTTGAAGATAAACTAAAACTGAGTTTATCAGCATTATACTAGACAAAAGATGTAAATAGAGTCTTTCACAGAGAAGCAAAAGGGAGAGGACCACCATGAGAAAACTTGCAAAGTTGAAAGTAGTAGATCATCTACACTAAAGAAAAAAAAATGTCCTCTACTATAAAAGAATTAAAAGATTAAACCATGGAGATAAACACCAAAAGTAAAAACAAAACAAAGAATATTTGTAATGATTAGAAAACCAAAATGGCAGCAGCAGTGAGTTGACTGTAATAATTTAAATTCTTCCAAAAGAAATATATGCCAGGTAAATTAATTTAAAAAGGAAAAAACACACACACAGTATGCTGCCTACAAGACACTCATTTTCTCAAAACACCCACACATAGATAAAAGTGAAGTGATGGAAAAAAAATACATAGTACAAAGAGAAACCAAATATAAGCAAACTAATAATACTTACATTAAACAAAATATGCTTTAAGCCAAAATTGTAAAACAAAAATGCAGGGATGATCAGCATGTATAAGTAATCAATTTAATAAAAGAAAACAAAATTTAAAATTTGTGCACACAGACAAAACATCTAACTATATAAAGCAACCATTATGAGAGATAAAAATGAGAAACAGAGGCCAATAAATAATACATGAAGACTTCAAAATATCTCTTGTTAAAGATCAAGACAAATAGTCAATAAAACTTAATTAAATTATACAATAAACTAAATGGGCCTAGTACATATTTATAAAATATTTTATCTAAAAAGCTGCATATACTAGTACACAAAACAAGTATCAAAAAATTTTAAAACAGCAAAATCTCACCATGTATTTTCTTTGAACATGAGGAATAAAACTAAAAATAAATAAGACCTTTTATAGTACACAAATATACAACAGTTTTTCCATAGGGGACCAATTCTAGAAACTGAGACTTGAGGGGGCATTTCATACTCACATTATAGCAGTATTTTTGCTAAGATGAATAATGACCAAAAAGTATACAGGAGAAATAATTTTAACCTCACCAATTTTAGGAAAATGCTAAGCTAAATTACAGTGCAAACATATACCATACAAAATTGTTGATGAGGGTTTAGAAAAATGTGAAATTTTTACATACTCTGGATAGAAATGCAGTCTCCTAAGAAAAACAATACTATAATTCCTCTAAAAGAACAAAGCCAGAAGTATCAAATGATAGAACTATCAATCTACTCATCAAAGAGAGAGGTTGTATGCTCCTGTTTATTAAAGCACCATTTACAGTGGTCATTGCATGTAATCGACTGAGTTATTGTCAACAAATGAATAGGTTTAAGTTTGTGTGTGTGTGTGTGTGTGTGTGCATGTGTGTGGTGTGGTGTGCAAGGGGTCAATAAGATAAGCACCCGTGGTGAGATCAAAGAGAACTTGGATGTTATAGATACTCAGGCAATCGAAAATAATCATGAGATAGAGAATAAAAGGAAAATATTTGATCCGAGAGCTAAGGTCTTTGATAAACGAAGTAAACAAAAGCAATGAGTTGAATAGATGAAAGCAATGAGTTAGCAAAGTGGGTGATATAAGTGCATGTCAAGTAACTCGGTGGACTACTGTGGGGATGGGGGTAGAGAAATCACGATGGCAGTAGAAACCAAGATGAAGAGCAACCTCACTTCCCATCCTATGCATATCAGCATTCCATCCGTGGCAATGTCGACAATGCTTTCCTTTTTATTTTTCAATATCATCCCAGTCTATGAATATACTTAGATTGTTTACTCATTCACCAATTGAGCATCATTTCTACCTCATGTAATTAGAATAAGGTCCCTGCAATTTTTCTCATGGAAGCTTTTTTGTCTGAACTTAATTTTTATTTCTCTTGAATAAATATCACTTATTTGTCTTCATACTTTATATTCTTGCATCTATCCCATATCCTACACGTGTATAGAAAAGTACTATGCTGTCTTTCTTTAAGGTTGTTACCATTCTGCTCTCATCAGCAGTGCGTGAGAGTTTTAGCTGCTTATAATTGTCCTCACAATTTCTAAGTTAGTATAGTATCGTGTGAACCTCCTTGGATTTAAATTCCACTAGAACAGCCTTATGTGTTAATGGCAGTGAATAAAATGTCACTGTGTGGTACCTATTGCTAATATTGGCCTTCAGTAAATACTGTTTACAGGAATGACAGAATCCAATCTGCATTTCAGTGCTTCTTGGATAAATTAACCTGCAACAAATTTGGGGAAAACAAAATATTACTGAACAAAGGGAGTATGAGTATCTAAACTAGGAGGATCCCTTGTTACAAGATACAATCACAGACAAGAACAGACCCTAGAGCCAGGAGAATGCATGGTCACTGTAACCTAACTAGAACAAACCAGTCAGCACTGAAGACTAGAAGGATCACTCAGCAATGCTCATCAGTCTCAACAATGAGGTGCATATGGTAGCCAAACTTGCTTTAGCAACATCTCCCCTAAATCAATCAAATTCCACATCTCCCTCATCCTTTTCTCTTTTCTCCTTTCTCCACTTCCTTCTCTATTTTCCTCTTTCTAATCATCCACACAAATATTTATTTAACAATTATGGATTACCAACATGGTCCTATAAGTCTTTTGTACAGAGTTAAAGCATTCAGCCTTCACAATACAAAAACATGTATTGTTATTGTTGTTGTTATTATTATTCTCATTGTACAAATACATAATTAAAGCTAATAAGAAGAACTTGCTGAAGGTCAGAGCCAGCCTTTGGAGCTGAGCACTGAAGTCTGATCTAACCGACATCAACGTGACCTATTCTACTTTACATAGCCCCTGCTCAGTGAAATTTCTTTATTGGTCTCTAGTGGTGGCTTTCACCTTAATTCACGTCCAGTTGGCCTGAATCATTGGATATGCGTGCCCAAGAGCCGACTACTGTGGAGAACAATTAAATTATTTCATTATATGATTCTGGGGGAATTAGTAAGACGAAGATGTTCTAAGTTCTCCTTGATGTGGAAAGTGACACACCTTATTCTTAAGATTTGCATGTGTGATTGAGTGCAAAGTTGCCAAAGGAAGGTTAACATCTTAGTTACTAATAGTTAAGACAGTAAAAAAAAATCTATGAATAAGTTTCAAATGCAAAAGAGGAAAAGGAAGCACAAGCTGTGAATGCCTGCAAACTAAAGATGTGCGGAAAGACGCAAAAGAGGACGTCCACTGTCATCAATGATGCAATATTTGATATGTATTTAGTGAATAAATGAATAAATAACAGGCAACCTTGAGCGGGTTTTCAAGTTTAGCTCACGGGGAACTCTGGGTTTTCTCGTGCTAGACATGTTTTCTGTCAGAGTGACAGGCAGGAGTCTCCCTGCCATCAGCACTCCCCTTCAGCTAAGCTGGGAAACGCTGGTGAAAGGCCACTCTCTTCCGGGTGGAAGCTGAAGAAGCAACTGCCAGGTGATCTAGTCCTTGCATAGTCTTTAATTCCACAGAGTTCAGCACGGTATTGTTCAGAGACCAGCTAGGCTGTCGTTGTGTTTGGTAACAGTCAATGAATCCCCACGTGTCTTATGATCACGTGTTAAGAAAGTAAAGTGAATTCATTAAACTTACTAAAACACAAGGCTTGAGAGTGTCTGGGAGGGTCAAATCCCTCACTTACCTCATTTCAAAAGGCTCGGGCATTGAATCCAGGAGGAGCGGAAATGAATTCTCTATCAGTACAGAGGCTGTGATGACCTTGAGTCACTGCTGTGGGACTGGGAGTGGAGTGAGAGAGATAAAGCTCAAAATACTGTAGAGCCAAACCATTGCCACCCACACAGTCACCTCTTCTAACTCGGATAGCTACATTCAGAAGTTCCCATCATTCCTCTTTGACAAGGGTGTCTATATTCCCTTCTACAAAATTAGTTAGGACAAGCAAGTTAAATAGAAACTGACAATGATATATACCGAGGTCAGAATTGAGGGTGAAACTTGGAGAGAAAAGTGATCTTTCTAGATGTTTGACATGGAGACCCGCATTTGAGCATTTATACTGAGATGTCAAATGAAGATTCTGGTGTGGATTCCAAAGACTTTGGCTTAGACAGAGATAATGCTGAGGGGTGAGTTATGATGAGTATCAGGAGAGCTCTCTGCCACTCTGGAGAGGGTTAGCTTCTCTGAATTCAGAACACACCACACATCAGTAGAGTCCAGGACTTGGTGTGCCTCCTGAACCCATTCAGGAATCCTCAGCAGTTTCTTTGGTCCCTCACGACTTCATGCTGAGGCTGGCATGCATTTTCTTGCTCTTTTCAGCTACTTCTTATTTCCCAGAACTTTGTGAGACAGATTGGTCCTCAGGCTTGCTCCATGTCCGTCTGCAATGTAAGCATTGTCCAGCCCTGACTGCTCCTGAAGACACTGTTTTTGTTTGTTTGCTTATTTGTTTGTTTTGTTTTAAGGTGGGGCGTCACTCTGTAACCCTGGCTATCCTGAAACTCACTCTGTAGGCCAGGCTGTCCTCAAATTCACAGAGATCTGCCTGTTTCTGGCTTCCTTGTCCTGTGATTAAAGGTATGGGCCACCAGGCTCAGCTCTGAGGACACTTTCTAAAGAGTTGTTTCTTTGTTTATGCGTGTTTTGTCTGCATGTACATCTGAACACCAGAAAAGGGCATGGATCCTACTAGAGATGGTTGCGAGCAACCATGTAAGTGGTGGGAATTGAACCCAGAACTCTGGAGAACTCCTAACTATGGAGCTATCAGGCCCGTACTGCTGAGAACACTTTCAAAAGCCGTCATGCCTCGCTGGGGTCATGCTGCCCACAACATCTTACTAAATCTCTTATATCTCTAATACTTAATCTCTAATACCTATGTCAATCCAACCTCTAATATCAAGTTGCCATACAGTAACATATTGAGTATCATATGAACTAATTCACAGAATCTTCCTTAGCTGTGATCACCACATAACAAAATACTACAGAAACCCAGGCTCAGCCTCTGGCTGCGCTCATCTGGCTGTGCTTATTTTCCTTTTCTCTGCTTTAGCATGAGTTCAAAGGTAACCTTCCTGCTTCCCTTTTCTATGACCGTGTGTCCTAATTCCTCTTGTAACTTTAAAATGTTTTCTTAGCATCAGATGACCCAACTGTACCCAGTTACCGCTGTGGGTTGGGATTCCCACACATAGGTGGAGAACTACACACAGGCAGGAGGATTATTCAGGGACCATGGCATAGTGAAACAAGTGAGGAAGTGAAGGAAATGGAACTGGCTATGGAGACAGGCAAGCTGAATCACAAGGCACTAGTGAGGAGGGGTCTAGTCGGGCAATGCTATTGGACATCTAAACCTAGGATGCTACCGCAGAGCCATTACAAACAGGTAAACGACAAAACTTTTCTGAGCCCACATCTACTAGACAATGGTCATAAACTGTTTGCAAGAGACCCAGGAAAGCACACAGCTCTTTTAAGTGGTTAGCTATTTCAGAGATGATCACACCCAAGGCCCAGCAGCTAAGAGAGTGGCCTCCTGCTCTTGAAGGAGAAACTGTCCCAGTTTCTTCTCTGTTGCTGTGCTAAAATGCTAACCAAAAGTAAATGGGTGGAATACAGGGTTTGTGTGGCTCAAAGGTACAGTCTGTCCTTGAAGAAAGCCAAGGCTGTAGTAACTCAAAGCAGAAGCCATGAAGGAATGCCGCTTACTGGCCAAGCTCAGTTACCCAGGCATCATATTGATCACAGTGAGCTGGGTCACACTACATCAATCAGTAATTTTCAAAATGCCCCACAGACATGCCCACAGGCCATTCTGATAGAGGCAATTCCACTGAGATTTCCTTTTCTTCGGTATATCTAAGTTTGTGTTGACAACTATCTATGGTAGGAATCTAAGTTCACTCTGACCCATCGCCCACACCAACCATTATTTCTCTGGTGCACTCAGTGTAGTTCCTGCTTTACTACAAATGAATTCAGATCCAGTTTTTACTGAAAGCAGGACTCTTCTCCCTAAAACATCACCAATTCAAATATTTGTTTGCATCTATATGAACATATACATATGCAAATGTTTGTGAATATCTATGGACGTTATTTATCATAACCGTTGCATGCAGAAACAAAGCCTACGATACCAAGTAAACCATATGGATTTAGAAATCAATGAGCTATTAAAGTATTATGGCTATTTCATTCTAAGTTACTCTAGTCCAGGGGGAAAACTCTGGTGCTCTTAAGACTATAACAGATACATCAAATCCATTACGTACAATTTTGCTATGTAGTTAATATACTTCAATAAAAAAACTTCAGAGATTCCCCCAAAGACCACATATTGAACAATTTTGATGCCTGTGAATTAAATTTTCTAACAAAGTTTTTCAGTATTGAAAAGTTTTATATTATTTATAAAATATCTACTTTCCAACTTTTTGAGTTGAAAAAAGAGAGTCATTTTCAAATAATCACTGTGTTTACCTTAAAGAGAAATGTGATGGATTAGGAAAGCTTAGTTGGAGAACAAGTTCCTTGTGATCAAACCAAAGACTCATTTGAAACTTTTTCTTTTAAATCTATAAAATGATAATATGAATGGTATCAGGAGTTATTTTAAAAATGTAACCAGAATATAAAGTAAAAATAACAATAAAAGAAATGTTAATTACTGCTTGCTAGTTCCTCTTTTGACCCCTTTATATACATTTTATTCTGAGTTGTCGTAGAACTCATAGATGTATGGACTGTTGTTGCCTGTACTTGGAGAGAAATAAACAAAGTAAAACTTGCACTGCTTATGTGCCATCCTTAAGGCCACACACAGCCAGAAACTACCAGATCTCTCCAGCTCCAAAGACCATGAATTAATTCTCTTCTACATTCCCATAGTAAAATATACTTGAAAGTGGTAAAAAGCTGTCAGTCCCATTTTAACAGTCACTTTGTTTTCTTCTTCATCTTCACTGACCTTGGGCCTGTCTCTGTGTTGAAAGCAGGGTTAGGGTAGGTTGCATCTGGTCCACCAACTTAATGGAAAAATTCCTCCCTGAAGCCTGGTCCTGGTGTGAGGCAGGGAGCAGAAATCACATTCTCTGATACTGGAAAGGACAGACGTATCTAATTTTCATTTGTGGGCACTGCTTTATGGCAAATTCATTCTCAAAGTCCAGATACAAGTTGAACAGTATTTACACTGAGGCATGCCACGTGGTCTGAGTGCAACTTCTTCCTGATTTATTTGTAAGTTAGTGAGTATCCAATGATAGGATCTTAGTTCTTTTCTGTAAATTCAGACAGGCTCCACTCTATAAATACACTTTGTTTTTCCAGTGACGTAAGTTCAGCCTAGTTCCTTTTTAATTACTCTATTTCACTGTGCCAAAAAAAAAAAAATCTATTTCAAAATATATCAGAACTCAGTCCAAAAAAATAAGCTATTCACCTGTAAAAATAGGGTTGAAGGGATTTTGGAGAAATTCAATTGCCCCCTCCCTTATTTTTAAGGCACAAAAAACTTCAATTGCTCACTTTATTTTCCCAAGGTCTCTGGGAACTCAAAAGAGGGGCTAAACAGATTCTGGACTTTATAAAAGAAATTAACTTCCCAGATTAATATATTGTTTGCCAAGTTTCAGTTTAGAGTGAATTTTTACAACCAAGTTATAAAACTCCTGAAAAATACCATGGGGACATAGAACGGAAAAGCTCAGTGAACCCAAATATATCTGATGATAACCTTAGATCCAACAATACATGGAGGAAACGCTGTCCCACACGGTAAAGGGGACAGAGTCAGTTCATATGCTAAAAGAAATGATCTATATTTTATAGTGTTCATATATTTTGAAAAGCATGCCATAGGGTATTCTGTAAAATTTTATTTGGATCTGTTGGGGAGATGAATGACTCATTGGCTGCTAATGGAATACAGAGCTTTCTACTTCAAGGCCACCAGTACAAATCTTCCCTGAGAAGAGAGCAGTATAAAATTGTTACAATGGATCAACTTTTGTTTAATCTCCACTCCCTCCCCACCTACCCTGGTAATGCATCCTCTCTGTGCTGTCTGCAGGCTTCCAGTCTTGGAGCTATGAGATCCCATTTATACTTGAAAGATACATACATTTTTAATCAAGTGAAAAAATGAATGTTGCTCACTTATTTTTACCTCAAATCAGTCACTGAACAATTTGTGCAAACTTTAGCAATGCCATCAAGAATTCAATGTCAAATATCACAATTCATTAGACACTGTTTAATAGGCCCCTTGGTGCTAAAAAGTCAGCTTCAAATACAAGGACACTGTCCACCTAATGAGAAGTGGTGCACAGAACTAAGGAACAAACTGAATACTAACAGGCAGCGAGGAGAAGGAAACACATTTTACTGGGCACAATGTATGAACTGAGCGCTGGCTAAGACCTTTACCTATGTAACTTAGTTCTCACAATGGCTTTGTGGGGTACTGTTTTGCTTACGTGTTGATTGATAGAGGAGAAAGAGAAAACTGATGCTCAGCTCCACACAACTAGTAAGAGACGAGGATGAAGCTCCAACACACGCCTGTACTATTCTAGAATATTCCTTGGTTTCTGCCCTCAGCCTTTTAGAGAGAAAGGGACATAAAATAATTGCAGTTTCCGCTAACCAACTAGTTTTCCAGGTACAGTTATTCTATCCTTACAAAGCCTTGCCACCCACAGTTTTAAAGCATATTAGCAACCTGACTCTGTGCCTTCCATAAAAGCCCATCTCACTCATGAATAAAATAGACCTCTCATTCTATTAATAGACATGTTTAACCTACAGGATAATCTAAATAGGTAGTAGAGTTGAGGTCATTTGAATACCCACTTTTCTAGCTGACAAAATTATTTAAAGGAAAGACCCTAAAATTGCTGGAGAGATGGTTCAGCAGGTAAGAATGCATGCTGCTTTTGCAGAGGACTCAAGTTCTGTTACCAGCACCCGCTTTGGGTAGTTCACACACCTGTAATGCCAACTGCAGGAGATCTAGTACCTTCTTCTGGCTTTAGAAGGCACCTTCGCTCATGTGCACATTTACAAATGCCCACAATTAAAAAGTAAAAAGGAGGAGATCCAAGATGGCTGCCATGAGAGGACACTGTGTCTGAGGAGTAGGACAGCAGTAACAACGCAGCGGGCCAGTCTGAGAGGGCCTATGGTACCATATTCGATGGGCCTGCATACAGTGGGCACACACTGCTTGGCAATGCCTGCAACCACTCCAGACCGTGTGTGTGTGCCCCCCAAATACCATCTCAGACTGCAGTGCACAGCCCCTGGCCCAGAAGGGGGCGCCAAGTCTCCAGTCCAGGGGAGAGCCCTTAGCAGCAAGCCCAGGTCGGAGCGCGGAACCCCCAGCTGACATCTCAGCCTCTAGCACAGAATGAGGAGCCAAGTCTCCAGACCAGAGGGGTGACCAGCCTGCGGTGCTCACAGCTTCTAGCACAGAGCAGGAAACCAGGCACACAGAGCCCACCACAGAGTTTAACTGAGGCACAACACACACTATCAAACCACTGGAACACCCTGATCTTCTTGAAGAATACTCCTGACACAAGAGATTGACAGTTCCAGTCTGAAGTTCAGCCTTAAAGCACAAACAGCTCCTTGATTATATATAAACAAATGCCCAGAAATCGGCGAAAGAACTCACCCAACAAAAATCAGGATCATTACCAATCCTACTTCTGACAGAGGGCTAATATCCAGTATATATAAAGAACTCAAGAAGTTAAAAAGCAAGAAACCAAGTAATCCAATTAAAAAATGGGGTATGGAACTAAAAAGAGAGCTGACTGTAGAGGATTATAGAAT